>CM071860.1:14857742-14887854 GCA_036759665.1 Gynandropsis gynandra
GGACAAGGGTCGCAGGGGTCCAAGGGTCGCGACCCTTCAACCTCTGCGACCCTGCGATCCTTGAACCTTTGCGACCCTTTAACCTCTGTGACCCTGCGACCCTGCGACCGTTGAACCAAATATTTAAAAATAACAATGTACCAAATATTTCAAAAAATAACAATGTACCAAATATTTAAAAAATAGAAATGTACCAAATATTAAAAAAATAACATTGTACAAAGTATCAAGTTAAGATTTGGGTTTCGGTGAAGTTTTTCCATTACAAAATATATCCGCCGCCATCTTCTCACGCATGGAAAGAACATTGTCGTCGCAAATCGAGTGCAAATCATGCTCTTTTTTCGTTACCGCGGCTTCTAAGTATTTGTATGAGTATACACCACAATCATGCCCGGTCTTGTTCTGTACCTTTCCATGATAATCATATTTCCATTTACTTTGCCCACCTGCCAAAGAAGGAAACCCTCCGAGAATGAACAGCTTGGGGATAGCTATTCTTAGCTTCTCAATCACCGGATCGATATTCTTTTCCTTAAGCCTCGTCTGGAAGTCGTATACCTCGATGCATTGGGTTTTGAAATCCGCTTTCATGCCTACCCAATGACATTCCATATTAAAATTGGCTTGCGATGGAACGTTTAGAACCGCGACAAAGCCTTCGAAAGAACTAATCGGTTCCGCACTTCTATATGGAAACTTGCCCTTCAAACATTCACTAACAAGCTCCGGCACAGGTTCCGAATCCCCGTACGCCCAATGCTTGAGCATCTCCATGGCAAAAATAGGAAAAACGTAAAGTTTCTTAAATAACCCGGGCAATGTCTTCATGCGGCAATACAGCACAAACAACGCCTCATCCAATTGCTGCAAAAAATAAATAAAAAAATTTAACACACATGAATACATATGGCACAAAATGACCTCTGTAACTTCGGGTTTAAAATAACTTACCTCATCTTCCAACCATACGTTGGGCGTTAATAAAACCTTCCAAAACTCTGGCCCCCGGCCAACATCTAGTTCAGATTTCCACCAACTGTCATGTCCAGGGTTCTTCAGGAACGTATAAAGAGCAGTCAATTTTTCACCATTGGCTTCAATCCAAGAAGAGTTTCGGGTTATCGAGCCCTTTTCTAATCCCACGGGCGTCCACCAGAACGAAGGTTCTTCATCCACCTTGTTATCAGGTTCTTGAACCACCTTCTTTTCGGGTTCTTGGACTACACCAACATCTCTCCCTCGCCCTCGCCCTCTACCTCTACCTCGCACTGTTCTTGCTCTTTTCGCCGGTGGAGGATCAACATATGGCTTCCGTGATCTTAAGACTCGTTTACGAACCGCCGGAGAATCCTTCCATAAAGGTCCAGCACCTGCATAAAATTTACTTCATTAAACAGATGGCAACCAATGCGACCCTGCGACCCATGCGACCTATGCAGACCCATACGACCCATTTGACCTTTTGTGACCCATACGACCCATACGACCCATACGACTCTCGGACCCCTTTGCGACCCTTGAACCTCTGCGACCCATACGACCCATACAACTCATTAGACCCATTAGACCCATTAGACCCATTCCTTAGAGGGGGCCTCTTCGGCAGGACCGACTGTAGGTTCCTTGGAAGGAACCTCCTTTTCCTTAGAGGGGGCCTCTTCGGCAGGACCGACTGTAGGTTCCTTGGAAGGAACCTCCTTTTCCTTAGAGGGGGCCTCTTCGGCAAGACCGACTGGAGGTTCCTCGGAAGCAACCTCCTTAGGGGGGGCCTCTTCGACAGGACCGACTGGAGCATCTGCATAAAATTACTTCATTCATTAGATGCGTATTTTGCGACCCATGCGACCCTTGCCGACTCTCGATGGAAATTGACTCAAATGAACTTTTGAGCTATTTATTACTTACTTGGTGGAACTTCATCAGGAGCAACGACTGCAGTTAGAGGAATGTCGGCGGCAGATGCGATATTTTCAATTAATATCGAAATGTTTGCCAAATCCTCTTCTGCGCCATCTCCACGGACATTTTCAGACTCTGACTCAACCGGCTCTTCGTAAGGACCTGGATATGAACGTTGAAGGAATTCATAGTCTCTAACACTGCCGGAATATTGGTTTGCGGTGCTCGAATCTATCTCGGCAGATTTTGATTTTGCCTTTTCAGCACCTTTGGGATTTGCCGCCTCTGCTTTTGTATTAGGCAAAGGAAACCCGGCATCTCTTAGAAGATCTCTGACAGCGTTGATGATTCTTTTCTCCGACTTCTTTATTTCCTTCACTAATTTCTGCTCCAGTGTCAGCCGGACTGGAGCTTCTTTTCCTTCAGCTTCATCTTCATCCTCGCCTTCTCTTTCAGCATCAGCTTCAGCATCACCATCTCTTTCTTCATCACCTTCAGCATCAGCTTCAGCATCAGCTTCATCATCTTCAAGCTCTATCATTTTCCCCCCTGCTCTTTTTCCTCTTAGTCCCCTTCCCCTTCCTCTTCCCTTTCCCCTTCTTTTCATCTCCAAGAACTGCTTTCCGCGTCAGCAGTTCTTGCTCACGAATGTCCTCCCAACAAAGTCCCTTCGGATTTCTACGAATATGTTCCATCCATATCTGAACATCGGGATCGCATCCCTCATAGTCGTCCAGATCATAACTTTCATGGCGTTCATCGCGATCAGCACAAAGAATACTTTGAATATCCTGAAAAACAAAAAATAGTCATTATTACCCTCTGTGACCCTTGTTTTCCTTGTGACCCTTGTATAATTGTTACCTTAGAATCTCCGATCAGCCTTATGACTTCTGCGTACTTTAGGTTAATACTGGGTTTAACCATCTTCTTGCACATTCTTGGGCATGATGGATCCGCATTCTCTACATCAACATACCATCCTTTTCCGCCCAAACTAAGGATGGTTTCGAAAGGAAGTAACTGCAACATTAAAAAAAATCAGAATGCAAAAAGTATGAAAAAATTCAAGTTATTCTAATAATATATACAACTTACCATTAGTGGGATCATGAACCCGCCACAATACCATTTTAGTTTCGGTTATTCCCCGCTAACGTGCTTGCGGCAGGTATCCACAATCTTCTCGAATGTGTAATGCCCCCATGGAAAGCCTTCACAAAATTCCAAATCATCAACCATGTCAATGAGATCATGGCTGATAGAGTTGTCTGATGAAGGCTTGTGAGCAATAACTTGCGCCAACAACAACAAAGTTGCCAACCTCTTTCGGTCCTCGTCATTCTTCGCCTTCACAAGCTTTCCAATGATTTGTACGGGGGTCACCTTTCCACGGCCGAAATACTTCCGCCTGAATGTATCACCCCTTTTGGACTCCCATCCTTTGGGATATGGTCCGCAGTTCAATCCGGAAATTAGTGCGTGCTCCACTATAGAGTACCGGATGGGAACACCGTTTAAGACGAACCACAACTCCTTCTTGTCCCGTACAATCACGGAATGATTTAGGAGGATAGACATTTGAACCTTAGTCAATGTGGAATCACATTGGAAATGGAATAAATGCTTAAATTGCGATTCCTTCTCGAAGTAATGCACGTCGTATTCATCTAAGATTCCTCTCAGCTTCGTTATTGTCTCGTGAGGATAACACTTGGTGGTGATCTTTGGCATTCTGTCCATGTGTTTGAATTGATACACAAACTTCGGCTTTGGGGCCACCTGCAATAAATGCTTTTCCTTCTCGAAGTAATGCACATCGTATTCATCTAAGATTCCTCTCAGCTTCGTTATTGTCTCGTGAGGATAACACTTGGTTGTGATCTTTGGCATTCTGTCCATGTAATTGAATTGATACACAAACTTCGGCTTTGGGACCACCTGCAAGACCAATTAATTAAAGAATACATTATACTTCTACCGAGTCAAGCGACTCAAGCGACCCATGCGACCCATGCGACTCATGCGACTCATGTGACCCATGCGACCCATGCGACCCATGCGACCCAACCGACCCTTTGGCTCAACCGACCCATGCGACTCGACTGAACCATACGACCCAAGCCGACTCACTAAGACAACCGACTCAAACGACCCTTAGACCCCCTGCGACGCTCAAGCGACGATTGCGACCCAAACCGACTCACTGAGACAACCGACTCAAACGACCCTTAGACTCCCTGCGACGCTCAAGCGACCATTGCGACCCAAATCGACTCACTCAGACTCAACGGACTCACTGACACTCACACCCATTTCAAATCAATAAACCATTATGGGACTCGACATCCTGCAAACCCTAGAAATCGACGCTCAACCGACCATCGCGACCCAAACCGACCCACTGAGACAACCGACTCTTGCGATTCAACCGACTCACTGAGACTCAACCGACTCATTGACACTCACACCATTTCAAATCAATAAACCATTTTGGGACTCGACATCCTCCAAAACCCTAGAAATCGATCTACTTACACTTATTGACGCCATTGAAGATTGACTCGTGCTCTCTTCTCCACCGCTGCTGATTCTAGCCATTTCCTTCTTGGCAACTTCGAATTTCCTTCTTGCTAACTTCGAATCGATCCCTCTCAAGTTCGAAATCACTTGTTCTTTCTTAGCTTTTACTCTCCCAGAATGTGGGTTTGGCTTTTACTCTCCCAGAATACGGTTTTTCCCACGTTCGAAAATTAAGGGTAAATTTGTCTTTTCTCCAGTTTTTTTCCGATTAAATAATTATTTTAGGGAAGGGTATTTTTGAAGCGTTTTAACCCTACGAGAGTATATCTGATATTCCGCCCTTTATAGTCTAGGCTTTAGAAAAATGAAACTAACGAAATGTTACCAAATTTATTTAGTGGGCCCTTTAGTAATTTGAATAACGATATATAATTTAGTTTATATATATATAGACTTCAATTAATTATGCATTTCTTGTGTTGTTTTAATCTTATTTTAATTTTTTAAAGATAACCTTTACTTGTTCTCCTAGAAGTGAATATGTGTTTGTGTACAGCAACTTTACATGACATAAAACACATCAAAATTTATCCGAATTTTGCATCAGAACTTACAATATAATATAATCATTTAAATAATCAATATTTTGTCTAACCCAGAAGGTTACCATATTCATTAAGTGTAAGTTGTTTCTTTATATATAAGGATATATTCATTAAATGGTTGAAAAAATCTTATTCATAATTTTGTAATGTTTATAATAATCATAATATAAAAATAAAAATCGGGAGAAATGCAATAACTCAGAAAAAAGAAGAAGTAATATCTATTCGTTATTTGATAAACATTTTTCTTACTTTTAGTATGTCTATTCGAAGATTCCGTCTCTTTTTAATCAAATTTTCGTTTTATTTGAATTGATATTTTGTTGTCTAAATAAGTAAATATTTGGAGATTAAGTAATCACAAAAGAGAGGACTTTATGAATACGTTTTGGTGCATCAACAAACAAAATTAGGTATACAATTCCTAAAACAACAAACAGTTATCAAATCATAGAATATAAATTATATATAGCTTTGGTACATCATAATAACATGCATGTGTATATATATTCACTTCATAAATAAGTAATAAACTCTTAAAACCTAGAAAAGTTTAATATGCAAAAGGCATCATTGATAAAAATAGAGAAACGTGTACATTTTGTTTTCGTCGATGTTTGAAATAAGGTAAAAGAGAAGAAAAGTAGCAATGGACAATGATGTCTGAAAAGCTAAGGTATAGATGGACAAAACGTTTGGTGAAATCTTCCAAATTTTAAAAGATTTTTTATTTAATTCAAATGATTTTTCAGGTATATTTGAATATAAATTCAAATTTCCTCTGAGACTCTATCCATCTTGAACTTAAATTCCAAGTTCTAAACGCTACACACCTCGTATGTGACCTCTTAAAACTATTCTTATAGTCTTAGGTTACCTAATGACTCTCTGAATCACTCACCCACAAATCCCTAAACAATTTGTCTAAGATTTGTGTAAAAAACACTCGCACAAGTTATTTGAAACACTTTTGTTTCTCGGTTTAAGCTCACATTTCTCTCTTGAATATTTTGTTCAATCTTTGTTGATGGAGAAGATAATTTTCGTCCATGGTATTAGTCCTCTTTATATAGGGGACTTGATGTGTTTGTTAAGACATATTCTCCATATTTTTAGATTTCTTGATATTTTCCATGATATCCTGCAATTAGTTAGTCTTTGACTTGTTCAACTTTGACCTATTCAACATAAGACTCAATAAAAAAAACTTAAGATCACATTAATGCATTAACAATCTCCCATTTGCTGATCTTATACTTAAACAAACACATCATAGGAACCAATCACGATTAATATCAAAGTATTCATCCAAAATAATCATCAAACATCGAGTTAATCTGGTCCAAAAGAAAACAATCTATGTCAACAAAAAACAAACTATCCATTATTTCCACGCTTGGTCCAAGCTGCATCTTTTCTTAAGTCTTCAGGTATGCATGCAACATTTTCAGTGTGTCCTCCAAAACCATCTCCCTCTAATTGTGTGAGTATAAGATCCAAAACAACTAGACTTAAAACTTATATATAAATGAACAAACATGAAAGGATCAGAAAACAATATTGTTGATGTTCGTATTAGAAATTTGACATGCTTTAAGATCTTTTTTGTTCTGCAATTATGTTAGTGATCTTCTTCTCAAGTTGAAGTAAAGACACAGACACATTATCTTTTCAGTTGAATCGTGTCGCATTATGTGCAACCTTTTTATCAGCATATCTCTACTCATAGTTAATCCAAGGAGTAATCTTTTCATTGGGTTCATCAGGTTTGACTATGCCTTCACATTGGGGTCTAAGGAGACCTTGAATGAGATATGGAAATGGCAGAATAAATCTCGTTCCACTAAAGAAATCTTGTGTCAAAATCTGCTCAAATATCATTTTTGCAAGATTGGTCGATATTCCTTGTTTTACACAATAGAGCATCACAACACTATCTCTCTTGAGCATGTTTGTCTTCTTGGTAGGATCCAATTTGAAATATAGTTTTTTTTTCAATAATGCACAATCCCGCACCACTTTAGAAGGACTAATTTTTTCAGACCATAGATTTTCTCCTTTGCCAGTAGGACACGAGCAACTAGGTTCAAATCCATATCTAATTCTAGTTTCTTCTCTCGTGTAAGAGGGTGATTCAGTGTTTCCAAAAAACTATTGATCTATAGAGAAAAAAATTCAAACACTCTCCCCTTAAAGTAGACCCTGTGATACATGGATTTGCCTTTGAACTCTATATGAGAGAACAAATTTGCATAGAATTCATGTAAGTTTTTAGCTATACTAACAAAAATGAGAAATTGTTCCTAACATTCCTCTTTAATGCAACAACCTCCACAAACTAATTTGTTCAAAGTGTCTGACACTTGCTGCTCGTTCACTAAAAAGCTCTCGTTCGCTGATAGTTGTGAATATTTTTTCGCTCAACGAAGTAAAGAACTTGAAAAAAATAGGCATCAATAGAGAGAGCATCAAGATTACCTTGACGATCTTGAGATTCGTCGAACATGTGAGCAATTGTCTTCTTCGATTTCAATCTATTAGAACCTATGGCATTCTTTCTCTTTGTCTTGGTAGGTTTCTTTTTCTGGATATTTTTTTGCAATGGTACTTCCTCAACTTCTTCAACATCGTCGTTGGTTTGATGAGGAGGTTCTTCTTGAACTGTTTTTTATGGAGGAATAATCTCCTCTATCGTTAAAACATGAATTACCCTTGGCTAAAAGTTGACTACCTCAGTCATGGCATTTTCTGGGATTACAGCAAATGGTTCTGCTTATGGAATCGTTTCCAAGATCTGCTTTGATTCTACAATAGGATCAGATTCAGGAGAAATGAGAAACTTTTTACCTTTCTCCCTTTCATTGAGGGTCTGATATTGGTTTTTTTTTGTTCCCTTATCTTCCGATGTTGATATCGCTACTTTTGTTATGGATTATCTGGTAATTCGCCTTTTAATTTCTATAGAAAATGAGAATTTCTCTTGCGTACCATTTTTCGGGTTAGGGTTTCGTTGCATATAGAATTTAAAACTTTCAGAGAAAAAAATGTTCAAATGGTGAGAAATGCTTGCAGTATCGAACTTAATTCTCCTTTTAAATCAATCACATTTTAATTTTCGTTATTTAATATTCAAACAAAACCATTTCTACTCAAAATGTGACACTTCACTTCAATTTTAGCTGACATTAACCGCAGCACACTTCCACAAACATTCCCTTTTCTTTTTTTTTTCTTTTCTTTTTAAGCTTTGGAAGACAAGTAAATTTTATACTCAATGGAAGTGAAATTCGGTGCAAATATACTTAACTCGTCTACCAGGTACACCTAAATAATAGTAAATATTTTGTACTTGATTTAGAACAAACACTCTGGACTTCTAGATCATCGAAATTGACAAGTTTTCTTACCACTTAGACTCAGGATACCTTGTAGATAAACTATTATGATCAAATCATAGAAGAGTGTGTAGGTTTTATTCTTCTTCTTTTTTTTATCCTTTTTTGCGTTTATTCTTGCATATGTATGCCTGAATATCCTTTTTCTTTTTTTTAAATAAAACTAATCTTTTGCCCTTAAAACGTCGAAGTTGGATATCTGCCTCACCACTTAGACTGAGTCAAATCCATTGCACTCTTATCAACCATTTTACATTTCAAATACTTCACTGATAGTGGAATGTAGGAGTATTGTTCAATTCTATGTAGTAAAAGCTTTTTCGAATATACCAGGTGCACCTCAATATTAGCGTAAGCATACATCTACTAACATATTTCTCAAACAATCATGTATATTATTTACCCTCTTTTTAAAAAACCAAAGCTCATAAGTACCAAGAGATTCTCTCAAATTCATGAAGCGGTTCATATCTAGTGGTTTGGTAAAAATGTCTGCCAATTGTCGTTCTGTAGGCACATATTCGATTAGTAATTTTTGTTCTCAACAAGCTCTTTAAGGAAATGATGTTTAATCTCAATATGTTTAGTTTTAAAATGTTATACATGATTTTTTGAAATATTTATGGCACTTGTATTATCACAATGAGCAATGAAAGATTGAGTTTCAATACCATAGTGTGACAACATTTGATTCATCCAAATGATTTGTGTGCTACAACTCACCAGTCCAATATACCCCGCTTCTATTGTGGATAGTATGTAGAGTTTTGTTTCTTACTGTGCCAGAAAATAAGATTATTTCGAAAAAAGAAACATCCTCCAGAAGTACTTTTTGTAATGATCGGTATTTCCACCCCAATGTGCGTCACAATAACCAACGAACCCATGATTAGTATTTTTAGCGTAGTAAATACTAAACTCAGTATTTCCCTTCACATTATTGATTATTCATTTTACAACTTGAAGATGAGATCGTTTTCGCTTGGCTTGACATCGTGCACAAATTTCTACATTTGTTGCTAGATCAGATCTACTTGATGATAAGTAAAGTAGACTTCTAGTCATACTTTGGTACACCTTCTATTCAACGCCCTCTCCTTTGGAGTCTTTTGTCAATTTGGTAATAGTAGACATAGGGTATAAGCATTTTTGCTATTGTCCATTTCACATTTCTTCACTAAGTCACGTGCATACTTGCTTTACGATATGAAATTTTCGTCATCCAATTGTTTCACCTACAAACTAAGAAAAAACGTTAGTTCTCCAAACGTACTAATCTCAAATTAATTTTTCCTTTTTTGCACAAACCAATCAACTTTATTTTGAGATGTTTGAACCAAAGACAACGTCATCAACATAAATTTGGACAACAAATAATCGATTATCAGATATATGAATAAACGTGGTAGCATGTCATACCACGCCCTTGGCGCATTTTTCAATACATATAGTTTCTTCTTAAATCAATACACAAGATTTTTTATGTTTGTGATCTTGAAAACCATGATGTTCTTCAACATATATTTCCTCTTGAATGATTCCATTCAAAAATGCACTCTTCACATCCATTTGATATAACCTGAAACCAAAAACACAAGAAAATCCAAATAGCAATCGTATAGATTCTAGCCTTGCAATTGGTGCGAAAGTTTCATCAAAGTTTATCTCGTCACCTGTGTGTATCCCTGAGCTACAAGTCGTGCTTTGTTTCTTGTAATTTGACCATCTTCGTTAGTTTTTTTTAAGATCCGATTGGTTATGATTACATTGGTTTCGAGAAACTAGATACTAAACATCATTACGTTCAAATTTTTCTAATTTCGCATGCATGCCCTCAATCCAAAACTCATCATTCAGTGCCTTTTTAACATTTTTTTGTTCATGTTGAGATGTAAAACAAATGAATCTCACCAAGTAAATGTAGTTAATACAGGGTTTGGTCTTCATTCTTCTTGTCTCGTGAATATTTTCATTGAAATCTGCTATGAAATGATTTTTGTGTACTTGAATTGAATTATTTCCTCCTTCTATCCCATCATCACTTGTCAAGCTCTCTCGAGTAGGTTCTACTTCTAGGTTGTCAGTTTGTTCCTCAAGTGGACCTTCGGCTTCGACAGGTATGTTTGACATCTATATTTGTATCTAAGGTACAAGTCTTTTTGTAACAATAGATGTTTCTGGATTTTCACTATCTTCATCAAATACAACCTTAGTAGACTCAATAAAAGTTTTTGTATGAAAGTTTTAAATTTGAAAAGATACTGAATTTGTACCATATAAATTTGTTATAAATTGGTATGAAAGTATATTTTTCCTAAAACAACAAACAACTGTTTCTACAACTATTAATTTTCTCATGTGATATTCCCAATCTTTTAAAACATTCTTTATTTCGTAATATGTCTTAGGAACTTGATTATTTTCCGGGAAATATTCACGCATGGCTTTACAACATGAATTCATGCAATTTTTAGCAACATTGTAGTTTATTTTTATACTCATTAATCTTAATGACAATGATAAACGAGACTAACATTCACGACAACCTTCATATATTGGTTGTTTCACTGCACCCAATAGGTTGAAAAAATAGAGTGTCTCATTGTTCGGTATCTCTTCAGACGTTTAATCAACAACTCCATGGCCAGAAAAACATTTGACATCATTTCTACATATGGATTGGTTGTCGATGTTTCATAAAAAATTCTTCATTTCTCTCCATTTCTTGTGATTCTTGCACACTATCTCTAACACAAAAATTTTCACCATGAAATAACCAAATTTCATAATTCTCTACAAAACCCACCTTTTAAAGGTGTTTGCAAAAAAATTTTGACTTCGACACTTCATGTTTTTGCATCTTTTGTAGGGACATAACATTGTCATGCGTTCTTGACACAAAGGTTGTATCGACGTAAAACTCATGATTTTCTTCAATCCGTGTAAGAATTCTTGAGTAAATCCTTAGTTACGAGATCTTTTCTTTTATACATTCACTCTCTCGATCTGTATATATCTCTATTTGAAGAACATATCCTTTTTTTAAAATATATTTGGTGTTGATTGCTTGATGGTAAAAGGTTGAGTTTGATGAATAAAAAGTGAATTTTCTAACGGCTTCCCATTGACAATACCAACGGATGCTCGTTGAAATACAAAGTTGAATTATTCCAACAGCAGCCTCAAAATTCTAAACAGCCCAACGGGCATCCGTTGGACTAAAAATGTTAGTTTTCAACAGGCATTCAGCGAATGTATTACCATTTTTAAAATAGATGTTATCCGTTGATCATCCGTTGTTAATTCCAACGGATTGCAACGGACTTCGGAACGTTGATAATTTCCTAAACTCCATTACAATTCGTGGGAAATGATATCAATGGATGGATGCATTGGTTCGTTCGTTAATAAAGGTCTTTTTATAGTGAATTGATGTTTAATGTCCTTCCTTTCCATATTTCGTAAGTTTTTTTTTCAATACCTATTTGGACATAAACTCTGTTAATGACTGCCTAGAATCATGGTGTAACTTCCTTACCATGTAGCATTGCCCTAACCATTCCTTATGATGTTCGATTTTTTCTTTCTACAACTGTATTTTGTTGTTTTCAGAGTAGAATACTATGTTTTTTACACAAGTTTTCAAATGACTCATTCTTAATTCACGAACATGATCACTCCAAATTCTTTTTATACTTCCTTTTTCTATTCATCAAATTTAAGAATAAATAATGGAAGACATCAAATTTTTCACTTTTCTCCCGTAAAAATCTACCCATATATATCCTGAAAAGTCATCACCACATACGAAAACATACTTTTCCACTAATGTTTCAATTTGCATAGGTCCCATCAAATCCATGTTAATCAATTCAAGTATGTTATGGTCTTGATTTGTGGTATCTTTTTGTGTTAATACGAACTTGTTTGCCTAGTTGACATGGTTTGCAAACAATATCATTTGTCTTTATCATTTAGCAAATACCTCAAATCAACTGTGAGTTAGACAATTTAACAATATTTCGATAATTGACATGTCCTAATCATTGATGGCAAAGATGAATAGGATCTTGTGTAATACGGTAGCACCTTGCTTATTTAGACCAAATGTAGCAATTGTTGGATGCTCTTTTTCCTACAACAACATTCTTGCCATTTTTATTAGTGACAAAAAATTCCTCATTTGAGAAAAAGACATGCAAAATGTACATTAGTTAACTCTGGTTGTCCAACAACTATAATATCCATTTTTCTAGTATTCTTCCTTTGACTCCATCCCTAAAATTCACATTTCCACCTTTAATACCTTCTTTAAAATTGGATAACAAGCTAAGATTATATGTTATATATCTTGAACAACCACTATCAAAGTACCACATAGAATCTTGCTCATCATGTATTGAAGTGAATGCAACATTACAATTAAGATCAAATTTCTACTCCCAAATTCGTTTAATTATAGATGTTCTTAATTTCATATATCTTTCAGCCTTTTTAACCCATAATTTTTTAACTTTAGGTGTTGACAAAAAAGAAACTTACCTCGTGCTTACCTTGATATTGTCAAGGTCGATGTTGATTTCATCCTCTCCTTGTTGTCCTTTTGTTAAATACTCTTCATGGTGTCCAATCATAGTAATTCATTTGATAATAGTTGATTTGAATGTGATCCTTTTTTTCCGCAATAGTACCATCTTCTGTACTCTCCGTGTTGATATTTAGATCTCACATCCATATGCGTTCGAGGTGTACTTCGTGATTTCTGAGGTGTTTCTATCTTTAGTAATTCTTCACTTTTAATGAATTTTCCTTGACTAATCGAGCTTTCTCCTTTAGAACCAAGTCCAAAATGGTTTGAGTCTCTTTTTCCTAATGTTAGAAGATAGTCCAGCTTCTTCTTTGTCTCTTCAAATTGACTTGAGATTTTTTTTACTTCATTTTTTTCTTTGATTTTTTTGTAACAACTTTTAATTGTGACTCCGTGACATCCTTCTCTTTTAGAATCTTAATTTTAAGTTGACTCATTTTAACACATAGACCCGAAAATGGATGGCACTGAAGCGCGCTACCTATACCCAGCCTTTCTCATATAATTCTCCCATGGCTAACTCATCATCACTTTCTTCATTCGGGTATTCATTATCGCTTGCAATGACATCGAAGAATGTTACATAGCTGGTATGTCCTCATCTTCACTTTCTTCCTCCTATTTTGTTAAATCTTCTTGAGTAAGAAAAGAAATTTTTGTCTTTTTTAAATCATAAAACTCATTCTTTATGTGCCCAAAACCTTGGCAATTGAAGAATTTGATTGCATTTGAATTTTTTAAGATAGCTTCTCATTTTTTTAACACTCAAACAATCGCTCTTTATGTGACCATATCCCTTATACTCATGGCATTGAACTTTTGATTTTTCTTCTTTCTTTGGGTATGCCTTGCGTATCTTGGGATATCCTTCTATTCTTTTCAGAAATTTGTTAAAATTCTTTGCTAACAAGGATATCTCTTCAGCAATTTCATCTATCTTCGTTGTGTTTTCTTCTACTTTAAGTGTTAATCCTTGAGAGGATTATTTGTAGTTGAACCTTGTTTCACTTGTAACTCCATTTTATAGGCTGACAATATTTGTATGATTTATTTGAAGCTCGTTGTGCCGGTGTTGAGTGACATGTCCATAGTTGTTATTTGTATTGAGAACTTCTTAGGTAAACATCGAAAAAATTTCGTAAAAAGCTTCTTGTCTTCATAAGATTGAACAAGGACATATGGTTCGTTGACCAAGGCATTCAATTTCCCGCTAAACTCTTTCACGTTTTCATTATTTTCCATTTCGATTTTTCCAAATTGATGTTCGAGAATATCCAACCTTATTTTCTTCACTCTTGGAGTCCTTTCATGGTTTTTTTTCAAGTGTGTCTCAAGCATTTTTTGTAGATTTACACCATTTTATTTGTTTGAATTTGTTCATGTCCACAGAAGTGGAAATTGCAGCTAACGCCTTTGCATTATTCATTGACGATCTCTTCTTAGATGGTGTCCACTGATCGAGCGGTTTCTCCTTTTTGTTTCCTTTGTCTTTGATCACCATTAGAGGATTTCATCCATACTTCACGTGTCTCCCATGCATCTTTTTCTATGCCACGAATGTTGGCTCTCATCTTAACCTTCCAATATCTATAATTGGAGGAGTTAAGCATAACGAGTTTGCAATACGAGTATAATTCTCGTGAACCTTCCATCTCTCTCTTAACTAGATGTCCAACGGATATGTAAGATTAACTTCTTTGATCCGTTTCCAGCTCTGATACTAATTGAAAAAGCTAAAGAGTAGATTGACAGAGCGTTTGGTGGAGTTCTCAAAACTTTAACATATTTTATATTTAATTCAAACGATTTTTCTGTTATACCTGAATACAGACTCAGATTCTCTCTAAGACTCTACCCGTCTTGAAATTAAACTCCAAGTGCCATAAATCCTTACTCGTACGTGACTGCCTAAAACTATTCTTACGATAGTCTTAGGTTACCTAATGACTATCTGAATCATACATCCATAAATCTCTAAACAAATCGTCTAAGATTTGTGTGAAAAACACCCGGACAAGTTATTTAAAACACTTTTGTTTCTCGGTTTAAACTCACTCTTCTCTCTTAAATATTTTGTTCCATCTTTTCTGATGGAGAAGATAATTTTCATCCATTAAATTAGCTCTCTTTATATAAAGGTGTTGATATATTTGTTGAGAGATATTCTCCATATTTGTAGTTTCTTTGATATTCTTCATAATATCCTCCAAGTAGTTAGTCTTTGAATTGTTCAATTTTGAAGTATTCAACATAATACTCATTCAAAAAATTTAAAATCGAAATAATATATTAACAATGTCGAAATGAATGTTAAAATAAGTGTTTTCTGATTGAATTCTCCTCATCCGGATGAGTTATCGTTAAAGATCGACGGTGGTACGCTACTGTATTGAAATCCTAATCATATTATTCCTATAATCATTAATAAGCACATAACTTGGATCATTTCAAAAATCGAACCTCCTCCATATTTTATTTGTGTTTTTTCTTGTATTACTCTCCATTAGGCTCTCTCTCATTTGCACTTCTCTTATTTTGCAAGATTTTATACTTATCATTATTAAAAACGTTTTACAATTAACAAAATAATTATATTTATAATATAATTATATAAGTATATTTATAATATAGTCATATTTATAAATATAATTATATTTATAAGTAAATGTACAAATTTATATATTTATAATATAGTCATATGTCAACAGCCATAGGATTGTTTTGCATGCAAAAACTTACAGCCACACACGTATATATCTGTATAAGAATGACTAAAAAATTTATTTGATTGAGTTTATATCTACTCAAATATAAATATAATTTTTTTATTAAATAAATAAATAATGTAGTTAAACACTTTCACTTTGTAATGTCTTGCATGTGTCACGTGAATGTGTTTTCTCTCATTTCAATTGGATGATTTACAGCTAATATTTTGGTTGGGTTCATTCCATATATGATATTTATAGTAGAAGGTATGATCTTTAAACTATTATTAAAATTGAGGTTTAATTAGTTCAAGTGCTAGTGTATAGAACAATATCTCGTCTTTCTTTATAAGCATTCCAAATAAATTCATGAATAATTATTCTTAAATGTAAATGTATCAACACATTATTTGTACATTTGTGTAAAATATTAAAATTTTAATCTCCAATTATATTCAAAGCACACAAATATTTGTGAAATCTTAAGTTTTTTAATATTTATGTTAGTATCAACGTAGACTGATCCATCAAAAAAATTCTAATTAGTTTTTAAAAATATATATAAAATTGAACGAAATTTGTTGGTTTAGATTGAGATTATAATTATTCGTATTTTGCTTGGAACTTTAGCTTTTGGACCCTAAAGTACTACTATCCCCACATTTTTTATAAGTAGATATAAGATATATAATTATGAATTAGTGTTTTATTTGAACATAAGAGTGAGACATATATGTATATTTGTAATATATTACAAATGTCAATATAGGTGGCATTGTTTTCCATATACAAGCTTAGAGTTACATGCATATATATCTATATAAAACCGATTTAGTATTTTTTTTTTTTGAAATTCAGTTTTATATCTCTGTGTTCAAATATAAAACATATAAAATTCTATAAATAAATAAATAAATAAATAAAGAAATGATTTACTGAAACATTTGTCCTTTCCATAATGTCATGCATGAGATAGGATAAAGTGCTTTCGCTAACTACAATTTGGAGAGTTTACAACAATATTTTGTTATGGCTTGATTACATATATAGAATATATAATATAAAAGAATGTGTGAATTTGGTATTTTTTATTTACTGGGTCATATCAACTCTAGTCGGTATATTAACTCTAATCGAGCAATTTCAAGTCTTAATAAATATTACATGTCGAAGAAAACATGGGTATCCTTCGAGACACTCCAACAACACACTGAGATGTTTTGAGTCATGAAAATTGATATGTGAAATTTCTTCCACCTTTTAGCAGTGATCTCTATCTCAATGTATGGTACACATGATTTTTCTTTTGCTTCTGATTTTAGATTCTTATATGAGTGAATGCAACATCGAAAGATCATGAGCTGAATTGATGGAATACGAAGTGGAACAACGAAAATTTATGTCTAGCACAAACATATCAGTACTTTTAGTTATATTGAGGTTGTGTGTTCTATCCTTTTCTTTCCTTATCCGTTTTGGTTGTCTCTCATGTGTTAGTTCGACATCGAAGACGATGTTATGACTAAGTATGGGAGATGCATAGATTGATATCTTAGCCACCATATAGGTTGCATATAGATGCATTTAAAAGTAATAATTATTTTTAGAATTCGATAGACATAAGTGAGCATACACTTGTTTGGCGACGAGGTAATCGAATGATGTATAGGATGTTATAGCATCTTTCTTGCCCAAATAGCTATATACATCAAACCTACTGCAAACTAAATATTTTGAATGAATTTTCGAGTGCAATTTTCTATTCTAAAACACATTAAAGCATCAAAACTTTTCTATTTTTGAGGTATTATGTGAGATAAATTGACTCTTAGTCATCTCAGGATCGTCCTAGAATCTTGGTTCCAAGTTTATATATTTTTCTAAGTGTTGTTCCCCATTCTTTGGAGTATTAGACCCTTTTTATCTTGTTCGAGTTCGCTGTTTTTAGAGTTATATACCTTCACTCGAACCAAAGCCAACCATCTCGCTCGAAGTGGTGGAAATCACCACGTGTAAGTGTTAGTCCCGGTTTTCGTTCTCTTTATCCTTTCCATATGATCATAATTACATACATGCAAAAAGAAAATAAAAAAAATGAAAAAGAACAAAAAGTTCAAATTCTCACATAAAATATTTAATAATAATAATAATAAAATGAATGAAAAGACTACGTCTCGGAAAAAAACTTTGTGTGAAAATTTGTTTTATCACTTTCACCGAGTCTTATCTTAACCATTATGACCGAACTACTCCGTAGGTCAATGATAAATAGACTCGAGAAATATGTTTGGTAGGATTGATAGTTTGTTCTCTAAATATTTCTAGTGTTAGTTTAAATCCCACGACTTTAAACTTTCTATAAGTTAGAGGAATCTATACGAAACTAATTTGATTTCATTCACGACCAAAGTACCCTAATCCTTGCTACTCAGTTTACCTTGTACACCCTTTCCAAAGTTATTCATTGATTATGTTTGCTCGAGGACGAGCAAAGGCCAAGTCTAGGCAAGTTGATCACGTTATTTTTGCTTTCAAATTTTTTGCATATTTCTACTACATATTGTATTGTTTTATTTTCTTTTATATGATTTTCTTGGGTCATTTTGTGATCTTGCAAGCAATAAAGACTAAGCATGAAATTTTGGTGAAATATAGCAACATTCAGCATAAAACGAGCATAAAAGGCAGAAAGAGTGAAAACGCCTTACCCGAACACCAAAATTGCTAGAGCACATTGAATTCAAATATTCAAAAATTCCAGAAAAAATCGCTCAAAAGTTTTATCGAAATATTTTTAGAGAATTTGCTAAACCAAACAGAGGTTAGCGCAGCCGAGCGCTCAACCAAACAGAGATGTTTGTTTTATACCAGTAGGTTCACTCAATCAAGTGTACACCTATTTGGTCAAGCGATTTGCCTGATTATGTCCAGGTTGGTTCTGATTTGCATAGGAAAAATGTAGAACAATCAAATGGGCAATCCCGAACAATGTCCAGCTCGATCGAACAGTTTACTGGATTCACTAAATAACTCAAATTTTGAATTGTTTGAGTGACGAGAAGCTTTTCTATAAAATGAGTGACAGCTTTAGACATAAACATAGACACTACTAGAAAATTCAAGATTAGGGACGGAATTTGGGGACCGACATTTCTGTCCCTAAATTTAGAAACGGATTATACACGGATTAGGGAAGAAAAATGAAATATGTTCCTAATCCGTCCCCAAATTTGGGTACAGAAGAGTCGTGCCTAATCCGTTTCTAAATGCAGACAAATTAGGGACGGAAAAGTAATTTGTGCCTAAATTTGGAGACGGATTGTGTGGTCCGTCTCCAAAATTTAGAGACGGAAAACAACCCGTCCCCAATCTAGGGACTGTTTGGGGACTACATTTTCCGTCCCTAATTGGGGACGGATTGGGGACTGAAATTTCCGTCCCTAATTAGAAACGGATTGGGGACGGATAGCATTTGGAATCGCGCGATTGGATACTACCACTGGTTGTCCCTAATCCGTCTCTAAACCTGTTTAGGGAT
This sequence comes from Gynandropsis gynandra, assembly GCA_036759665.1. Lineage (NCBI taxonomy): Eukaryota > Viridiplantae > Streptophyta > Magnoliopsida > Brassicales > Cleomaceae > Gynandropsis > Gynandropsis gynandra. The sequence continues at coordinate 14,877,002 of CM071860.1, forward strand.
GGATTAGGGACTGATTTTTCAGTCCCTAAAACCTGATTTTCTTGTAGTGAGATGCGAGAGACGATAGAGATTAGATATACAGTAGAAAATTGAGAGAAATACTCTGGATCATGCAAAAGAGTAAAGAATCTATTTGGACTACATTCGAAGGATCTAATTATGTGTGCGACGAGTTTAAGATGAGATTATGGCAGGAACTGATATAGAGATTGATTGAGTTTTCTTATAACCTCACTTTTTACTTGTTCATTGTTGTAATTCGATTCTAAGATGTAGATCCATAAGTTCAATTCGTGCTTTAGGCTGGAGTTTTTTTGTATGCAAACTTATTACAGTTGGTAATCGGTATTGTTATTTTTGCTCCCACGGTTCATTTTAGATGGATATGTTAGATTAGGCTAGATCGTGCAATAGATAGGCATGTATAATCATATCGATAGGTAGGTTAATATGTTTAGGAATGAGAATATCTAACAATAATGCATTTAACATGTAGGTCTATGTGCTATGATTTAGACGTTAAATAGGAATCTAGACTACGAGAGCAGATAGATTTATTAATAAAGTTTGGTATGTAGACCATTAGACGAAGACATCAATGCTCTATATGCTAGAACAAGATCTAGACTGTGAGAGTAGGTTGACCCACTTAAGATGATTAAATTTATCGCTAGGAACAATAACTATATTTTTTCGAAACCATTAGCGAGTTCGTATACGTGAGACCAATTCTGGAGTTTAAAATCATCGTCTCATTTGTATATAATTATAATATTAGTTTAGCCTACTTTCTTATAACTAGATATACCCATACTTTTTATTTTTTATGACCTTAACCATTAATTTTAATCCCACTTAGTCCTTGTGTTTAATCCTGGTACTACACGGTTTGTATCCTTGCGGGATGTCTAATCTATTTATAAATATTAAAATTTGATTAGGATTAGATCACATATTGACAATACATCATTTATGTAGAAACTGAGGCAACAATCACAATTCTGTTGAAATAGTATAGTCCATCACGTTGCTCACATGCTCCAATCAATGTTTTCATCTTACGATCCTAAATAATATATAACTTATCCTTAAATCGAATAACACAATTGGTATTCGTAGACAATAGTGACATATGGCATTGAAACTAAGATTTAGAACATACGAAACGTTGCACAATAAAAACTTCTAATTCAAGACAAGTTTCTCCTTAACAGTCGTGGATATCATATTCACCATAACTCGTCATATGATTTTCAGCTCTTGAATCCAATATCCAAAGAACTAAAATGGGTTTGCTCGTAAAATTTTCATTGGCTTATAGTTTTTTTAGACAACAAATCTAAGAATGTTGAAAAAAATTAATAACTAGGATCATAAATATATATATATATATGGTGTACATGTGATAGATATATTTTTATATATAAGATACATATATATATATGTTAATAACATGATATATGATATGTATATACATAATATATGATAATCCTATTAAAAATATATTTATATATGATATATATGTATGATATATCTAATGAAAAAAAAATGAAAATTTACCTATAATTTGAATATGATATAATGAAGAGAGTATGAAAGAATGAGAAGAATTTTGGAGTTTGTAAATATGTATGGAAATGAATGGTAACATTGTCTATTTATAGGAAAATAAGTATGACTCTTTAGTTTAAAAAATCATAAATTCAATATGACCCTTCATAAAAGAATAATAAATTCAATATGACCATTTATAAAAGTTTTAGACATTCATAATTTTATATAATTATAAATTTATTATAATTATAATACTCCTCATTGAATATCTATCGACTACCTCATTAAAAGCCTTATCATTGATTGATTCATTGTGATAAAAAACCATGATAAGGAAAAAAGAGTGCAACCATAAAAAAAAACCCCAATCGATTTGTCAACCTTTTGTTTGTTCATAAGCTTCGAAGGTGACACATTCCGATGTTATGATTGTGTTTTCTCATTGTTGAAGTAGGGGCGCATTTGTGAATAGATCAACTATATTTTCATTTGATCTTATGTAACGAACATCAACTTCTTTCTTCTTCTCAAGCTCTTGGGTATATGAGAAAAAAATTTAAGGGATATGTTTTGTTCTATCGCTTTTAATGTATCCTTCTTCATTTTTTTCACAAGAACGAAATGGATCTTTTTCAACATTTAAAGATCTACATACCAATGGAGTGCTTAATGGATTTAATTTATCCATGTTAAGTGTTTTAATAATCTCTTTGTATAATTTGATTGGTGTACGAATATATCATTCTTTAGATGCTCTATCCTTAAATCGAGAGAAAACTTTGTTTGTTCATTCCTCTTTTAGATAGTTTTGAAAATTTTCAATCTCCTTTGAGATCCCACTTATATTCAAACCATCAATATAAACAACTATAATCACAAATCCACTTGTTGTTTCTGAATAAATACACAAGGGAAAATAGGGTTATTCACAAATCCCCTTTTTAATAGATATTACTTAGATGATTGTACCACATACGTCAAGCATGTTTCAACCCATATAAAGATTGTTGCAGTTTGATTACATACATTTCTTTATACTTAGAGTTTGATTTTTTTGTCATTCTTAATCCTTGAGCGATTTTTATGTATATATCATTATCCAAAGATCCAAATAAATATGTCGCAACCACATCCATAAGGTACATATCTAAATTTTTGGATGTAGTTAAACTCATCAAGTATCTAACTGTAATTGCATCCATGACAGTGGAATATGTTTCTTCATAATCTATTCTAGGTATCTGGGAAAACCCTTATGCGACAAGACGTGTCTTATATCTTGTGATCTCATTATTTTCATTTCTCTTTTCAAAAAATCCATTTGCATCCAACTGGTTTAACACCATTAGGAGTTTGAATGATGAGTCAAATATTTTTATTTTATTCAATGACTCTAATTCTATTTGCATATCTTCTTTCAATTTTATCCAATTATGTCTCTTTTTACATTCTGACACTGACATTGGTTCTGAATCTTCATTATCATTTTCAGTTTCCTTGGATACAGAGAATGAGAATATTCCATCATTGTCATTTATTTCATCTCTTCTTATGATCTTTTCATCACAGATATAGTTAATGGAAATTTTATCATTCTTGTATGCTCATTATTATTTTCATCACTTTCATTCTGAATATCATTTTCTCGTTTGTTTTTTAAAACATTTTCTATGATCTAATATCTTTATCAAATTTATTTCTTTTTCGATGGTTTCTATAACCAAGTGGTCTTCCACGTTTTAACCTATTGTAGACTCATTTGAAATTCTTTCACCCGCATGTCCTGTTGGTATTTCTATACGAGCAGGTACATTTACAGCAAGTATATATGATTTTGTTACACTGTTGTAACATTGAACTCACCTGGAATTGATTTGCAATATTTTTCAAATGTACGATCTTTTGCACTTCCATATTGCATTGTTTTGTAGGAGGATTAATGATTGTATTTTCCATGTTAAATCTTGTGAGGCTTGTTTTATTTCTCCTCCTAATGTTGGGAATTCATTCTCATTAAAATGACAATTAGCAAAGCGAGCTGTGAACATATCACCCATTTATGGTTTAAGATATCTAATGATTAATGGTGAATTATAACCAATATAAATTCTTAATCTTCATTGTGGGTCCATTTTTGTTCGTTGCGGAGGAGCAATCAGAACATATACTGCAAAACCAAATGCTCAAAGATGAGATAGATTTGGTTCTTGACCATTTGCTAATTGCAATGGAGAATATTTATGATAAGCACTTGGTCTTATTTGAATTAGTATTGCATCATGTAAAATGGCATGTCTCCAAGCAAAAACTGAGAGTTTTGTTCTCATTAGTAATGGTTGAGCAATGAGTTGGAGATATTTAATCAACGACTCAGTCATACCATTTTGTATATAAATATGTGGTACGAGATGTTCAATCTCAATGTCAATCGATGTACAATAATCATTGAAAGCTTGGAAAGTGAATTCACCAGCGTTATCAAGTCTCACCCTTTTAATAGGGTAATCGGGTAATTGAGCTCGTAATTTTGTTATTTGAGCAAGAAACCTCGCAATTGCATCATTGTGGGTTGATAATAGACAAACATGTGACCATCTGCTTGAAGCATCGATCAATATCATTAAAAATCGAAATGGTCCAGTTTGTGGATGAATTGGTCCACATATATTTACATGTATTCGTTCTAAAAATGATGGTGATTCATGCCTAACTTTGAACAATGATAGTCTTATTATCAATTTTTCTTGACAACAAATAGTACTTATGATCTCATGAGATTGAAATATCTTCTCATTTTTTAATGGATGACCATTGGAGTTTTCAATGATTCTCCGCATCATTATTGAACAAGGGTGGCCCATTCGATAATGCCAAATCTTAAACACATCTAGGTTGAAGGTGGCATATGATTCAACCACTGCTATCATTGTGAAATATAATCTACAGGATAAAACTGGTATTTTTCCATAATATGTTTCTTTTTAGAAACCATTGTCATGATATAAAGATATTCACGATTTTCATCATTCATGGTTTCAACTTGAAATTCATTTTAGAAAATATATTTGAAACTCAATAAATTTATTTGGGATTGTGGAGAGAATAATGAATCTTGTATAATAAATTGTGTCCCTCCGGATATTATAAAATTTGTTTCTCCACATCCCTCAATTATTTTTGCACTTCGAGATATCGTATTGACACTGGATTCATGTATTCTCATCTTGGATAAATACTTTTTGTCTTTCAATATTATGTGCGTTGTAGCACAATCCGCTAGACATATATCTTCAATAAATATAGTGATGAACTTGAAATATATGAAAATTATAGTTGCATATAATGTACAAAAATTAACAAAATACAATAATGAAATATAAAACTTAAATTAAACACAAAAATAGTACATTTGAAATTAAAATAACAAGCTAAAGCTTAAAAAAACAAATCCATATCGATATCATTCATTGTCGTTGTGGTCCTAGATCTGCGATGTCGAAATGCATTCCACCACTATTATCATCAAGGAAATAATCGAGATCATCAGATTTAAAGTTTGTTTGAATATTTTTTTCATTTATCCTTTTGTGACTTTTAGTATAAATCAATAAAATGTCTCGGTGTACGACCCACTTGAGACCAATATATACTCATACCGCACCGATAGCATATTGTTTTTTTTCTCTATCATTCAATGATATTTCCTTTTATTATCTCCATGATGGAAATTGTTTGGTGGAATGCTCCATGATCATCGTGAGATTGCAATCTGCCAAAACTATTTTCATTCTCTCGTACTATCTTCATCCTCCCATATTCAAATTTTAGATAAATTTTCTATTTTTTATTTATTAGATATATTATACATATATATCATATATAAATATATTTATAATATGATATAACATATATTATGTATATACATATCATATATCATGTTATTAACATCAATATATCAATATATATGTATCTTACTTACACAAATATATTTATAATATATACATCCATATATAGTCACCAAGGAAGTTTAACAAATAATTATAATTAGCTGGTATAAATACTTGAAAGCGTAAACAGTACAATTCATGAAAAATTAGTATTTTTAAATGAATTGACTTTTTTCAAAAAAAAAAGTTGATTTAGATAAAAATGGTAAATCATTAAAGATTTGTTGATGTAATTTTCTTACATTTTTTTTAATTCCCAGAAAATGAAGTGCTATATTGATGCTATTTAAAAACTAAATCTAATGTGGGATTCTAAGTTCTTTTCAGACGATCAGAAAGTGGCTTTAGATCACAGAGAAGCCTACTTTAGATCTGTCTGTTTTTTTTTTTTTTACTTATGATTGAGACACTAACTCCTATGTCCGAAAAAATAAAGCCCTCACAAAGGCCCCACCTACTTATGCTCATATGACAATCGACATCCTTTGTTTCTATTCTTTTTGTGCCACATTTTTTTAATTGTGTATTAATGATGCATAAAAATAAATCCACGCACCCGTACATGTATCTCTCTCTTTTTCTCTCTCTATATATATGTATCATCCACCATTTTCTTTGATTATATATGATGGTTGAAGAGTTCTTCTAATATCTAATGCAAACATATCTTGATTTTCATGTTTTATTTCAAATCAATGACAATACTTTTGAAATGTGTAAATGAACTGTAGGAATGGAAGCCGAGACAAAATGAGAGATAGATACGCAAGAATTATTTCCACCCATAATGTTAGCACAGCTATTCATTATTAAAACAAATTAATTTAGGGACGATAAATTCTATTCGTATCGATTATTGGTAATAAATATTTGTCGGAAACTCTGAATGAAATAATTCTTACATAATTAAGGACGAAAAGATTATCTGAATTTAAAATTTAATTTTTCATCTTAAATTCGTTCCATTTTCAATATCCAACAATTTATTATCTAAAAAAATAATATTAGCTCATACTCCTTATCTTTAGGTTCTTCAACTCTTTATCCTCCTCTTCACCGTCTTCTCCTCTTCACATTCTTCTTCTTATTCTTCTCCTTAAAATTAATTTTGTTCTCGTTTTTATGTGAAAATTAAATTAAAGATATATAAAAAATTCATCTCTGAATTTTAAAACAAATAAATATTTGTATGGAATTTAGAGGTCTAACATAATCCGATCGAAATTTGGAGACATGTCAAAAAAATTTTGGAATTTAAAAGAATATACCAAAAATTCGTTTGAAAATGTGTCTTCAGATTTTTTTTACCTTTTAGTAGTGATTACATGTTGTGTTGCAAATATTTGTACTAAAATTATTGATATGAGAAGATACATATGAATTTGGGAACCATTCAATTTAAAAATGACCAAAGATATACATAAAAACTACAACTTGAAGATATATCACTTTTTGAAATAAATTATCAAAGCGATTCAAACAACGAAAAGCATCATGACCATGTTTACCACAAAATTTGACAAACAAAATGAGTATTATTCTGAAACTATAATGGATGAGCATCAAAAGAATTTTGATAACCAATTGATGAATAAGCTTAAGATGTAAAACCACGACATTGATGTGAATCCATAACTTCTGCCTTTTCCATTACAGGAAAAGCATAAGTATGCTTTTGAGTATTAAAAGCTGATTAAAGAGTAATTTCAGACTATTAAGTAGATGAGGTGTTTATGCAGAACTACATAATCATACGGAAGAAATATAGCCTTATGCATGGATGTTTGTGTGATTGTGGAAAAAGCTTCATATTCCTTCCCCAAATCCTGTAACATGCAAAAGTTTTCTTTGGTTCAGATTGATTGGCCAATCGGACATAGCTTATCACATATAGACTTAAAACTCTTAGCTATTAAACCATGGTTTTACCATTCGTAGTTAAAAGTTGGAGTGATGCAAGAAGATCAAGTTCTCGACCAATGGACCTCAGGTTATAATGTTTATTGAGAGAAATTGGTATCTCTATAGCTGTTTTAAGCCCAACGATATAACCCAAAAAAAATCTTTGATAATGTGCCAATGATCCAAGACATTACAGATTGATCAGTTTTGTACCAGGATTTAAGCACTATATTTGGGGATTCTATAGCAAAGCCATCCTTTAATGTAATGATTGCAGCAAGTTGTGTAATCGATCCAAATATGAAGTCAAGAAGATTTTGGCTCATAAAAATGAGCTTCCACTTAAAGTTTCTAGAATATACAATTTGTTTTGAAATGGTTTCAACGTAAAAATAAATAAATATTAAAAGAAAAACAATCATCAGTAATTTTAATAACAGACAAATTTTAAAACCTTATATTATATTATTATATTATGAAGAGCTCTAATACCATCATAAGAATAAATGAAATATAGAGAGAATATGAGTTTGTGAATAATATATTTTTCCGTTTCATTCAATTCTGAAAAATATAAGCAATCCTTCTTATATAACGAAGGAGGAGAATTTTTATCTAACCCTCAACGACCTCTAAAGTAGTAAATAAATTTACACGTAATCTTTGTGTGAGCGATCCTCTTCTGGCATTCTTTTCTTGATGCAGAGGAAAGATCTTATTCACAATTTCATACAAATGTATTTTATTTATGTAATTAATAATTATAAAAGTTGAGATACCGAAAACATACCAAATTAAAATAATTCACTACCAAAAGTCGCAAGCAAAAAAACGGAATAAGATAAATGGTGCGCACATGACATGACTATATTGGTATTTGTTATTGGAACTGCCTAGTTATTGTTAATTATATTAATGGTCTATATATACATGAAAAATATATATGTGATAATACTGTTCAAGCAGATGACTTTTTTTATATAACTATGTAAGTCAAATGCCCGACCATAATTAACACAAAGACAATGGAACATGCAATATTGCCCGATTTTAGACATCCAAGAAAACTCTCTAAGTAAGCTTATATTTTCTATCATTATGAAAAAATGATACTTTTGTAACGACGATATTAAATTTTTTAAAAAACAACAACGGAGTAACGATACGAAGGCAACGAATGCATCGACGATATGATATAAAACTAATTTATTCAGCCATACATTGTATTTTTTTCTGAATAATTAATTACACATATAGAAACAAATTAAACCAATATTATATTATTTGCATTGTTTGTGAAGGCCCAGTACGTAGTCGCCACGTGAAATGGACTCCCATGCAAATGTTATACCGATTATCGTTCACATCGATTATTACATGATTTTAATAATTAATCCATATATATATAGAGGCATATGTAAATACAGTATATACATTAATTATAATTATAGTCACTCGATCTGTGTATACATGGTAAGAAATATAAAAAAAATACGCTCTTTATGCAATAACGAACTCGCTGGTTACTGATTGGTCCATGCAACGTTGTGGTTTTCTGTAGCTTCACATGGACCGAGAGACGCCATAATTTTAAAATATTAAAAATGTAAATTTATCATAATGGTGAAAAAAAAGTATTAATATGCGTTAATCGATGTCTAGTTATTAATATAATCCGTGGATTAAGGATTGTGTCTATGTCCACATAATACTTTCATATAGTCTCTCAGCTAATTTCCCAAATACAATAATATGCGTTTGTTTACTTGACCGTCCATTTTCGTCACAAGAAAAAACATCTCACCGTCCATTTTTTATTATTTTAAATAATAACTTCATGTGTATTAATTGAAATTGTGAATGCAGTAAAAATTGGATCGGAGTTTGTTTATCTTGTTTCAGGTGGTTGAGAAAATTAAGGGAGGTGATTTCAAATTAAAGGAGACTGGAGCAAGTCAACGAGAAGATCGAGGAGAAGATTGAGGAACCAAGAGAATCGACCGGATTCAAACCTGAAGAGATTTCAGCATGACGGTGCGGCGGAAGAACCGGTGGTGGTTGCTGAGCCGAGAGCAAAGGCAGATAAATTAATCTGAAATCAAGAATGAAGATTAACGAATCTGTAGTGCAAAATCGAAGTACACTAAACAGAGAACAAGAGAGTTCAGAGTTTAGGTGTACTTAATCGATCAGTATCATTAAGGTGCATAAAACAGAGAACTAAAGAGTTCAAAGTTTTTAGGTGTACGTAATTGGATACTGGATGGTGAGTGAAAACAGTTGAGGTTGTATTTACACGTCTAACTCAGGGGGAGTTATCCGTGGAGGTCTTTAGTACATTGTAGAAACCAACAAGTGTACCTAAAGATTGACAAGTAAATAACAAACTGTTTGATATACATATACTCTGTGATTTTCGATTTAATAGTCATCTTCTACAAGTTTTTCAATTGGTATCAGAGCTGGTAACCACTATTTGATATAAAATCAAAATCTGGTTGGAGATCCAAGAAGAAGGCTAAAATGGAAGGACCGAGAGACATGTATTCGTTCGGTAAACCAGTCATGCTAGATTCATCCAATTATGGATACTGGAAAGTAGAGATGCGAGCAAGCATTCGAGGAATTGACGAAGATGCCTGAAGTGCAGTAAAAAACGGATGGACACCACCTACTGTTATCGACGAAAATGGAAAAAAAAAAAGAAAAGCCATCAGATCGGTGGACACCTAGCGAAAAGAGAAGTTCAACGTTTAACGCTAAAGCTTTGACAGCTATCTTTGCATCAGTAGACATAAATGAATTCAAACAGATTCAAGGGTGCGAATCAGCTAAGGAGGCATGGGACACGCTAGAAACCATTCACGAAGGCACAATAAGTGTGAAGAGAATACAGCTAGATATATTGGAACACCAGTTTGAAAAATTGGAGATGGGAGAATACGAAAGTGTGAAGGAATTCAGTGGACGAATGAATGCAATTGCAAATGAGGTAAGTGTACTTGGACAAAACATGGATGATAAGAAACTCGTCAAGAAGTTGTTAAGATGTTTACCGAAGAAGTTCCACGCTCAGAAAGTGGCCATGAATATATCTTTGAACACAGACACAACCAGTTTCAAAGAAATAGTTGGAATTCTAGCAGCGTATGAACTGGAAATGTAACTGGAACAAGGAGATATCGCCAAAGAGGGAAGCAAGGGAGTCGTACAACAAGCTGTCTCAGAAAACACCATGTTAGATAACCTTGAAGAAAACATTGCATTAGTGACCAGAAAATTTGGAAAATTCATGAAGAGAAAATCAGGAATGAGAAAAATATCAACCGAAGATGTTGGATTTAGAAAGGAGAACAAGTCTAGTTCTCAATGTCATGAATGCAAAGGTTATGGGAACTTTAAATCAGATTGTCCCAGCATCACAAAAAGGGAAAACATGCTGAAGAATCT
>CM071860.1:14892909-14903759 GCA_036759665.1 Gynandropsis gynandra
CAATCTAGGGTTTATACCTCTCGTCATGTTGAGTTTCACGAAACAATATTCCCTTACTCAAACTACCCCCACTTTTTCGGCTCAACTTCCTCGGTCGAAACTCCACCATTCAACCCATGGTCACCACCGGTCTCTATTGTCCCTACGGGTCCTCGGCTGCCCTTAACACCGTCTTCTCCGGCTCCTCCTCCAACAGATCCTTCACCGGACATGCTCACATCGCGTGCGTCCCCGGACATGGTCTCTGTTGCAGCTAGCTCTCCTTTGGATGTTCCGGCTATTGTGGAGCATAATCTTGCTGTTGGTGGCAACATGCACCCCATGCAAACGAGATCTAAAGCAAAATTATCCCAGGTTAATTGCCCGAGCGTGCACCAAGTCTATTGCCCGAGCGTACACCATGCCCGAGCGAGTCACTCTTCAGCCTGAGTCGTGCAAAGCTACGGGGGTGATTTAACAACAATTACCCGAGTGGGCACTTCTTCTCCACCCGATCGGGCACTCCCTCATGACGTTGAACCGAAAATAGTCCCTCAAGCTTTTAAGGATCCGCGGTGGAGAAAGGCCATGAGCGAGGAATTTGATGCACTTGTCCGCAATGGAACTTGGGATCTTGTGCCTGCGGACCAAGCCTCGAATGTTGTTGATTGCAAGTGGATCTTTCGCATCAAACGTCAGCCTGATGGTTCAGTGGAGCGTTACAAAGCTCGCCTTGTGGCCAAGGGTTTTACTCAACGACCCGGGGTGGACTTCACTGAAACCTTCAGTCCCGTTGTCAAACCAGCCACCATCCGATTGATTTTGAGTCTCTCGATCTCAAATGGGTGGATTCTTCGTCAACTCGATGTCAACAATGCCTTTCTCCAAGGTATTCTCACGGATGAGGTATATATGACCCAACCTCAAGGCTTTGTTGATCCAGAACGTCCGCACCACATTTGCAAACTTCACAATGCTCTATACGGTCTAAAACAAGCTCCCCGGGCGTGGTATTCAGAACTACGTCCCCGGGCGGTATTCAGAACTACGCGAGTTCCTACTTGGCCAAGGCTTTGTTAACTCTCTTGCGGATGCATCCTTGTTCATCCTCCGCAACACTGAGGTAGCCATATATGTCCTTGTTTATGTGGATGATCTTGTGGTCATAGGAAGCAACCCCACGGTTGTCCAATGCTTCATCACAGCCCTCGGCAATCGCTTCTCCATCAAAGACTTGGGTGATCTCTCTTATTTCCTCGGATTTTGAAGCCACACGGACTGCCTCGGGCTTGCGCCTCACTCAACGCAAATACGTCAACGATATTCTTGACAAAGCAAAATTTTCAGATGTCAAATCAGTTACGACACCGATGGCTCCGAACTTACGTCTCTCCTTAACGGCGGTTGACAAATTAGACGATCCCACGACCTATCGCACTCTTGTGGGTAGCCTCCAATACCTCACACTCACACGACCAGACATAAGTTTTGCTGTCAACCGTCTATCTCAATACATGCATGCACCGACAACGGACCATCTTCAAGCTCTCAAACGGGTCCTTCGGTATTTGGTTGGCACAAGGGAGCGTGGCATCTTCTTCTCCACGGGTAATACCTCATCACTTCATGCCTTCAGTGACGCAGATTGGGCAGGGGATCGTGATGAATATCTATCTACTGGGGCATACATTGTCTACCATGGTAGCCATCCCATTTCATGGTCTTCGAGGAAGCAGAAGTTCACAGCTCGCTCATCCACAGAAGCGGAATATCGCTCTATAGCGGATACGCTGAACTTCGCTGGATCACGTCTCTCTTCACAGAACTTGGCATGTCTATGTCTGAGCCACCGGTGATATACTGCGACAATATTGGTGCCACATATCTAAGTGCAAATCATGTCTTCCATTCTCGCATGAAGCATCTTGCCTTGGATTATCACTTTGTTCGGCAACAAGTCCAAGGCGGTCTCCTACGCGTATCTCATGTTAGCTCAGCTGATCAGCTTGCGGATTTGCTCACAAAACCCCTATCTCGCCAACCGTTCGTGTCACTTTGTCACAAGATTGGACTCACCGATGGTGCTCCATCTTGAGGGGGCATATAAGAAGTAGGGGCATTTATGTAATTTCATTCTTTAATAGGGTTTACTACTCTTTCTACTTCCTGTATCTATATATACGCATTGTACTTGTTTGATTATTGAATAAGACGATAGGGACAAAATGGGTATTTAAAAATAAAACGAATGAGCAAGGAAAAAATTGTCCGAAATAAAGCTAGGTTAGTGGCACAAGGTTATACTCAAGTAGAAGGAGTAGACTTTGATGAAACCTTTCTCCCAGTAGCTAGACTGGAATCCATTCGCCTGTTGCTCGGTGTTGCGTGTTTCTTTGGCTTTAAATTATTTCAGATGGATGTAAAGAGCGCATTCCTCAACGGTATACTTCAAGAAGAAGTATATGTCGAACAGCCAAAAGGATTCGAAGACCCACACAATCCAGATCATGTTTATAAGCTCAAGAAAGCCTTGTACGGATTAAAACAAGCACCTCGTGCTTGGTATGAAAGGCTCACCAGTTTTCTAGTGCAGAATGGCTATAAAAGAGGGGGAGTTGATAAAACCCTATTCATTCATAATTCAGATGGCATCTTGTTAGTTGTTCAGATTTATGTGGATGACATTGTCTTTGGTTCAAAATCGCAAGAAAAAGTAAATTGGTTTGTGGAAACCATGAAGAGAGAGTTCGAAATGAGCATGTTTGGAGAACTAAGTTACTTTCTTGGGTTACAAGTAAAACAACTTAATGATGGGTTGTTCATCTGTCAGAGTAAGTATGCCAAAAATCTGGTTAAACGATTCGAACTGGATCACAGTAAGTCAGCAAGTACCCCCATGTCAACAACAACAAAGCTGACATGAGATGCAGATGGTGAAGATGTCGAGGTTAAGTTGTACAGAAGTATGATTGGCAGTTTACTGTATCTTAGTGCAAGTAGACCTGACTTATGTTTGAGTGTAGGGATCTGCGCCAGGTACCAAGCGAAACCAAAGAAATTCCATCTGCTTGCTGTTAAGCGGATCATCAAATACGTCAAAGGTACTGCAGAGTATGGGATATTGTATTCCAAAGATAATAATTGTGAACTTACAGGGTTTAGCGATGCTGATTGGGGAGGAAACGCGGATGATCGGAAAAGTACTTCTGGAGGTTGCTTAGGAAACAACTTGGTCTCATGGCATAGCAAAAAGCAAAACTCGACGTCACTTTCTACAGATGAGGCTGAATACATTGCTCTGGGAAGCTGATGTACTCAATTGCTATGGATGAATCAAATGCTCATGGACTATGGTATGAAATCCAGAACCTTTACTGCATGGTGCGATAATACTAGTGCAATAGATATCTCTAAAAATCATGTTCAACATTCTAGAACAAAACACATAGAGATAAGGCATCATTTTCTGAGAGAAAAAGTTGAGCAAAAGCAAATGAAAGTTGAATATGTGCCTACGGAACGTCAGCTCGCAGATATTTTCACAAAACCTTTGGATTTAAATCGGTTTATTTCTTTGAGAAAATCTCTTGGTGTATGTGAGCTTTGATCGTATCTTGCATATTACATTGATGAAATTGTGTTTTTGGAGCGTTTAATGATTTCATGAAGAAGGAGAAAATTACTGTCATGTCTGCATGTTTTAAGTACACTTAAATGATTTTTGTTCCGAGTTTGAGCACTGTCTCGATTTTTGAAAGGTTCAGTTGAGCATTGTCTCGATTTTTTTAAGTGCACTTAAAACTACACTTACTCCTCTGAAAACTTTATATGCATTTTTACGCAAAAACATGAAATTTGTTGTTGTCATGAGTATATGCTTGGGTCTAAGTTGGGAGATATGCAGTTTCAGTTATAACGTCCTATGACACAAAGCCATAAATCGTGCTTAAATACTCCTCTATGCATACATAAGAGTATACCTAAATAATGGTAGTCAAGGAGCTTGTTATATGAACAAAAAGATATCTAAACAACGTCCTAGAAGCTGTGACTGAGTGCTTGAAAAATAAAAAAAAATAATAAAAAAAATAATGAAGAGTAACAGATTGCCTTAAGTGGAGAACACATTTCGTTAAGTGTACTTAAATATTCAGCCGTTTACAGTTCTTGACTAATTCTTCATGATTTGTTTTTGTTTTGAAACCATTCATCATGTTTTATGTCAAGATGTTTAAAAATGATCTGACAAGCAGAATATACACTTGAGTGTTTTTTTCCTCTCTTTCTAGCTCACCGGCGGTTGTTTTAATGAGATGGGATGTTTGTGGGCTGATGTGAGTGGGCATTAAATTCGAAATCTTTCAAAAATCCCTGACTGCTCTCTGTAACTACACCTCACACGTTTGAAACCGTTTCATCTCTCTCATTTGGTTACATTTCAAAAAACCCTAACCTGCTTCTCTAGAGAAAAAGAGGGCATCTCTCTCCCATTTGCAGATTTCTTCCATACAAAAATGCAGACCCGAAGCTCTCATTTTGGTCTATCTCCGGATGACTCACTCATCCTGGACGGTAAAGAAGTAAAACTGAAGGATCTCGTGTTTACTCGCAATCCCCCGCGAGTGAACGGTCGCCGATACAAGGTCATGGCGACCCAGACGGCAAAGAGGTGAAAATGAAGGATCTAGCCTTCACTCGCAATCCCCCGCGGGTGAACGGTCGTCGTTACAAAGTCATGGCGACGAAGTTTTTTGCTCCAACCAAACAACAGAATATGTGATCCGGTGCTTCTCCACTTGTTCATCTCCGTACTCACTCTGATAGTGATATCAGAGTGCCAATTGATCCGGCTGCACAGACGAATCCTCCGATTGTGTCTTCTGAACCTAGTGATTCGTCTACATCATAACGGTCTCCCAGTCCTGTCACCGTTCCAGTCCAGTCCAGTCCTGTCACCGTTCCCTCCTCCAGTCTAGAACCATCAAATCTTCCTAAATCGCCGGAATCTGAGCGCAATATTCCGGTATCTGAAACACAATCACCTCAGGCTGCACGCAGAGGTACACCAATTTCTGTTTCAAAAGCTTACTCCCACAAGTTTTACAAGGAATCGTATACGAGTAGGCTTAGGACCTTGAAGGAGAGGGAAATTTTTTCTGAAAAGGGGCTTAGTGTGCAACAATTTCAACATTTATCCGTGTGGAATGTTTTAGTTGACAGGAGGTTGACGAGCACAGTTACCACTGTGACTCCGATCTGTAAGGACCTAGTGTATGAATTTTACGCTAATTTGTCCCCTGAAATAGAAGACTTAGGTTCAGCTGTGTTTGACACCACGTATGTTCGTGGGAGAGTTCTGAAATTTAGTGCGGAAGTCATCAATGAGTTCTTGGGTACTCCGCATACGCCGATTACACGGAGCAAAGAGCTTCAGCTGGATTTGGATATGGACACTGTCACGAAGGAGTTGACAGAAGGCCGGCTGACTTCATGGTCTAGGCAAATTCCGAATTCCAAATTACAATGGGAGTATGTCTTGGTTAACAAGATTTCCCGAACAAATTGGATTCCGAACAAGAAATCAGACGCTATAAGACAGGACACTACAGTATTTCTTTACTGCGTGAAGAATGACATTCCCATTAACTTTGGGAAGGTGTTTTTGGATGTCATTGTTGGGCTTGGATTATCAAATTCAACCAAGTTCATTCTTCCGTTTCCTTGCCTGATCCAGAACATATTGGTTCAGCAAGCGTCTGATATTATCGGGAAATCTAAAGCTCGTGAAAACACTCCATCTTGGATCATACTAGAAAAGCGATACATGGCAAAGATGCCATCGGCGTTAACTGCTGGGTCTTCGAAGAGTAATGTAGTACGGGAACTTAAAGAACTCCGCCAAACCGTGACGGCCACCCTGAGTGACATGCTTCGCAAGATCGATGCCCTTATCTTGTGTTCTCAGAGTACATTCGTTTGAAATCTTATCACATAAACAGGGGGAGACATACAAAGAGAAGAAGAAGAAGCAAAGGAGGAAATAGAGGTTGAAGAGATTCAGGAGGAATCCTCTTCAAGGAAGAACAAAGGAAAAAGAAAGAGAAATTGATTTGTTTCACTTTTTTCTTTCTTTTTAAGTGCACTTAAAAGATAGTTGATTAAGTGTACTTAATGATCGTTATTTTCCCGTGCTTGATGATCTGAACTAGGGTGTTAAACTTCGTATTATGATTGTTATTTGTTTGGATGTTTTTTTTACTACAATATTTTGAATTCCTTGGTTTTTTACGATTAGATGTTTTTGTGATAAGAATTCAAAGGGGGAGATTGTGAATGCAGTAAAAATTGGATCGGAGTTTGTTTATGTTGTTTCAGGTGGTTGAGAAAATTAAGGGAGGTGATTTCAAATTAAAGGAGACTGGAGCAAGTCAACGAGAAGATCGAGGAGAAGATTGAGGAACCAAGAGAATCGACCGGATTCAAAGCTGAACAGATTTCAGCATGACGGCGCGGCGGAAGAACCGGTGGTGGTTGCTGAGCCGAGAGCAAAGACAAATAAATTAATCTGAAATCAAGAATGAAGATTAACGAATCTGTAGTGCAAAATCGAAGTACACTAAACAGAGAACAAGAGAGTTCAGAGTTTAGGTGTACTTAATCGATCAGTATCATTAAGGTGCATAAAACATAGAACTAAAGAGTTCAAAGTTTTTAGGTGTACTTAATTGGATACTAGGTGGTGAGTGTAAACAGTTGAGGTTGTATGTACATGTCTAACTCAGGGGGAGTTATCCGTGGAGGTCTTTAGTACATTGTAGAAAGCAACAAGTGTACCTAAAGATTGACAAGTAAATAACAAAACTGTTTGATATACTCTTGTCTTTTGATTTTCGATTTAATAGTCATCTTCTACAAGTTTTTCAGAAATTATTGAACCCATTTGTTGAATTTATCAATATCGCTAATTGCAATTAAAAGGTAATTTCGAATTGTTTCAATTATTAGTTAAAAATTTATGAATTGTTTAAAATATCTAAACAATTGTTTTTCTAAAAGTCCCCGTCTAGATTTGTCCGGTCTTCGTCTAAACGTTCGATAGTCGGTGATCGTCCAACAATTAGGTATCGAATAGTAAATATTGTTTTTCTTAATTCAAAATAATTTTATTTTTATTCACAGAAATAAAACTAAAATCGATTTGAAATAAATATATTTGTTATTTGCATGCCTCAAACCTTAAAATTTGTAAAAAAAAAGAATTTGATACTAAAAATAACAAAAACAAATAAATTAAAATAAATAAATAAAATGCTTAGACACCGATTAATTCGTCTAGACTACATACGTTCGTCGATCGTCCGATTACTATTCGACTTTTAAAACACTATATATATGTATATATATATATATATATCAATATTAAAAAAAATTCAATCATGGTGTGAACTGCGTCTAGAGGTCTCTATATACTATCGAAACTACATTTTATATGTCATAATCTCCCTAAAGATTACTAGTTTTATACGTTTTCTTATTAGTTTTATGGAAAACTAAATCCATGAAACTGAAAACTAAAAAATGATCTCGATTTGGGCTTTTTAAAAGCACTTTCACTTCCAAAAAATAACTCTTAAGCCACATCAGAGCATCTTACTACTAGAAAATAAGAGTTTAGGAACTGAAAAATTCATCCCTAATCTATCCCTAAACCTGTTTGGAGACGGATTAGGGATGGAAAATAGTAGTCCGCAAACGAGCGTCGACAAACCAATCCGCACTCTGTCCGCAAATACGGACGGATATTTCAACCGTAATCCGTTCGCAGGTCCTGACCACAGGGTCGTCCGCAGATCAACGGGAAAGGCGACCAATATACGAACGAAAAAGTCATCAGAAAAACTTCGTAAAATTGCGGATGGGTCCGGGCCGTCCTTAAATTTGCAGACAGGTAGTCTGACCATCCGTAACTTTCTAGATGGGCCTCTGTCCATCCGCAAATTGGGGATGGTTTTTTCCCATTCGTAAATTGCGACGACCAGTTTTTCCGTCTCAAGTATGTCCGTAAATACGGACGATTTGTGGACTGTTCATCCATCCGCAAATTTGTGAAAGGATTACAGACGAAATTTTCTTATCGTCAGTATTTCGTTCGCAATCCATCTGGCATTTTGCGGACGTATTATTGATCCGTCCGATAATTTTGTTTGGAATTTCCAAATTTCTAGTAGTGTCTGGTCATTGTAGCTAAAGATCTTGACAAAATTTAGACAGAAAAGGCTACTGGAAAGAAGGCAGTTGGAGAGAAAGCTCAAGCTCAAGCATGTCCCAGCAAGGGCGTGCAACCATCGAATTTGATTAAGTACGACACGAAGATAAACTCGGGATTAGCCATTGAAAAAATTGGTCGTTGAAAATCAGAATTCAGATAAACTCGGGATTCAGAGTTTTTTTTTTAAATTTTGATGATCCAAACCAAAGAAGTTTTTTCCGAGGTATGTAACATTTAATTTTCTTCATGTTTTTTATTTCTTCCTCTCATCTTTTTTATTTTTTTTACGAACGTTGTACAAACAACATGGTACAACGTGTGGTATAACATTCGTAGTACAATGTTCATGGTATAAAGTTCGCAACATGTGTACAACGTCTATGATACAATGTGTGTACATCATCCGTGGTACAACGTCCATGGTACAACGTGTGTACTACGCTCGTGGTACAACATGTGTTTTACACACAATGTACCACCGTTGTACACGCGTTGTACCACCATTGTACACACCTCAATTTTCACACGTTGTACTAATACTTTTTCATCATCTACAACATATTGATGAATACCTTACGTTGCTGAGGAAATAGTAGTCCAAGGACCACAGTCGTATGAACTAAAGAGCCTTCATCACCGATGAAATTTTCTCTCAATACCTTCATGCCAGTTTACATAGTTGCTCGAAGAGTATCCTTGCAACTTTAGAAAAACGTGGGAAGATATAGATGTGATGTATTTCGTCATAAACATTTGATGCCCTATAACGGATAAACCAATTTATTGAATTGTTATGAAGGTGGTGTTGGATCCGAGAAGCTCCTTATGCTCGATAGGGCGAGTAAAATCTACAAAAAGGACCGACGGATGCTATTATATATGGAGCCATATGTACGTGGTATTCTTCAGATGCTCATAACATTTGGTACACCACAGTTTTCCATATCGAAGAATAAACTGTGGTAATACCGACGCATTCGAAAACGTCGCCCAAAATGTATTATGTGGATAAATTTTGTAATTTTAATTCTTTATATTATATATTATATTTTATTTTATGAGTTTATTAATATGTTTTGATTTTTTATAGGGGGAACGATTGTATTTGTTGTGCATAAAATTTATAAAATATGAGTTGTTCGGGCTACCCTTGGACGAACTATGTGACCGAAATGTCACTAACCTTTGCATTCGCCTTGCTTATAACTTATTTCAAACTGACAAACTTGTTTGAATTTTTGTAATATTTGTACGATATTAATTTATTTGTTATTTTATTCCTAAAAATTTTGTAATTAATAAATAAATCTTCATATTATTTTTAGTATGTATTTGTTATTTTATTTTGAAAATGTGTGGTATAACGTTTAAAGCACATCGGCAGTGATACAACGTGTGTGGTACAACATTCGTGGTACGTGTGTGGCACAATGATGTGGCACGCCGTGTGCAGCACAACGTGTGTGTTACAACATGTGCGGCACAACGTGTATGGTACAACGTTGTCGGTAAACCGTGTGTGATACAACGTGTGTGGCACAACGTGTGGTACAATATTGTACCATTAACGTTTTCATGCTAGTATAACGTTGTACCACGAGTGTTGTATCAGACACGTTGTGTGGTATAACGTTCATGCTAGTACAGCGTTGTACCACGAACATTATATCACATGATGTTTATCCTGGTACAACGTTAGTGGTACAATATGTGTGATACAACATGTGTGGTATAACGTTCGTGCTATTACAACGTTGTACCATGAAGGTTGTACCACACAACGTTCACCCTAGTACTTTAGTATAATGTGTTTGCTAAATACTATCACGAACATTGTACACAACGTTTGTGTACTATGTCTGTGCTAAGTTTATCCACCAACTTTTCACCAATCAAGAAGAACAAGATGAATGACCATGCATATAAAGAGGAAGAAGACGACAACGAATGAGCATATGAAGCTAGTGTAGGGTTGATTTGATTTTGCGGAAGCGTGTTTTTCTCAACCCGATTATAGATCTAGTCATGTTTACAAGAAGTTTTTCCGGATATTCAACGATAAACGATTTACAGAAACAATTTCGTAATACCTGTCGTTGAACGTGCAGTCGTCGGATGTGAGGCTTGATGGTACAAACCCTCTACGCGTATCCACGCCGAGATCGGGATTGCTTTGATGTGGAAATCGGAAGAACGAAAACTGTTTTTCGTTCTTCAGGTTTTTTCTTTCTGACGGCTATTAGGGTTTAGATTATTATTTTTGATAATCTGATAACGAAAACTCGTTTTTGCTCTTTAAATAATTATTAAGAGTTCTTAATAATTGCAACTAAACCCTCAACTATCCAATATTACATATTAGGCATAGGACTTTCAATCTCCCACTTGCCTTTACGTAATATTTCAAATAGTCGAAATACATGTATCTCCATACACATATTTGCCTGTACATCTTATGTACTAACCCAAAAGAAAAATCAAATACAATTATATTCTTCGGTGCTAGCGGATGAATATAACTGTATCCCACACTGATTGTCTAACAATCATAAGCAGATACCGAGACACTCGTATGCGTGTGACCTCGTAGGTTCATCACTAA
>CM071860.1:14904842-14916769 GCA_036759665.1 Gynandropsis gynandra
CTTCACAAGCCGCTATGTATTCTACTTCAATAACCGAATCAATTACAGTAGCTTGTTTGGAACTTTTCCAACGCACTGCATCCCCATTGAGACAAAAGATATACCCCGATGTCGATCTGCTATCGTCCTTATCAGACATAAAGCTGGCATCCGTGAACCCTTCTAACTCTAAGTTAGAATCTCCATAAACGAGGAATTGGTCTCTAGTCCTTCTCAAGTACTTGAGAATGGTTTTCACCAATTTCCAATGTTCCTCACCGGGATCTGCCTGATACCGACTCGCTACACTTAGCGCGAAGGCTACATCAGGCCTCGTACATGTCATGGAATACATGATGGCTCCCACTGCGCTAGCATATGGGATCCTACTCATGCGTTCTCTCTCTTCTTGTGTCTGAGGACAATCCTCTTTGGAGAGAGTAATTCCAGTGCCTATCGGTAGATAGCCTCTCTTGGAATTTTCCATGTTATACCTCTTCATGATGGTATCAATGTACTGGGACTGTGATAGTCCAAGCAACCTCCTTGATCTATCTCTATAGATCTTTATTCCCAGAATATAGGTTGCTTCTCCCAGATCTTTCATGGAGAACTGTTCGGATAACCAGAACTTCGTCTCTTGCAACGCCGGAATGTCATTCCCTATGAGCAATATGTCATCCACATAAAGCACAAGGAAGACAACCGCGCTCCCACTAAACTTCTTGTACACACAAGGCTCTTCTTCGCATCTAACAAAGTTGAACTCTTCAACTGCCTTGTTAAAGCGAATGTTCCAGGTTCGAGAAGCTTGCTTGAGTCCATAAATGGACCTCTGAAGCTTGCATACCATATGACTTTGAGTTGGCGACGTGAAACCCTCAGGTTGAGTCATGAAGACTTCTTCCTGGAGCTCTCCGTTAAGGAAAGCTGTTTTCACGTCCATCTGCCAAATCTCATAGTCATGGAATGCCGCTATCGCAAGCAGAATCCGAATAGATTTGAGCATTGCCACAGGGGAGAACGTTTCTTCATAGTCAATCCCTTCTCGTTGACTATACCCCTTGGCAACTAGACGAGCTTTATAGGTCTCTACCTGCCCGTCCGCTCCAATCTTCCTTTTGTAAACCCATTTACAACCTATCGGTCTGGAAGCCTGTGAAGAATCAACCAAAGTCCATACTTTGTTGATCTTCATAGATTCCATCTCGGATTCCATGGCTTTCCACCATTTCTCAGAATCAGGGCCTTGTATAGCCTCTTGGAAAGTCAAAGGGTCGTCATCTATATGACCGACCACATCCTCTTGCACCATCAGATTAAGTCTGTCAGGTGCACGTCGAGAACGTGTTGACCTTCTCAAGGAAGCCTGTGTAGCAGGTTCAACCTGCGCTGGGATATCTTGTTGGGCTTGTTCCTGAACAGGTTCCTGAACAGGTTCCTGAACTTGTTCCTGAACGGGCACTGTCACTTCAACATTTGAAGATGAAGCGCCGGAGCCTAACACTATATCACTCAGCCAAGAACGCTCATTTGACATCTCATGTCCATGAGCTTGTGTTGGCTCATCGGGTTCTTGAATCTCGTCAAGAACTACTTCCCCACCATGAATTCCTTCATCAAGGAATTCCCTTTCAAGAAAGGTTGCCGTTCTGGCCACAAACACTTTGTGTTCAGACGGGTGGTAGAAATAATATCCCATAGTTTCCTTGGGATAACCTATGAACCTACATCTGTCAGACCTAGCATCAAGCTTGTCTGGCTGAAGTCTCTTAACGAAGGCCGGACACCCCCAAACCTTGATGTGCCTCAGGTTTGGCTTACGTCCTTTCCATATCTCATATGGTGTCTTCGAGACTGCTTTGGTGGGAACTTTGTTTAGCAGATAGGCAGCTGTTTCTAAAGCATAGCCCCATAAGTTCATTGGAAGATCAGTGAACCCCATCATGGATCTCACCATATCTAATAAGGTTCGATTTCTCCGTTCGGATACACCATTATGTTGTGGTGTTCCGGGAGAAGTCCACTGAGACAAAATCCCATTTTGCCTTAGATAATCGACAAATTCATGACTAAGATATTCACCGCCCCGGTCAGATCTCAACACCTTGATACTCTTTCCGGTTTGTTTCTCCACTTCACTGCGGAATCTGTTGAACATTTCAAAAGATTCGGATTTGTGTTTCATCAAGAACACAAATCCATATCTCGACATATCATCAGTGAATGTGATGAAGTACGAATATCCACCCCTGGCTTGAACTCTCATAGGTCCACATACATCAGTATGTATCAGTCCTAGGAGTTCTGTAGCTCTCTCCCCGGTTCCACTAAACGGAGATTTGGTCATCTTACCAGTGAGACAAGACTCACAAGTTGCATAATATTCATAATCGAAATGGCCTAAAAGACCATCTTTATGCAACCTGTTTATCCTCTTCTCACCGATATGACCAAGTCTACAATGCCAAAGATACGTCTGTCTTTGACGATCATCTACTTTTCTCTTAAGGCCCGAAACATGCATGTTAATTTGTTCTACATTAACATCAAGTAAGATATATAGTCCTTGTTGTAAATAACCATTTACATAAAATTCATCATCATGATAAATAGAGCAAATTTTATTACTAAAAACTGTTCGAAATCCACGTCTATCAAGCATAGAAATAGAAATTATGTTCGAAACAAACTTAGGAACATA
Source organism: Gynandropsis gynandra (assembly GCA_036759665.1). Taxonomy (NCBI): domain Eukaryota; kingdom Viridiplantae; phylum Streptophyta; class Magnoliopsida; order Brassicales; family Cleomaceae; genus Gynandropsis; species Gynandropsis gynandra. The sequence goes on from CM071860.1 coordinate 14,907,526, forward strand.
ATAACAGTCGTCTAACAACAAGGTCTTGCCCGTAGGCATTACAAGGGAAATTGATCCTACGGCTAGAGCAGCAACACTTGCGCCATTTCCAACCTTCAGACTGAACTCTCCCTTCCTGAACCTCCTACTGATCCTCAGCCCCTACAACATATTGCAGATGTTAAAACTGCTACCGGTATCCAATACCCATCTAGACGAATCAATAGTAGTTAAGGAAATCATGAAAACATTTTCCATGAGAATCTTACCTGGCTTCTTGCCCTTCAGAGACTGCAGGTATTCTTTGCAGTTCCTCTTCCAATGCCCCTTCTTCTTACAGAAGAAGCACTCAGCATCAGCTTGGTCAGATTTGCCCCTTTTTGCCTTGGGTATGGTCACACCACCCTTGGGCCCAAGGAGCTTCTTCTTGGGCTTTTTGTTGCCCTTGCCCTTCTTGAAAGAAGAGCCGACCATCATCACGGCACTATGTCCCTTAGACGTCTCAGACACTGACTGACTCTCATAGTCAATCAGTTGGTTCAGCATCTCATGCAGATCCATGTCCATCTTGTTCATGTTAAAATTAACAATGAACGGAGAGAACGTCTCAGGCAATGACTGCAAGATCAGATCTTGAGATAACTCTTTGCCTAGTGTGCACCCCAGCTTCACAAGCTGTTCAATAAGACTGATCATCTTACGAACATGGGGCCCCACCGGAGAGTTCACAGACAATCTTGACTTAAATAGTGCCTTCGATAACTGATATCTTGCCGTTCGGCTCTGCGCACCATACATCTTCTTAAGATTATTTCCTGAACTAATCATGCATAAGCCTCCTGGTAGTCAGGTCGTTTCTTAAGCATATTAAACAGGTTGGTTTTAATTTGGCTCTATATCACATAGTCACCTGGTAGTCAGGTCGTTCCTATTGATATAGTTGAGTTCATCCTTCAGCTCATGGTTAGATATCAATTAAGTTTATGTCCCCCGGATAGTCTAGGCGCTTACAAAAACTAATTGATCCCTCCCACTAGACATCTGATGTCATAGATGTATGAATCGAATTATTGAACTACATGCCTCCTGGTAGTCAGGCCGTACCATGTAAACAAGAACCTATTCAAAACATCTACGATGAAAGAAAAGCCTGACGATAAACAATTTATCATTTTAGAACTCGATTATTGATTAAAATTCATAATTTTAATATAACTCTATATCACATAGTCACCTGGTAGTCAGGTCGTTCCTATCGATATAGACGAGTTTTATCCTTCAGCTCATGGTCGGATATCAATTAAGTTTATGTCCCCCGGGTAGTCCAGGCGTTTACAAAAACTAATTGATTCCTCCCACTCGAGATCTGATGTCATAGACGTACGAATCGTATTCTCGAACTGCATGCCTCCTGGTAGTCAGGCCGTACCATGTATACGAGAATTTATTCAAAAAACGTCTATGGTGAAGGAAAAACTTAACGATAACCAATTTATCGTTTAATAAATCAATTATTAATACTTTAAAATTAAAATTCATCTAATTTTAATCTTAAAATTTTTTTAAAATTTTTTTAAAATTTTTTTTTAAACTAGGGTTAGGGTTAGGGTTAGGGTAACCCTAACCCTAGCCGCCGCCCCCTTTTAGCCATCGCCCCTATGCTGCCGAAGGTCGGGCTCAGAGCCGCCGGACAGGGAGTTTCGGAGTCGCCGGTCGTCCGGCCGTGAGTCGCCGGCGTGGCGCCTGAGAACCGCCCGTGAAAGGGCAATTGGGGTTTCTAAAACCCCTTTTGCGTCGTTCGCCTATTCGCGCCCCTCGACCGCTCGGCCAGCTCGACTCCGCTGTCTGTCGTCGACCCGCTCCCTGACCGTCGCGACCCTCGGCCTTTGCATGGCGATGGTTCGGGTGCGCGCGCGCGTAGCGCGCGAATTTCCTTCTTTTCGATCCATTTTTTTCAAAAAAAAATCGAAAACCTAATCCTAAACATGCATCCAGACGCTCTGATACCACTGTAGGGTTGATTTGATTATGCGGAAGCGTGTTTTTCTCAACCCGATTATAGATCTAGTCATGTTTACGAGAAGTTTTTCCGGATATTCAACGATAAACGATTTACAGAAACAATTTCGTAATACCTGTCGTTGAACGTGCAGTCGTCGGATGTGAGACTTGATGATGCAAGCCCTCTACGCGTATCCACGCCGAGATCGGGATTGCTTTGATGCGGGATTCGGAAGAACGAAAAACTGTTTTTCGTTCTTCGGGTTTTTCTTTTACTGGCGGCTAGGGTTTTCGTCTTAGAATAGTATGTATCACGAAACCTCGTAAAGCGTTTATTTATAATTATTAACTCTTTAATAATTACAACTTAAACCCATAATTATTCAAATATTACATAATTGGTATAGGACTTTCAGCTAGAAATTATATCTAAAACAATATGCTTTTTGAATGGAAGGAGAAACAAAAATCGAGTGATTTTTTTCGTAAAATTTGGTATAGAAAAACGATTACGTATACAATACTTCGATCAATCAAGATGCACAATACATCGATCAATAAAAAATTTTTGTTTTTAACCCATAACATCGCCGAAAAAAATAAAAGAAAAGAAAGATATTTTGAAATTTATATTATTGTTATAAAAAAAATATCAGTCGAATTAAATTTAAATCGAAAATCACAAAAAATTTTAACCCGTCGATTGCTAAGATGTGCTTCCACATCGTGAGCTTTGAGATCATTTGAAATTTATCCCCCAATCACATCATTCCAAATGTACATAAACTGAAACAAGGAGAGGACATTTCGTCGAGGTGATCTCGTCCATTTCACTAATTCAGGTTTTATTCCCAAGGAGTAAAAATTGTGGGCGAGCCACGTGGTGGATAAACTATTGTACACGTGGATAAATTAGGATGACGTGGAACACGTGGAGCGATTCAGTGCGCTGTCACATGCGATAACTGGGAACCGGACAAAGGCCCGAGCGCCGTCCAGATCGGAGATTAGAAGAATATGGCTTAGCTGTCTGCTTTCACAATTAATGAATATTTTATATAACATAATAGTATTTGTTATTAATTAATTACTTAATTTCAGTGGAAACTATAATTGGATTTAAATTATTAATAATTAATATTGCAATAGTTTAATAACCTAAGACTAGGACGAACTTGGACATAGACCATGTCTTTCCAACTAATTTCGTGCCATACCATCTTCATTCTCAATCAGTCTATATATACATATAATGATTCGTGCAATAAGTATTCTCATTGTCCCACGGACTCACACCTTATAATTATTTAAATAATCTTATTAGCTTAAATATTATTTTATCTTCTATACAGAACATAAACATAATTTAAAATTAAAGAATATCCCAATTTTCTTAGAGTTTTTTTATTGTATCTTTGTTTTATATTTTTTAAAAAAACAACTGTCTATTTATCTATAATTTGAAATCCGATTATTGGAAATAATTTTAAAACGGAATAACTTCAAAAATATCTTCGTACGGTTAAAATATTTCAAAAATACCCTTCTTAAAAAAGGAAAAATTTTTAACTTCAAAAATATCCGTATAAATGTTGATATTTTCAAAATACCCCTACAACCTTACGACCCAATTCGACCCAGCGACCCAGTTTGACCCTGTGACCCTTGTCTTTCTGCGACCCTTGTTCGTCTGCGACCCTTAGACCCCTGCGACCCTTGTCCCTCTGCGACCCTTGTTCCTCTGCGACCCTTGGACCACTGCGACCCTTGTCCTTCTGCGATCCTTGGACCCCTGCGATACTAATTTATTATCTACAAATTATTTACAAATAATATGAATAAAATTTTGAAAATATAGCTCAAATCAAAATATGTTGGACCCGTGCGACCCTTCCGACCATTGCGACCCTTCCGACCATTGCGACTCTTCCGACCACTTCGACCCTTTCGACTAGTCTTTTCAATGTCAGACTACTGCTTTTTCCAGGTGCTAGCTATGCTTTTTATTTTACCAATGCCACATTGAAGACCTATTCTAAATTAGACATATACAACTCAAATATTGTAAACATTTGGTACCCTTGCGACCCATTTGTCCATTTCGACCATTGCGATCCTTTCGACCCTTACGACCCATTTGTCCATTTCTACCCTTTCGACTAGTCTTTTCAATGTCAGACTACTGCTTTTTCCAGGTTCTCGCTATGCTTTTTATTTTACCAATGCCACATTGAAATTATTGTCTTTCTGGATTGTAGGAGTCCATTTATTTTTCGTTATAAATAGAGGAGGAAAAACCGTAAAGCTACAACAAGCAGCAAATCATTTCTTGTTTCGAGTCTTTCATTCTCTCAAAAGGGTGATTTCTAACATCTAACCCTAAATTCTCTGAAAAATCCTTGTTATCTTTGTGACCGTTAAGGTCACATGGTCGACTCAGGGCATCGTGTTGTCTATTTGTTACTCAATGTCTTGGTAATCGTCAGACTCAGTCTGTATGCAGATACACACAAGTACTTACAACTTGGATGGAGGACTTTGTGATGTATCTGCACTACATAAGGTCTTGGTAATCGGCGGACTCAGACATCAAGCTGTATCCGCGTTACCTAAGGTCACGGTTGGAGGTCAAATTGGAGAAGGCGTTGAGTCACATACGACTCTTCTTGCGGGGAAGGGTTGCGATGTGTCTTTAAATTCAGCAAATTTGACCTTTTTCTTTCCTTTTTTTTTCTCGAACTTCTTTTTGCTTTTTTCTTCTTCTTCAACTTTTTTCTTTCCTTTTTTTTAACCGTTGTGACCTTTGAGACCTTATGTAACCTTATGTAACTTTTGTGACCTTTGTAACCTTTGAGACCTTATGTAATCAATATTTAAACGTTGAAAATGTCTTATTTTGCATCTATTGTTCGTAAGATTATGACCCAATATGACCCGTTATACGACGCTCAATCGGATTAAATTAGAATCAACAAAAAATCTTTTCTTCTTCCAATTTTTCGATCTTCCCATTCATTTCCCCTGAGACCTTCTTCTCCTAATTGTCCTGTGCAAACTAAGGTATAGGCTCTTCTAAAAAGTCAGATCTTCTTCCTATCCTATATTCTAGGGGGATAGGAAAATAAAAAAGATAAAGAAATTTTAGGGCTAAAATTCCATTTATCCATATTTCTAGAAAAAGAATCTCTTGTTTTTCATTCCCAGTCCCATAAGAATGAATATTATGATTCGGCCCGGATTGGTACTATATATAATTTCAAACTGACTGCCTACTCATGCGACCCTATATGACCACATATGACCCATGGACGACTCATGCGACCAAACATGACCCATGGACGTCTAATGCGACCACATAAGACCCTTGTACGGCTCATGCAACCCAATATGACGACATATGACCCATGGACGACTCATGCAATCAAACATGACCCATGGACGTCTCATGCGACCACATAATACCCTTGTACAACTCATGCGACCCAATATGACGACATATGACCCATTGACGACTCATGCGACCAAACATGACCCATGGACTTCTCATGCGACCACATAATACCCTTTTACGACTCATGCGACCCAATATGACCACATATGACCCATGGACGACTCATGCGACCAAACATGACCCATGGACGTCTCATGCGACCACATAATACCCTTGTACGACTCATGCGACCCTATATGACCACATATGACCCATTGACGACTCATGAGATCACATATGACCGATGGACGACTCATGCGACCATATAATACCCTTGTACGACTCATGCGACTTATCGTTTTGCTGTCAGACTCCTGTCTTGCCACCCATGTGACCCTTCTGACCCATGTGACCATTCCTACCCATGTGACTTGTCGTTTTGCTGTCAGAATCTTTTCTTCCGACCCATGTGACTTGTCCTTTTGCTGTCAGACTCCTGTCTGCCGACCCATGTGACCCTTCCGACCCATGTATATAAGTTAACGTCTACGTCTCTTCTCTTAGTATGCGCATCTAACCCATATTTCTATGAAAAATCTTTTTTACCTTTGTGACTTGCGTGGCGCAGTCACCATTGTCGACGCAGGGCATCGTGCTGTCTATGTGTTACTCAAGGCCTTGGTAATCGGCGGACTCAGGGTCTATGCAGTCACTGACGAGTTGCGGGGGTGACTTAGGTGACGGTGTTGGGTCACTCTTCAAATGTTCACTGGAAGACCAAATACATGGCAGGAGATGACTTAGGTGACGGTGTTGGGTCACTCTCTGCTAATGTAATATCTCTGCAGTGAACTCATGCGACCCATGCGACCCTCAATGAACTATCTCTCCAGTGGGAATAGAATGTGTGGAGAGTCTTCGATTGACGTTGTATATGTATTGTTTTGATTTAGAATCTTTGTAAATGTATTGTTTTGATTGGTTTTTGTCATAAATGTATTGTTTTGATTTAGAATATTTGTAAATGTATTGTTTTGATTTAGAATATTTGTAAATGTATTGTTTTGATTTAGAATATTTGTAAATGTATTGTTTTGATTTAGAATATTTGTAAATGTATTGTTTTGATTTAGAATATTTGTAAATGTATTGTTTTGATTTAGAATATTTGTATAGTTCGCATCTATTCATCAATATATGCGATCATACGACCCATGCGACCCTAATTTGGAATTAATTAGTTTGACGTTGTAAATGTATTGTTTGATTGGTTTTTGTCATTTTATCATCTTAAACCCGTAAATTCACCGAGTTCGCATCTATTCATCAATATATGCGACCATGCGACCCATGCGACCCTCATTTGGAATTAATTAGTTTGACATTGTAAATGTATTGTTTGATTGGTTTTTGTCATTTTATCATCCCAAACCCATAAATTCGTCGAGTTCGCATCTATTCATCAATATATGCGATCATACGACCCTAATTTGGCATATATGCGACCAAGCGACCCATGCCATTATCAATATGCCATTAACAATATATTTGACTTGTATATGTCTAATTTAGAATCAATATAGATAATAATATAAATAATATCGACATTTGAAGAAAATGTTAAATGTATTGTTTAATCATCCCCCGAGTTCTTAAAACAATATATGCAACCATGCAACCCATGCGACCCTCATTTGGAATTAATTCATTTTCACCAGAATTCTCGCCGAACTTTTCACCAAAATTTGAAAAAACTTTTCGAATTCCATCTAATGGCGATTCGATGTCAGGGTCATGTCTTTTCGTATTCCAACTGTTTCCTTTTTCTAATAACAACACTCTCTCTTACTCTCATCATCATCATCATATTTCCGAAAATGCAAACGACTGGTGACGGCGATTCGATGTCAGGGTTATCTTCTTCTGGTGAGAGGATTTTCACGGTACCAGTCACGCGTTCAAATCTGGCCGTAGATGCAGTGGTAAGTGACTCAAACCGATTTATTCGATTCATCAAATCAAGTCGTATATGCATTAGTTTGGAATTGTTGTAAATTTATTTGGTTATCACAGATACTTCCGATACAGTTTGCGAGGTTGAATGGTCTTTGCAGTAGACGATGTAAGGTTGAGCTGATAACCAATTACACGGACATTTGGGAGGCAGATCTAAGGCCCGTGAAGCGCGGTGGCGCTAGCATCACCAAGGGTTGGACAAAGTTTTGTCAAGATAATGGCTTTAACGTGGGTTGTACCCTCAAAGTCGAACTGGACGAATTTCTCGATGATGTACCTTGTCTACTGCTTGCCCCTATAATCTTCATAGATTGAATTCCGTTGTATTTGGTTGGTTTTTGTATTTGCTTGAACCTCATTTGAACAACAAAATTTATGTTTGTTTTTGGTTGGTTTTTTTACTATTATTCAATAGAATGTATTATTGTTAGTATCGATGTTTTTTTGGATTTACTATTATTGTACAAAGGGTCGCAGCAGGTCCAATGGTCGCAGGGGACAAAGGGTCGCAGAGGGTCCGCGGGTCGCAGGGGACAAAGGGTCGCAGAGGGTCCAAGGGTCGTAGGGGACAAAGGGTCGTAGAGGGTCCAAGGGTCGCAGGGGACAAAGGGTCGCAGAGGGTCCAAGGGTCGCAGGGGACAAAGGGTCGCAGAGGGTCCAAGGGTCGCAGGGGACAAATGGTCGGAGGGGGACAAGGGTCGGAGGGGGAAAAGGGTCGCACAGTCATGTGGGTCATATGTGTCATATGTGGTCGCATGAGTCATCCATGGGTCATATGTGGTCATATGTGGTCGCATGCGTCAGATGGTTCCCGTTTAAACTATTCTAATTTAATCCGATTGAGCATCGCTTAACGGGTCATAATCTTACGAACAATAGATGCAAAATAAGACACATTTTCAATTTAAATATTGATTACATAAGGTCTCAAAGGTTACAAAGGTAACAAAAGTTACATAAGGTTACATAAGGTCACAACGGTTAAGAAAAGAAAGAGAAACATGAAAAAGAATAAAAAAGCCAGAAAGAGGTTTAAGAAGAAGAAAATGAAGAAGAATAAAAAACGAGCGGGAAAGAGGTTGAAGAAAAAGAAAACATTGAACCATGTGACCGAGTCCTCCATCCACGTTGTAAGTACTTGTGTGTATCTGCATAGAGACCGAGTCCGACGATTACCAAGACCTGGGTCGACCATGTGACCTTCGTGACAAAACAAAAGATGATTTGGTGCTACAAATTGTTGTAGCTTTTTCGGTTTTTCCTTCTCTATTTATAAACTCATATTCAACGAAAAATAAATGGATTCTTAAAAAAATTCCAGAAAGACACTAAATACAAAAAATGACCAAGGTGCATGTATTGACCACATTTAAAGAACCTTTTAATATAGGTCTTAAATGAATGAATGTGGCATTCGTAAAATAAAAAACTTTTATATTTGAGTCAATTATTTGTAAATAACTTGATAAATTATTATTTTCAAAATTTTATTCATATTATTTTCAAAATTTTATTCATATTATTTGTAAACAATGGGTCGAAATGGACAAATGGGTCGCAAGGGTCACATGGGTCGCATGGGTCGCAAGGGTCGCATGGGTCGCAAGGGTCGTATGAGGCTTTGTGACCCTTGTACCAAATATTAAAAAAAACAATGTACCAAATGTTTACATCTATCAGTCCAAAAAAAAAAACAATGTACCAAATATCAAGTTAGTCTTCTGCGGTTTCAATGGTACGTTCTCCATTACTATATATATCAGCCGCCATCTTCTCACGCATGGAAGTAACCTTGTCGTCGTAAATTAAGCGAAACAG
>CM071860.1:14933158-14943987 GCA_036759665.1 Gynandropsis gynandra
TACAAATATGAAGGCCGGGCAGGGAAAGTTTTGCAAGTAGTCTACTTGTTGTCTTTTTTAGAGCTAAATGTAGCTTTCTTCTCTAGGAAAATGTATAGTTTCATTCACTAATATATTTATTTTATATATAAAATCTTTGAACTATGGTGTTATTTTGTCGACAAGATATGTGAGTTTATTACACAAACAAAAGAACCAAGCAGATTTTCTTCTCAACTCTTCAAGGGAAATGTTGAATGACAACTCTGCAACAAACAAAGCCAGATACGATGAATTGTCCCGACCACTATCAATAGGAACACATATCAACTGAATATGATTGTGAAAGAGAAGTATAATAACACCTTTCCCTCATAGTATCCTCTCAATAGGTCATTTGCTAATCCAAAGGCAGCAGCAGAGATATAGCTTACTTGCCAAAGCTTGTCCACCCAATTATAGCAAAGGACAAAATCTTTTCACACCTGATGGACATAGGCACCACTAAAAGGAAATCGAATTGATACAGATAAAGTTTATTCGTCCCAAAAACATGAATCGTGTGATGTCCAAGATTTCTTACCCAACCAATCTACAAAACCCTGCTTCACAAGCGGATCCTATGACACACACAAGTGAACTCAAGGAGAAGGTAGCTCAGAGAGGAAATCAAATTGATAGAGTTTTTGTCCCACAACAAAAGAATTACAAGCCGAAACAACTGATTTTCAAGTATTCTTCTCACCTGATCTACAATCCTATCTTATATCCTATACAATGATTCAAGATTTCCCTCCAAATGTAAAAAAAAATAATATATCTATTCATACAACTTCACAGTTATAATTCATTGTTATTTTGGTTCGAAAAACTGTAACAAATTAACCAATAAATATTTTGTAATTATCTCATTATTTTATTCAATCAATGTTATTCTAACCAATTCTATAGTCTCTATTTGCTTGTTGTCTCTTATTGTAGCCTGCTTGTTATCTCTATCTGTAGCTTGTTTTCCCTTGCTCCATCTTCATTGCAGCTTCTTATTTCTCAGAGAGCTATATGAATGCCCCTAAAAACTAAAAGATCTATGAATAAATGATATTATTCATGATTTGGTTCCGAGGTTTATACAAGATTGGGTTACAAGATCAGGGAAACATAATTCAAACGTGGGCAAGAATCAAGGAGTACAATCAGAAGGCATGAATCAAGGGGAGGATAATTGCAAATTAATGTGTAAATATTTACTTTCCTTCTATTATGCCTCTGCAAGATGTGTGTCGGTTGAGACACAAATCTTGACTCGTAGTAGCTCGAACCGTGTGCGCGGAAGTGGCTTGGTAAGTGTGTCCGCAAGCTGATCCGCAGATGAGACATGGGAGACACGGAGTTGGTGTGATCGGACCAGTCCTCTAATAAAGTGATAATCAATGGAAATCTGTTTCATTCGTGAGTGAAATACGAGATTAGCACATAAGTATGTCGCTCCCACATTATCACAATATATTGTCGGAATAAACAAGATGGGAATATCAAGCTCAGAAAGTAAGGATTTGATCCATTGTACCTCGGAGGCCGTTGACGAGACATATTTTTATTCAGCTTTCGTCGAAGACTTGGCTGCAAATCGTTGTTTCTTTGATGACCAAGATATAGGATGTCGCCCGAGATATACAATGTGAGCTCCAGTGGAGCTAAAATCATAACGATCACCGCCCCAATCAACATCGGAGAAGGCATGAACAGAGAGATTGTTAACCCGAGAGAAGAAGACGCCATATGTTTTGTGCCGCTTAGATACACTACAAGAAAATTCGGATTTCGGGACTGCATTTGCGGACTGAAGTATCCGTCCCTAAATTTAGGGACGGATTAGGGACTAATTACAGACGGATTAAGAAAGCAGTCCCAAATCCGTCCCTAAATTTGGGGACTATCGATCAGTCCCTAAGTCGTCCGGAATTCGGGACGGATTAGGGACCGAAATCAATGTGGTAGGGAAATTGCGGGCTGCTGACTAAGCAGCCCGCAAATTGCGGAATGCTGAGTCAGCCGTCCGTAAATTTGCGGACTGCACAGTCAGCAGTCCGCAATTTCCCTACTGAAAATATATTAGTCCCGGTTCCGTCCCTAATTACAGACGACTTAGGGACGGTTTGCCGGGAAATATTCATTCCAGTCCGCAATTCGTCCCGAAATCCGGACAGATGTTTTGATGGTGGTGTGGCATTTTCATATCCAATACTAGATGTTCCAGATATATTTTGCGGAGTTGGTCGAACATCTGGTAAGGCGAAAGAGATATGGTTATCACAACGAGATCTACACATCGCACATACATATGTTTTACTCAATTGTGAATATCTACGGCCTTTTGAAAGGTACATATACCTATAAATATATAGATTCAATTGCGTATGCATATCTCTTTGTAATATTAACGTAATGTTTCTGACATTTTTCAGGATGTTTGATGATGTATTGAAGAATACATATATGAATATTGATGAAACTCAACTCCAAGAGCTTAAAGAAAGAGATTTCTCCACATGGATAAGACAATATGTAAGTAAATGATAGTTATATATTATTGTTATTCAAATTATGAATAAGACGTTTATATCAATGATTTGTTTCATTTAATACAGATTGAGATTGTAATTATCACAAAATCGCGCAACGCGCGGGTATCATCTAGTTATTATATAAAAAGAAAGATAACACTCTAACTCGAGGTGAAACCAGTAAGCATTCATACCAAATTTATTTCATTCTTTTCCACGAATAATTCTTCAATTTTTATTTTTTAATTAAAATTTCGCTTTCACCTTCTATTTTCTCTTTTAATGGCCTCTTTCAATTGCCACTCTTGCTCTACATTAACTATTTACATTAGATACCAACTCTTCCATTAGTTACCAACTCTTTCAATCACATTAAATCCAATTGATGGTTGCTCGATTCCTTCTCCCTGTACCAAGATTATGGTTGCTCGATTCGCTGGAGAAAGTCGCGACAACAGAGGCGACGTGGAAGAAGGCCCGAGGTTCTATAGGGTTCTCTTAGAAGAAGGCCCGCGAAATTGGGACCATGAGGTTTCATAGGTTCTCTTGGACATATGTGGCTAAGTAGGATTCGTGGACTGGATCGATTTCACAGCCGAGAAGGGTATTCACCAAAAAAAAAAGCAAAAGGTTGAGCTCAAGGTAAACATGTAGTGCATACTGAGCCACGACAGAAATTCAAGGGAGATTTCCTCTGTAATCATACAGATTTAGCAATATGTATAGGATAAAAAGTTTTACGACCAACGATTGAAAAATCTTATGTACGAAATGAAGACTGACTGGGATGTAAAGAATATCAAACCCGTTTGGGTCCCTGATAATGTCTGGGAACAGCTGCTTGCTTATTGGGACACTCCTGAATTTAAGGAGAAAAGCGAGCGCGCTAGTCGATCCCGTCGTTCTTATAGAGCGGGATATGGGATAAGTGCGCATACTGCTGGTTTCCGTTCATTCGCGGAGGTTTATAACGATATGGTAAGATTTAAAATTTTTAAAAGTTTTATTATGAATTAAATCTTATAAATATGTATAAAATGATTTGTAACTTTGTTTTAGGCGAAAGAGATGGGTTGTGAGCCGTCGTACGTTGATTTGTTGGAACGTACACATAAGAAAAAATCCGACGGTTCGTGGGTAGATGCCAGAGCAAAACAGATTCACGACGATGTTGTGAACATGGCATCACAACGAGTGTCCCAAATCCCGCCTAGAGAAGATGGGACGCAACCCACTCTTACACAAGAGGAATACAACGAGATGTATTTCGAGGTAAATTTAATATAATATCACAATAAATTTTTTGTTATAATAATACAAATTTAAATTAAATTTCAATATTTTTTGCAGCATGTAACACCTTACAAAGGTCGCTTATTTGGCCTTGGAGAAATGGCATCGAAACATACGAGTTCCTCCAAAGGTAAAGAAAAAGTCGCGACCCAAGAATTTCGGGATACGATCTCGCAGATGCAAGAGAAAATTGTACAATTAGAACAACAAAATGCATCATTTAACGCTCTGCGAACAGAAGCTGAACGGGCAGCTGAACGGGCAACAAGAGAAGCTGAACGTTCAAGAAGGGAACGTCAGCAATGGCTTAGGATGATGAAACAACACATGCCCAATATTAATTGGGATATGGCCGAAAACAACGACGACGACGATGATTCCGATTTGCCACCCGCTAATTTGTAAATATTTAATTTTAATATTGTTATTGTTAAAACATTTTAATTTAATTTTAATTTTTAATTATAATTTAAATTTTATTTTATTTTTTTTTTAAATTTAAAAATTTCCGGACGGGTAACAGAGCCGTCCGGAAATTTCCCTACGGGTCGCGACCCCGGACGGCACTGTTACCCGTCCGGAAATTTTACGCACGGGTCGCGACTTCCTTTACCATCCGAAATTGCCGACGAATTGCGAACTCTTTTTACCGTCTGCATTTGCGGACTGATTGCGGACGAAACCTGGTTTGCGACGCTCATTTCCGGACGGGGGACCGCGGTCCCTAATCCGTCCCGAATTCCCTTTCCGGACGGATTAGGGACTGAAAATTCAATCCCTAATTATCAAATTTCTTGTAGTGATACTGGAGGACTCGTTTGACAACTTGCTAGTGTTCGGACGTGGGACAGTGCATGTATTGAGCAAGTTTGTTGATAGCGAAGGCGATGTCCGGTCGTGTGAAGAGGAGATACTTGAAGACTGTCCAGAGCTTGACGATACTCAATTGGATCATCCAGAGGAACGCCCGAGGTACATGAGAAAGCCGAGGTAGAGACCATCGGTGTAGGGACCGGTTTGGCTTGTTCCATATTGTGACGAACAATAATATCATTAATGTACTTTTGTTGAGTGAGATGCAGTCCACGAGAGTTGCGAGTGACCTTCACACCAAGGAAGTAGGATAGATGACCGAGATCCTTTAGAAAAAAACGGGCAGCAAGAAGATTGGTGACGCGTTGAACTTCACTTGTGTGATTCCCCGTGATAACAATGTCATCCACATAGACAAGGAGAAAGATGGTGATATCTTTGACACGGTAGATGAAGAGAGAGGAGTCAGACACTGAGTTCTAAAACCCGGAGTGAAAGAGAAATGATCGAAGTTCATGATACCACGCCCGTGGAGCTTTCTTGAGACCGTATAGCGCCTTGCGGAGTTTGCACACATGGGAGGGTCTACCACGATCAGTAAATCCCTGTGGTTGTACCATATACAAGTCTTCGTTGAGTGTGCCTTGTAGAAAGGCATTGTTGACGTCGAGTTGGTGAAGATCCCATCCCGCGGTAACAACAAGACTTAGGATGAGACGAATGGTGGCGGGTTTGATGATCAAACTGAATGTATCATGATAGTCAACACTCGGTCATTGGTGAAACCCCTTGGCCACAAGATGAACTTTGTACCTATCATCAGAGCCATCAGAAAGACGTTTAGTACGAAATACCCATTTGCATCCAACAATGTTGTAGTTCGGGTGTGGAGGCACTAGAGTCCAAGTGCCATTGTGAATGAGAGAATCAAATTCCTCTGTCATAGCTTGTCTCCAATGAGAGAGTTTGATGGCTTGAGAGGCACATGACGGTTCTATCTCGGTTCCTTTTGGTAGTGTAACGGTAAGAGATAGTTTGGTGGTTGGTTTGGAGATGTTGTTTTTGGACCGTGTGACCATTTGGTGAGTGTTGTGGTTTGGTGGGGATTGTGGGGTTGGTTTGAGGTGGCGCGTTGGTTGATAATAGTTGGTTGCAGCGCGGTTGATGCAGTAGGGAACTAGAAAGAATGGTGGAACAAAGATTAAGTGGGGCGGATCAGAGGATGGAGTTGAAGGATCAGAGAGACAGACACAAGACATGGAAAGGAGAATTGAGACTCGTCAAAATCAACATGCCGAGAGACATAAACGCGACCTGATGGAACATGAAGGCAGAGGAAGGCACTTTGTGTGAGGGAGTACCCGACGAAGATGCATGGGGTGGATTTCAGTTGAAGTTTATAGTTATTGTAGGGCCGAAGCCAAGGATAGTACAAGCATCCAAATGACCGAAGTTAAGAATGGTTTGGGACTGTTTTGAAGAGCACTTTAAAGGTGATTTGAAGTTGAGAACCGACGTGGGAAGCCGATTGATGAGATATACGGCCGTTGCAATAGCAAACGGCCAGTATTCGAGCAGAATAAAGATGTGAAATAAGAGAGTAAGCCCGGTTTCGACTATATGGCGATGTTTGCATTCAGATATGCCATATACTCGGGAGTGTGAGGTGGAGATGTTAGGTGAGAAATTCCATGGGTTGAAAGGAAAATTTTGAGAGCCATGTATTCACCACCGTTATCTGAATATAAGGTGACAATTTTTTACTGGAATTTATTTTCGACGAGGGCTTTGAAACGGATAAAAACATTATGAACTTGATATTTATGTTGGAGAGGGTATAGCCAAGAGTATCGTGTGAAGTGATCCACAAAGATAACATAATATTTGTAGCCATCGAAAGAAGGAACGGGAGACGTCCATACATCGGAGAACGAAACATCAAAGGGCCGTGTAGAGGTAATAGATGAAACATGAAACCGATGTTATGCATTTTATTAATTGAGCATGACTCACAAGACAAAGGTGAACTCGACGAGCGGGATAACGGGAGAGTATGGGTAGAAACTACTTTATTTAGAATTTTAAGAGAGGATGTCCTAGCCTAGAATGCCACTCGGACAAAGTGGTATTGACTTTAGAGAAAGCATGCAGGGATGGAGACCGCGAAGGAGGGTTTCTCAGCCACTCGTACACACCATTGTTGAGTTCACTCTTGGTTATTAGTGCCCCCGTTTTGAGATCCGGCATATGAAAGTAAAATGGGAAAAATTCAACCGAGACGTCATTGTGAGTACAAAGTTGATGTATGGAAATGAGGTTTTTATGCATATGGGGAACACAAAGGACATATTTAAGGGACAGAGAGCGAGAGGAGGATGGAAGAAGCATAGAACCGGTGTGTGAAATCTCAAGACTGTTACCATCACCGAACACGATCCCGTCCGGACCGTTGTAATGAGCATGGAGATATAGATTGGCAAGGTCGGTGGTGATGTGGTGTGAGGCGCCTGAGTCGAGCAATCACGTTGGAGAAGAGGACTGGTAATGCGAGTCGTGATTAGCAGTGACCTGCCATGTTGGTGGTCCCCAAGGGTCGGAGGGCATCACAGGCGATGGAGCCGAACGAAGGAGACAACACGTTTTGGCGTTGTGTCAATGGATGCCGCAAAGTTGGCATTTGCCTTGATAGCCTTGAGCAGAAGACGTGCGGGATCCGGAACCACGGTGGTCTCGGACTATTATGTGCTCCTATTGCCATATTTTCGAAGGTTTTTGTCGAGCATTGTTTACGGTGATGGGGAGGACTAACGGGAGGGGTAGAGTTTGAAGCAGATCGACTTCATGGTTGAGAAGTTTCTCGTGGAGTTCAACAAAGGAGATTGGTGAGTCTTTGGCGTTGACAGCATCTTTGATGGTTTTGTAGTCATCACCTAGGCCAACAAGGATGAGTTCAAGGAGGTCTTCATGATCCATCAGTTTGCCGAGAAGTGCGAGCTCATCGGTATTCACTTTGAAGAAGTTCATACGTGCAGACTAGTGTTGTCCAAGCCAATGCAAATGTCGGAGTGGACGCAATAAGGCTTGGCAAGAGAGGGAGATCGACTCGAGAAGGGCAGCAAAGATGAGACGATCCTGACGAAACCATGGGTTGTACGCAGGGATCGGAACAACGTCGTTTTTGATGGTCATCGTCACCGGAGGTGCTGCAGCGGGTTCGAGGAAGTTCTCAAGGTTGTACCTTTGAAGAAGCGAGCGGATTTGAACACTCCACGTGAGATAATTGGTTGCTGTGAGTTTCGTGACGTTGGAGACATTGATATTGATCAATGTCGACATTTGATTTGCTGGATCAAAAGGCGTCACGGTGTTGGAAGGAGCGGTGATGCTTCACATTTTGGAAGATCTTCAATAAAATTCATATAAATATCATCCCAAATCCCCGTTAGTAGTGGAAGCGGTTATAAAAATCCCGTTAGAGAAAGCGTAGAGTATTTTTGTGTTTGACATATCCCAAAGGTAGTGTAACGTTGTATGTCCAATTTCATGTCATTCCAATAAAATACTAATCGAATTCGTTTCTTCGTTTTCAAACGTACGAGTGACCACCATTCCGTCAATCATGAAACTCTATTAGTATTATAGAAAATAAGATTATATTGTTTAGGTATAACCATTTAAACTATGTAAAGTCATTTTTTTTTGCACCAACCGAAAGTCCAATGGAACCTCCTTTTCACTTCGTAATTTCTGCAAAATAATGACAAATGTGGATCTTTTTCAACTGTTTTTCGTATATCCAAAGTCTATATATTTGTAGGAATAGAGACAACCCACTACTCAACAACAATATCACCGCCCCTTGCCTCTAACATCAAAAATTGTTGTTGATGCATTATTGATAAGCTATCTGCTACCTTTTTATCTTTGCCACCTTTATATGTGATTTCAAAATCAATTCTTAACAACTTTGTAAGACCTTTTTGATAATCTGCATTGACTTCTCAATGTTCCAGTAGATATTTTAAACTACGATGGTCTATGCATACTATGAATGACATCCAAGCAAATAATGAAACCATCTTTAAATTGCCAAAACAATCGCTATTAATTCTACCTCATAAATTCATTTTAACCTCTATCATTTAGTCAAACATCTACTGTAAACTGCAATAGGTTGTTGGCACTGCATCAACCCTGCACCAAGTCCCATTCCAGAGACATCCGCTTCAACAGCAAACGTGTAATGCTAGTAAATGAAAGAAAAAAATGAAGAAAGATTCAGAAGAGAGAGCGTTAGAGTAGAGAAGAAATCAATTGGTTGAAGAATAAAGACAAATCAGAGGAGAGGGAGATAAAACTCACCCGTGGGTGGGAGTGAGTTAATCTTTTTTATATTCCCTTTCTTTATGATTTTTTAGGATTGCATGATAAATTTCTTTATATTATAAAATAATAATATTATGTGAATGTCTTTTGAGTTTTCCAACTCTTCATATTCTCTATTTACTCTCCCACTTTATTTCTATTTAATTCTATGAATTATGACTACCTTATCTCTTAATCTATTTGTTTGTCTCTTCATCTATCCTTGTAAGCCTATAAATAGAGGCAATTTCATTTGTAAATGTACACTTGAGAATCATTCTTCAATAAGAATTATCTCCTCCTCTCTCCTGCTCTCTTCTCTCAATATTGTTTCTATTTCTTTTATAATACTTTATAAAAAAAATTAACAGTTTTTTAACATATAATCATAGGTAAAAGAATTACCTATAAATGTTAGTATATGGTCGAGATAAACGTTTAGATATAAATTCCGAATACCCTAATTGATTGCCGTATCAAGATAAACCGAATAAAGGAGGTGAAATGAAGATATCACAAATAGGACATCTGCGTGTCGGTAGGTTGCGACACACCACAAATGGAACCTTACACAGACATAACATCCACAAAGAGTTATACAAAAATTAATTATATATTTTAAAGTTTAATTGATATACCACCTACGTGTGATCAAATCATATCAAGATTTAATATTTATATCTAGACTAAACATTTTGAAAGAATACAGATCATGTAGTACAAGGATGGAACACATGGACTATGAAGGATTACAATTTCACGAAAACTACGATAATGAACAATAAAAAGTGTATGCATATTTTTGTCAAAAAAGTGTATGCATATCTATTATCTAATATGAACAAATAAAATACAATTGCAGTTATTTGCAAGTGAGACAATGCTTCTAAGTTCAAGAATTGTTATGACATATAAAACTCATTTAAGAATTTGAAAATGTCATTTTGTTCCTATCGAGGAATTTAATCATCTTATATAAATCTATATCCTCTCGAAATCTAGACCCTATTCAATTATTTCAAACATTGACGTCTACATCTAATGATCTATATATTCAATGTATTATTAATATATTCACCTCATCTCATACTCTATGTTCGTGTACATTGTTTAAAGCATTGATATATCCATTTAATGACCTACTTGTTGAATGAATTATCGTGCATATCATCATCCCTAAACCGATTCATCTATCTCTCGATATGATCATTTATTCTATTTAATGCATACAATCTAGTTTTATCTGATGTCTCTATTTGAATTAACCTTTTAACAATCAATTCAAGATTTCATTCAATAATTGGAAGAATAAAACATGCATCAACTCATAGAAGCAGAAATAACAAATCTAATTATTAAGTACGATGAGTTTGACTACGCAAAACTCTAGCCTAAAGCTGGATCAAACTTATGGATCTACATCTTAGGGAAAAACTACAATGATAAATGAGTAAACAAAAAAGGTTAGGAAAGCCTATTCAATCTCTCAGTCAGCTGCCACCATGACTCTGCCTTTGACTTGTCATCATCGGTTATCACTATTTTGTACGATCTAGGGGATCTCATCTGATCATCTCGTTTTCATACGTATTTCTTGCATGATTTAGGAGACGTTTTTGATATATATTTGATGTTTTACGTATGATTTCGTATCCGTTTTACTTGCTTTCGTGCTTTTCATGTTCTAAAGGAGCAACTTCTAGGATCATCACGGGACAAACGGGACGAGATTGAGCAAGAAAAGCCTCCACCCGGTCGGGCACAACTCTTGCACGACCGGGCAAGACCTTCGGCCAAACTTGTGCACCATTTGCA
>CM071860.1:14967675-14983834 GCA_036759665.1 Gynandropsis gynandra
AATCAAGATCGCTTGATTTTCAGCTCCATGCTCGGCGCACTCTCCGTCCCGCTTCAACCGGTCATTGCCCGAGCAACGTCCGTTCGTGATGCGTGGAAAACCCTAGCCACCATCTATGGCAAGGCTTCTCGTGGACACATCAAGCAGCTACGAGATCAGATCAAAAGATGCGCCAAAGGATCCCAATCAATAGAAGAGTACCTACGGTTCATCACCACCAAAACCGATGAACTCTCTCTTCTCGGGAAACCGATGGATCACGTGGATATCCTTGAAGCCGTTCTTGACGGACTTCCGGAAAGGTACAAGCCTATTGCTGATGTGATCAATGCCAAAGACACTGCCATCTCAATTGAGGAGCTGCACGAAAAACTCCTCAACCACGAGGCAAAATTGGCCGTTGATCTCCCACCACCCGCCGCTGCCCTACCGGTCACGACTCATGTTGCTGCTGCTCGTTCTCGCCCACGCAACCCTAACTCTCAATGGGGTCGCCACAACAACAACAGGAACTCCTTGGGTGGTTACCGAGGCCGCTGCCAATTGTGTGGAATTCAAAGACACAGCGCCAAATTCTGCACTTGCTTCCGCTTCACGACTGCGACCAACTCCTCCGACCTCGTTTCACAACCGTGGACACCACCTCAACGTCCATGGCCGCCAGCAGCGAATGTTGCTACGTATCCTACGTACGACACCTCTAATTGGCTTCTAGACAGTGGTGCCTCGCATCACATCACCTCCGACTTGCAGAACCTCTCACTTCAGACCCCGTATCATGGCCGCGAAGAGGTTACCATAGCTGATGGCTCCGTACAGCCCATCACTCATACGGGTTCCTTTTCGTTATCCTTACCAACTCGTTCCTTATTGATGGATGATGTGCTTTGTGTTACATCCATGCACAAAAATTTGGTTCCGGTTCAACGTTTATGCAAGTCTAACAATGTTTCCATTGAATTCTTTCCTCATATGTTTCAGGTGAAGGATCTAAACACGGGGCCGTCGGTTCTTCAAGGCAACAGTAAGGATGGAGTGTATGTGTGGCCGTCCTCTACTACGAATACCAAACCCACTGCCGCATTCTCAAACCTCAATCCCACCGTCTCCACTTGGCATTCCCGTCTAGGACATCCATCACTACCCATCCTCAAACATGCCTTGTCCAAGGTTCAAATTCCGTTAGTTAGAGAGTCTTTTGTTTCTCCATGCAATTCATGTCTTAGTAATAAGAGTCATAAACTTCCGTTTAATGACTCATCCATTGTGTCTTCACGACCTCTTGAGTTTATTTTCTCCGATTTATGGACATCTCCTATTGTTTCAACGGATGATTTCAAATACTATGTTCTTTTCGTTGATCATTACACGCGATATTCTTGGCTTTATCCACTCAAACTAAAATCGCAAGTTCGAGCAACCTTTATTGCCTTCAAATCCCTTGTCGAAAACAAGTTTAGTGCGAAAATAGTCAACCTTTACACCGACAACGGTGGAGAATACATAGCTCTCCGTTCCTTTCTCTCGGACAATGGCATATCTCACTACACAACCCCACCTCCCACTCCCGAGCATAATGGGATATCCGAGCGTCGACATCGTCACATTGTCGAAACTGGATTATCCCTTCTTATGCACGCCTCCCTACCCCTACCATATTGGTCTTACGCCCTTACGGCTGCGGCTTACTTAATCAACCGCATGCCCACCCCACTACTTTCATATGCCTCGCCCTACGAAGCTCGCTTCCAAACCCCACCGAACCTTCACAAACTAAAAATCTTTGGCTGTTTGTGCTATCCTTGGCTGCGTCCTTATGCCTCTCACAAACTTGATCCTAGATCCACCCCTTGTGTCTTCCTTGGCTACTCCAACACCCAAAGCGCGTATCTTTGTCTTGATATATCCAAA
This sequence comes from Gynandropsis gynandra, assembly GCA_036759665.1. Taxonomy (NCBI): domain Eukaryota; kingdom Viridiplantae; phylum Streptophyta; class Magnoliopsida; order Brassicales; family Cleomaceae; genus Gynandropsis; species Gynandropsis gynandra. Next base: position 14,969,587 of record CM071860.1, read on the forward strand.
CTTCGTGTGTTTGTCTCGCGGCATGTAGTCTTTCATGAATCAGTATTCTCCTTTGCCAACCTTTCGAAATACGTCACACATCCTACCTTACCCGTCTCCTCTCCAACGTCCCATGCTCCGTCATGCTTACCCGTCGAGCCCCTCCATGTCGCACATACTCCATCTCCATCACCGCAGCCCCCACAATTAGATCCTTCCCTGATCATTGTTGAAAGCAACACGAACACGAGTGATGCTGCGGACTCTCCTTCTCCCGTGTCGTCTACGGATGTGATCCCCCCTCCGGCCTTGCCCTCGGACGCGGCCCGTCTTACTACTGCGGATCCGGGACCTAGAAATGTGCATCCGATGGTAACTCGCAGCAAGGTCAATCTTATTCGATTTAATCCTCCATCTGCACATGTTTGTACAGGTCCCCATGACAATATTGAACCGGCTACAGTAACACAAGCATTGCGTCACACCCATTGGAGACAAGCTATGAGTGACGAATTCAATGCTCTTCTACGTAACGGGACGTGGGATCTTGTCTCTCCTCAGACCGCGAGCAATGTGGTTGGTTGCAAATGGGTTTTCCGCATCAAACGAAAACCCGATGGTTCAATTGACCGCTACAAAGCTCGCTTGGTTGCCAAAGGTTTTCATCAACGCCCGGGGGTGGACTTTCACGAGACTTTCAGCCCGGTTGTCAAACCCGCAACCATTCGCACCGTTCTCAGTCTTGCGGTCTCCAACGGATGGTCCATCAATCAACCCGATGTCAACAACGCCTTTCTACAAGGCACACTCACCGAAGATGTGTACATGGAACAACCACCCGAGTTTGTTGACAAGGATCATCCTCTTCACGTGTGCAAACTTCGAAAAGCACTCTATGGTCTCAAACAAGCTCCTCGTGCGTGGTACTCGGAATTACGGACGTACTTGCTACACCTTGGCTTCAAGAACTCACTTGCGGATGCCTCTCCTCTTAGCTTATACAATCAGCTATGCATGAGAACATTAGGGATCCACCATTACCATAAAGAACCTTTCTGACATCAACATCACATTACATAATAGAGTTGTATATGATTTCATGGGTTCTGAGTATTTACATTTCTATAAAAGATAGTTAGAAACCAGAAACAAACATATAAACTTCTTGTTTCTAAAAGGATTAAAACTGTATGGACTTTTGCAATGGATTACTTGAAAATCACTGGACTATAATAAATCAAATAATAGCCACAAAACTGAAGTTAATGATTCTAAAACAAAAAAGAGACATACTGATTAGAGTTTTAAATAATAGACATAATGATTAGAGTTTTAAAGATATTGACAGAACAAAAAGAGTACCAAACATTCTACAAACTACTTCAAACAACATCAAATGGAAGGTCATCCCAACCCATTGTTCTAGATTTTGAGTTGTCTTCATAAACCAATACACGTCCTCATTTGTGACCATGTGGGAAGTTATCCCAATCCATGGTTCTAGATATGTAGATCCTTGGATAGAGGTTGAAACTGCTGAATAATTGAGGAAGTGAGGCGTAGAAGTTGTCAAGATTCTATTGAGCCCATTAGGGAGGACATAGATGACAGTGGGGAAACAACGAATGAGAACCAAACCACAAGAATCACTCAGCATATCAAGACCTTGGAACCAAATCGATACATAAGAGCATTCCCAAAATCCAATCCAATAGCATCATAGAAAATCAAACTTCCGTGGTTGCCCTTTCAAGACTTGTGTTCCAAGATTGGAATCACATCAGGTGATTCATCTTGCGGGGGCGTATAAAGAGTATTAGAACATTATTGTACATAAGGGTATTATTGTAATTTCTCATTCCGTAATTAGGCTTAATTCTTAACCTATTGTACTTATAGCCGTTTAGGGCTATTCAAACTCATTCATTCAGAAATACAATTTCAGATTTGAATCTCCATTCACATCAACAACTTGTTGCTTATATCAGTCAAATTAGGGTTAGCAATACCTACCTCCTTTACATCAGCTTTGGATGTGAGATCACGGTTGTAATCTTCAATATTCTTGCCTCCTTCCCTTGCCATGTTCTCGATCAGGGTCTTGAGTTGTTGGAAAGTGAGGTTGCTGAGGGAGCCACCACCCGCTGCTACAATCATGAAACGTGTGGTCTCTTGGAGTCCTTGCATGAAGCTAGTGATGAGGTACTTCTTGTCCATCCCATGATGTGAACAAATGCGTTGATATCTCTTGAATCGCTCCCACGCAACATGTAGACTCTCGGCTCTTTCTTTAAGGAACGAGTTGATTTTGGCGCTTGTGGAAAGAACTACTGCATGAACCGTTGCTCTAGCTCGTTCCATGAGGTGATGGAAGAAGTGGGCAGATTGAATACGCAACTTTGTGTTGCGTCCTTGAGTGAGAATAGGAATGCAGACATGTATAGGGCTTTGCATGTGACTCATGTGCCGACTTTGGTAATGCTTCAGAGCATCTTGAAAATCGGTAAGGTGTGCATTTGGATCCTCATTCTCCATTCCTCTGAAAGAAGAATTGCTTAGCATCTGGATGAAAGCTGATTGCAGCTCAGCTTGGTTTGTCGTCAGACAAACTATGTACGATAGAAACTAGGTGTGCGTTGGAGCTGATAAGCTCCGTATGTTTCTTTGGAAGCCTCTATTTCGGGCTCAGTAGTGTTGTTTTCTCTGCTGCTTGTGCTGGAGCTTGCACTATCGGTTCCTATCTCCTCGAGACTATGTGCTTCTGATATGCTCTCTCTGTCTCTTTCGATTTCAGAATATACAGGTCCAATTATCTTCTTTTTTTCACAAACCCTGTGTTTTTCTTTCAATCTCAAGATCGTATATGAGTAGCTTTTTTGTGGAGCTTCTCCTACAATGGTACCTGCACAAGAATAGACGAGCAACCAAAGACAAGGTATAAATCTAATGTAGGTAAGGAAGACTAGATAAAAAGAAAAGAAAAATGTAGAAAAATAATTAAGACTTCAAAAGACTAAATCTTAATCTAGCAAATTCCTACTCTAGACCGTAATTAGTCCCTGGCAACGGTGTCAAAATTTATCATGCGAATTATCAAGCAAATAAAATGCCTAATACTCACTTACCGCAAGAATACAGGTCGGTGTAATATTAGGGTCGAACTCTAGGGACTAATGTAATCTAAGCTAAGAATATAATTAAAGTAAGACGGATGAAAGTGATGATGATATGAGATAAAATCTGAGAATGCTAAACGAATTACGAAAGGAATAATGACATGCAAAAAATTTGCTAGTTAAGAACAATACGGGGTTCGGGTTACCGAAATTTCAAGGATGAAACCAACAAAAGATCATAAACCAATTAAATTATCTTGATAATGGAAAATGCATGCTCATAAGTAGGGAATGATTCCCTCGACATCCAAACTCCTTAACCACAATAACATGCAATCCTATTCATAAAATGATTAACACGTAATTACAGTAGCATTAAGCATGCAATCCTAATTCCTGAGTCAATTAACCGACCAATCAGATTCTCATCAATCGAACTCAATCAAACATCAATGGTTCCGGATTCATAATCTAACCTCCCATTTAAAGATGAACTCCTATATCTGAGCGCACAACATAAGTATAGAACATTCATCGCATTGATTGTAAAATCAAAATACAAGAAAACTTTGAAAGATCTAAGCATTAACGTAAAACCAGAAGCATCCCTTACAAAACTGGTGTCCCTAACCCATAATTACAGATTTACTCACTCTGATACAAAACAAGAGAAACCAACACTAGACACGACAAAGAGTAAGGAATATAATTCCTCGCACTTTCCTATCTCGTCATCGGTGTTTCAATGTTGTCTCCTTTGTTCTCCACGTTCTCCTGAGCTTCCTCTGTGTATTTTTCATCTTTCTAAGGTTCTATGCAGCTGCCTCTATTAATTGGGCATCCTTTTCAATGTTTTCCTTCGTTTGAACTTTTCTAGGGTTTCTGTTATGACACCCAACCCGAGCAAGCTAATATGGCAGCATGTGCGGGTTCATGGCTTTGCACGCAACACGATCGGGGTAAGAGGCATCCTGAGTCGGGATGAATCTTCAGAGTGGTACAACCCGAGCAGCGCCTTCTATGAGCATGAGCAGGCTGGATTAACTTGAAGTTTTTAGCTCCTTTCGCTCGATGCTTGGGTATTCCATGCGGTTCTTTAGCCTGAATTTGCTCCGAGTGGGTTGTAGCTCCAAGTATGCACAGTTGACTCCAGGAATTAACACCATTAAGCTCGATTAGGCCTTGTCACCTTAAAACCTACAAAGCAACAAAAAGAATGGATAGAGGACTAATTCGTGCCGATTTTATAACTTGTGCTATGCAAATTATGCATAAATGATCTAAATGCGTAGCCTAAAAAATAACTTACACTACGTGTTAGCCTAGAAAAATATATGCTTTGAATCCCCTGAACCAATTGTTGTGGACGTTCATTTGCCTCTCTACAATAATTAGAGGGTGCATATCGACGTCTCATCACTACACACATTTCATCTCATGTCACTATTGATTTCTTCCATACCAACGATGTGAATGAGTGTGCTCAACCCACCATGCAAGTGCATACTCAATGAACTTCACCGAAGCTAGCTTTACTTTTATGAGTTTGGAATACTGATGGCAATTGGAAATCATCTCTGTTTTTCTCTCTCCCTCTAAGTATTCTACCATGTCACTCCGTGCAATGAACATGGGAATCTCTATCTTGATATTATTAATGGCATCATTGATTCGATCCCTCATACGTTGGTTGCGCCTCATGGAACGATTATACTCCTTACCTAGAACTCCAACATACTTGTCCTCATTCATGTCAAGAGGGTGTCAATTACGAATTGTGTATGGTTTCCTTCGTGGTTGTTCAAGGAGAACCCCATGTGCAGCTTGTACAATCCGAACAATTTGTTGGTTGAATTCTTGCATCATGCACCTTAATTCTAACATCAACAATGTCATCAGAGCGGGTCCCTCATCCTTTCGTGGTTCATCAAGATGAATCCTAGAACTAGATTAGAAAGTTAAAACAAAAAAGATGAAAGAAAAAGAAGATGAAAAGCTCACAATCCCTCAGAAAATGTTTCACTCAATTTTTTTTTCACTCACTCGTCTGTCTTTTTCTCGACGTCTCCTCTTTATTTAGTTCATAACTCAAGAACAAATAGAAGTGAATTTCTGAAAATATCAAATAGATGTTGACGTCCAAATGAATAAACTATATTATTTCCTAAATTATTATTCTTCTATTTCTACCTAATGACTCTTTCTATTTAACTTCTACACTTTCCATTCCTTTGCTATTTTCCATTCTCTTTTTAGGTTCTTTTTCATTTCCACTTTCTTCCTTTTTGTGGTTTTTCTTTTGGACTTTTTCCTTCTTCTTTTTTTCCTTCTTCCTTTTGTGATATTTTTGTTGTTATTCCTTTTTTGTGTTTTTTCTTTTTATTCATTTTTGTTTTCTAACATGAAAAAAACCAAACTAAAACAAACTAAAATGAATCAAACTAAGGGAAAAATATAAGTAGAATAAAAAAAGTAGAAAAATAGATAGGCTAATGTAAGAACGAGACTGTGATACCACTTGATATAATCTTTAATCGACGTTCTATTATGAGAATGATGGATTTAAAATGAAGCCCGCTAGCATCCCAATGGTTGAATCTAAAACTTGTTTTCCCAAAGAAAGGACATCCTAAACCAAGATCTTGTACACATCCGTAAGGGTATTGATAGTTACTTATCTCTGGAATAGTAATATAAAGGTCGAGAAAGAGAAAGTAAAAGTTGTATTTAAATGGAAATATAGACTATTAAAGTAAAAGCCGAGAAAATATATTTGTATCTAATATTTTAAAGATTTTTTTCGTACATTTTAAAAGATATTTCACAATTTTTTCTACATAAACTCGGGATTTGTCTCCATCTGCTTTAAGGTCATGGTAGATACCTCTAGACCCTCAGAAATTGGGTCAGGGGTATTACCAAATGTATCCTGAAACTTCGATAATCGAAGTACACGAAGTAGAAACCATGGTTGATTTGTCATTGGTCTAGCAATGTAACCATAATTTCTCACGAATCTATATATTAAAAGTTGGATAAATAGAGGTTTCTCATTCATTCTCTCTTTCAAGCTTCCACATCATCAATTTAAGTTTTTCTTTGTTTTATTTTTTTATTCCTACATTAATTACAATTCATAAATTTCTTTAAAAGAATTATATATTAGTAATATTAATATTTAAAAAAAATAAAATATTTAGATTAAATTTAGAGAATATTTTAGTCATTATATATATAAATAAATAGAAAATTAATAAATAATTAAAAAAAAGTATTTGTATGTTTTTTAAAATAAAATCTATATATTAAGAAGTTGGATAAATGGAGGTTTTCATTCATTCTCTCTTCTCAAGTTTACACACCATCAAGTTAAGTCTTTTTTTGTTTTAATTTTTTTTATTTCTACATAAACTACAATTCATAAATTTCTTTAAAGAATTATATATTAGTTTTAAAGAAACATAAAATATTTAGATTAAATTTATAGAATATTTTAGTAATTATATATGTAAATAAATAGAAAATTAATAAATAATTAAAAACATAAAATGTTTATATGTTTATTTAAAATAAAATCTATATATAAAGAATTGGATAATCATTGACTTCTCATTCATTATTTCTTCTCAAGTTTTCACTTCATCAAGTTTTTTTATTTTTTTTATTCTTACATTAATTACAATTCATAAATTACTTTAAAAAATTATATATTAGTAATATTAATACATTAAGAAATATAAAATATTTAGATTTCAGATAATATTTTGGTAATTATATATGTAAAAAATAGAAAATTAATAAATTAATAAATAACTAAGAAAATAAGTGTTTATATGTTTATTTGAAATAAAATTCAGTAAACTATTAAATTTTGAAAAATAAATTATTAAAAAAATATTGATTTTAGTTACATATGTTATTTAGTTATTTTGAAAAAAAAAATTGATTTTAAAAGTATTTAAAATTAGATATATTAATGAAAATAAATTTTGGATTAAAAAAAATTAATACCCATCATATCATTTACCTTTTCTAATTAATGTATATTTTTCATATAATTTAGATTCAACTATCTCTTAATTATTATCCATTTTCTCTACAATTCAAATAAATAAATCATTTCTTATATTTAAAATTTTACAAAGAAAATGATTCATGAAAAATTAAAATATATAAATAAACAAAGATAATATCATGATTTATTTTTAATTTACATATATTTTTTAACTCTATCGTTACAAAATAAAAATTTATCCACACAATGCTGAAATTTCTTACATTAATTACAATTCATAAATTACTTTAAAAAATTATATATTAGTAATATTAATACATTAAGAAATATAAAATATTTAGATTTCAGATAATATTTTGGTAATTATATATGTAAAAAATAGAAAATTAATAAATTAATAAATAACTAAGAAAATAAGTGTTTATATGTTTATTTGAAATAAAATTCAGTAAACTATTAAATTTTGAAAAATAAATTATTAAAAAAATATTGATTTTAGTTACATATGTTATTTAGTTATTTTGAAAAAAAAAATTGATTTTAAAAGTATTTAAAATTAGATATATTAATGAAAATAAATTTTGGATTAAAAAAAATTAATACCCATCATATCATTTACCTTTTCTAATTAATGTATATTTTTCATATAATTTAGATTCAACTATCTCTTAATTATTATCCATTTTCTCTACAATTCAAATAAATAAATCATTTCTTATATTTAAAATTTTACAAAGAAAATGATTCATGAAAAATTAAAATATATAAATAAACAAAGATAATATCATGATTTATTTTTAATTTACATATATTTTTTAACTCTATCGTTACAAAATAAAAATTTATCCACACAATGCTGAAATAAAAATATTAAACTTGACAAAATAATTATTAAAAAATATTCATTTTTGTAATATATATATACATATATATATATATATTTAGAATTAATTTTATCTTTAGAAAATAAAATTTAACATATTTTAATAAATTGAAATTTTAAAAAATAATTATAAGTATTTAAAATTAGATATATTATTGAAAAAAAATAGAATGAAAAAAATTAATGTTCATATCATTTACCATCTCTAATTAATGTCTATTTTCTATACAATTTAGATTCAATATATCTCTTAATTAATTTCTATTTTGTTCTATAATTAAAATAAATAAATAATTTCTCATATATTAAATTTTTACAAAGAAAATAATCCATAAAAATTAAAATATATAAATAAACGAATATAACATCATAATTTATTTTGAATTTATATATAGTTTTCAAATCTATCGTTACAAAACAAAAATTTACTGCACAATGCGCGAGTTATAACCTAGTCTTCTATAATAAGTTGTGAGACTGAGAAATCCTCGTATATCCTTGACATTTTTTGGTATTGGCCAATATGCATCACTTCTACCTTGCTTGGATCAGTAGCAACATCACTATTTGAAATGATATGCCCCAAATACTTTTTATGCGAATGTCCAGACAAACTAAAAATTCGACTGTCAAACAATTGAAATTGCTGCAACCTCTCCATAAAATCTTTCAAATGTTGAACATGTTATTTGATATATGGACTATAAACCAATTATCATTAAACAAAACCAATACAAATTGTGGCAAGTATGGTAGAAATATTATATTCATCAATGCTTAAAGTATTTTTGGATCATTAATTAAACCAAAATGCATCACTACAAACACATAGTGTCGATCATGACTTTGAAATGCCGTTTTGATCACATATTTTTAATTCATCCTTGTTAAAGTCTAATTTTGAAAAATTATCTCCCAATGCAATTCATCTAATTTTTGATAATCATAAGGATAGGTGATACACAAATCGAGATTTGAAACTCATGAAATATACGAGAAACCTGTTTTACTCAATCTCTCAAGTAGGATGTTTCGAGTTGTGGAGGACCTCTTGATTCCCCTAGAGGCACTCTTGAAGATCTCGACTCGATAAAGGTGAATGATATGATCACGCAAGATGAGAGAAACTCCATGAGATGAAGAAGATGGAAAAACAAGGTTTTTGTGGAATAAATGACACCAAAAGAGGTGTGGAAGCCTTTTCATGAAATGTTCTCAAAACTAGTTAAGACACCAACTCTTGATGAATGATCAATAAGGGAGAAATTTTATTTCTATCCAATTCAAGTCTAAAGAGTACAAATGGGGTGGAGCTTTTATAATGGAGAGGCTCCACATCATCCATAAGGAAAATGCGCAAACGAAGGAGTGATATTGATATACTAGTCGTTAGAAATATTTTCTAGCCATTAGAAATCTTTGTAAAACTAAGGTAGAGGATTTGGAGGAATATTATTAGCTTGGGTGATTTTCTAGGTGCTGGAAGTGATATGAAAAGATCTTTATCTTTTATCCTTCTTTAATGTCGTTTATATTTCATGATGAGTGAACGAAATGGCATAACTGAGGATCAGATAATTAATCGATTATCTATCGATTATGGTTCATATGTGTGTGTGTATATATATATATATCAGATTTTTTGTTATGATTGATTAATTCATTTTACATGAACACGTAAAAATGAATTTCTAGAGAGAAAACTCAAAATTTCCATACACAACCCATCGGAGTAAGGATTTCGAAAATTACATATAGAATCAGAAGATCAATTTTATTCCATTTCTATGCAATAGTTACTGGTATTTATCAAGATGAATTCTTTTGTAAGGTAAGTACGAATTCTTACAATTGGTATGAGAACCGATATGTTGTGTTTATGTCAAATTTGAATTAATTGTTGACAAATTTAACAAAGTTTTGAAGAAAATTAAGGGTAATTAATGAAGTGACAATGACCTATTCCCCCCTAAATTATCATGTTTTAATCCTATTCTTCCCTAATTTTTTTTCCTCATCCTATTCCTCATACACTATCATTATTAATCATATTCCCCTAAACTATCACGTTTTCATCCTATTTCCTCCTCCATTAAATATCTGTTAAATTTTTTGTCAACTAATTTTTAAACAGCCTATTCCGCCGGAAGTATATGATTTCTAACATTAACATATTATTATTATTATTATTATTATTATTATTATTATTATTATTATTATTATTATTATTATTATTATTATTATTATTATTATTATTATTATTATTATTATTATTATTATTATTATTATTATTATTATTATTATTATTATTATTATTATTATTATTATTATTATTATTATTATTATTATTATTATTATTATTATTATTATTATTATTATTATTATTATTATTATTATTATTATTATTATTATTATTATTATTATTATTATTATTATTATTATTATTATTATTATTATTATTATTAAAACAAATGCAATGCATACTTAAGTTATATATTCTTAAAATTTATTAATTTTAAAATGAATATATCTATAGTTATATGTACTTAAGTATGGAATAGACTAACTATAGATATATTCATACTTAACTATAGATATTTAGTCTATTCTATACTTACGTATATATAACTATAAATATATTCATTTTTATATTAATGAATATAACTTAAGAATGCATTACATTTGTTTTAATAATAACTAGTATTGATCCCACGTTTCGCGTGGGGTAAGATTAATCTTTTATATTTGTTTAATAATTTAAAATACTATGTGATTGTATTTTGATATAATTGAATAAAAAGAATATTTTTTAAATATAATTTTACAATACTTCCAAACATTATTAAATATTTCTTTGTATATAACATTTGTCGTTTTTGTTGTATATTTACCAACATCATCTAACATAAATAATTTCGGTCTTTCTTAATTTTTTGTTGTCTTCAAACGATAATATACAATTGCTCGTGACTAAATGGTATATATATGTATATATATTCACTTTATTAATGTTTTGTCTTTGACATTTACTAAGTTTCATTGCAAAATATATCATACCAGATAATTGTTTCGTTTGAAAATGAAATACCAAAATTGTATTAGTTAAGATTAAAGGAAATCGAAGTATAAATACTTTGTTGCCTACATTTGTTTATGTTATTATTTTACTTTCTATTATATTATTACTCTAGTTATATTATCTGAAATTGTGTTCTGTTATATAATCCAAATATTTGTTCTATATTTCGCGAGAATATGATTAATGCTATTTTTCGTTTCAGACAATAATTAAAAATTGCTGGATATTTTAAACTGGTTAAAAATTATGTATTATATAATTTTTAGAATCGGTTTTACAAATTGTAGAAAAAAACACCAATTTCTGTTATTTTGTATCAATATTTTCTAATTTTATGTTGAACTTCATTATATTATTTTGTAGTAATTTTAATTTTAAATTAAATTTTTAATAATAAACATCGAATAATCTAACTAAATATTTAAAATTTTATTTAAATAATTTAAATAAATATCACTTTAATTTTTTAAAAAATTTGATAATAATTTTTTAAGGTTTTTTAAATTTTTTATAATTAATTTAGGACAAACCCTAAATAGGAATGGGCACATTAGCCGGAAAAACCGTCTCGACCCGAAAATCGTCCCGAACCCGTTAAAAATAACCCGAACTCATGGGTTCAGAGTTGAATTCGGATATTGAAATCTCATTACCCACAGATTCGAGTTCGGATATTATCATCTCTACGTTGGATACCCAAATATATATATATATATATATATATATATATATGTATATATTAAAATGGACATACATATCATTATATTTACGAAAATGACATTAGGTTAATTTTACATTTTCTTTCCCTCCCTCTCTCCCCCTTCCCGCCGCTCACCTCTCTCTCTCCTCCTCTCACCTCCTCTATCTCTCTCCTCTCTTTCACTCCTCTCATCTCTATCTCTCACCAAAAAAAGCTGCAAACTCTAAAAAATTTTGGCAGTGGCCATTGAGCATTACCGGTCGCTCGCTAAACCACATGCCGACGAAAGGCATTCTAAGCGCATATACAACCGGCAATGAAAGTGAAAAGCAGCAATGAAATACAAAACCAAATCCGAAAAAACCGTAAACAAATCAAAACCCAAACGGAAATCTAGTCAAGTAAAAACGCAGGCAAAGGGGAGATGGAAATGGGAAGGGAAAAGAAGCCAAAGACCTCTAGAAATCTTAGGAAAAAAGGAACGGACAATAGCCGCCGGAAAAATTAGAGAAAAAGAAGACGAAAAAATCGAAAACGGCAAAAGAGATGCAAATGGGAAGGCAACCCAAGACGAAAACGTGTAGAAACCCTAGGGAAGAAAGGACGGTCAGGATTTTCCCACGTTGGTCGGTGGCGAAATCCGACCGTCCAAAATCCGAAACAGAGCGCCCATCGGACGATGCAGAGAGGCTGCGGGATACCCAGAGACAGGTGTCAGGATCTCTAGGAGCGGGTCGGCGAGTCGGGTGAATAGCAGACCGGGTAGCCCCCTCATGGGAAGCCAATAATAATAATAATAATAATAATAATAATAATAATAATAATAATAATAATAATAATAATAATAATAATAATAATAATAATAATTATAATAATATACTTGAATTTAGTTATTCCCAAAATTTTCAATATCATATATAGAAATTAATAATTCATATCCAATTTTATGTGAAATAACACAATATAACATTTTTCCTTAGGGAAAAATAGGCAGAATATACGATCAATACAACATAACATTTTTTTCTTACGGAAAATAGGCAGAATGTACAATCTTTGGGCCGAAATAGGTTGAATGTACAATTTTTAGGGGGAAATAGACTGTATCTATAATCTTTGGAGGTAATAGGCTAGAAATTATATAGTTTGGGAAGGGGGAGGGGGGGAGGGAATAGGTCGGTTAGAAATTACTTACCGAAAAATTAAAGAATATTTAAGGGAAATAAGATGAAAACGTGATAATTTAGAAAGAATAAAATTAATAATGATAATTGATGGGAAATAAGATTAAATGTCATAGTTTAGGAGAAAATAAATCATTTTTCGCCTAAATGAACAATGCACCATTTGTCTTGTTTTTCTTCTTGGCAGTGATGTACGGGACAAGGAGATTTAAATTAAAACAAAAAAAAATTCGCCAAAATCACTGCACAAACGACTTTTGAATTGATTTTTTTTTCTTTTAATTTTTTTAATTTGGACTTTTTAAGGGACGTGGATTTAGGATTGAGCTAAAAAAAGTAGTTATTTAGAGACTCAATAACATTTTGTTTATAAAAAAACCAACCAAGTCTAAAGCTAAGACCACTTCAATTCTACGAGAGATTTATCCCATTGAAGTTAGAAGTTCTTATAAGCTTTGTTGTAGGATATATATATATATATATTCCCATAAACATAATGAAAATCGGTAATATGTGTAATCAAACCCGTAAATTAATGTCATATGGATGAATTTTTCTTTCAATTGAGACGTGTAATTCATTTGGATTAGAATTTGCACAAGTATTATTATGTCCATCAGATCATTATTTTGATAAATTTTATATACTATGATTTAAATTACACATTTGAATCATGTTATTTTGAGGTAAATTGATAGTTATTAAATTAAAATTATTTATTTAAAATATAGTTTTAATAATTTAATATCATTTGACTCATGGATATGATTTAATTAATTTTTTTAATATCCTATCAAAATGCACAATCTTAAGAAAAATAATTATTTTTTGAAACATTTAGAGGGTTACACAATTTGATTAAAGCAAACTTTGATAAACCGGAAGGTTATTCATAGTTTGACATTGTTATATTTGTGTGTGCGTTAATAAATTAGTGTTAACTTTTAGTTCGACACAAATGTGATGGGTATACCCAAAGATAAACTATTACATGAGATGTTTGATTGGTATATATATTTAATGTGTTGAACCATCTTGATGCGTATCAGAGTTAAATATAACCTAATCTACCCGCAAGTGCACGGCACGAGTGTAGTATTTTAGGTGTCGATCCCACAGAGACTACGCAACATTACCTAAACCCGAACTACGAATCAAACTTGCTAACGAAAGAATGGTGATGAGGAATAAAATACTAAATGCAACTAAACTACTTGGGTTCTAACGATGAGACAAACGTCCTAGGAATCCGGTTTCACCACAAGACTACCGAAACCGACGACCAACCTATC
>CM071860.1:15015349-15047607 GCA_036759665.1 Gynandropsis gynandra
TGCAACTCTCGATACCTATGGTGATTAGTCTTTGAGTCATCCCTATCTTAGGTTTAGTTTGCATTTGCATTTGCATTCCATCCATTATTTTATTTCACACGTCTTATTCATTAGTTTAATAGCTTATAAGTCACATCAATTCCTTGTGTTCGACCCTAGTTGCTACACGATCCGTATTCTTGCGGAAGCGTTAGTCTAGGTAATTTATTACTTGAGTCTACGCACATCAGTTTTCAACGGATGCCTGCTGATATTTTTCAAAAATTTCAACGGGCATTCGTTGGAAATGATTAATTCCTGTCTTTTTGGCAACGGATATCCGCTGGCATTTCCTTTCATTTTGCCAATGGCTATCCGTTGAAAACGTGTAACTCCTGCCATTTTTCTTTTCAACGGATGGACAACGGACATCCGTTACAGAAGTCCAACGGATATCCGTTACTTAAGTCCAACGGATATCCGTTACATAAGTCCTATGGATATTCGTTAAACATTTGTAACAGGCATCCGTTGACAACGTCTATCAAGAATCCGTTGCCAATTCCTAACGGATATATCCGTTACAAGCCCTTTGAAAGCTGTTAACGAATATATTTCGTTGCACTCCCATTGCAAATTATAACGGATGTGAATTTTCAACGATTGATTCCTAACGACTCAGAATACGTTGAAATCCATTAGGAATAGACGTTTTCAACGGAAAAGTAGCCATTTCCAATGGATATAACTGTTGGGGACGGGTTTTTTGTACCGACTATGACACCTTGAACCGCATGTGTTTGATGATTATAAATCATTCCATTCTTCTGGTTTTCAAGAGCTCTATGCCCAATGAGGTAACATTGGCTAAGGAATATACCAAAGCCTTAGAAAAATGCTTTATCATGCATGACAAAGCAAAAACAAATCATGCTCCATGAGCTATAAAAGAAATGGGAGTATATGATAGCATTATTAAAATATTGCATGTGGACTCGAGTTCTCGAAAGACATCCTCATGTGCTTGATATTGATCTCTCTTCCTATACCATACAGTCTTATGAAGGTCAATTAAAACTATCAAAGGGAAAATATTTTCTTAATGAGCTTCTTTTCTTTTGTGTGAAAGAGGAACAAAGGTTATGGCAATAAAATACACATAGTGCTTTCATAGTCATTACTTGAAGGGGCAAGACTAGTAAAGTAAAGAAAAGTAATGAAACTGCTTATTTGGGATCACCTCATGTGTAAAGAAAAAAAAACTACAGATCAAGATAAGGTTCGATACTATTTCTTTTGTCACAAGATTGGTCATATGAAGAAATCTTGCTCCACGTATCATACTCGGTGTGTGTATAAAGGTTTGACTCTCAATTTGGTTTGTTCTAAGATCAGTTTAGGTTTTGTACCATGACATACTTGGTGGGTTGATTTTGATACTACAGTTCACGTAATAACTTTAATGCAGGATTGCCTTCATTTTCAAAAACTTGATTGATGGTGAATATAAATCTATGTGGGCGATGGTAAAAGGGTGGAAAGTGGAAGCAATCAAACAATTCAAGGTTCTGATAAAGACTGATCCATTTTTAGATTGAATGGTGTTTTTGTTGTATCATCTTTTTTATGGAACTTGATTTTAGTTTATAAATTGGACAAATTAGATTTTGTTGTAAATTTAGAGACCTTAAATTTACCCTTTAATTTCATTTGGTTATGATGGAAACTAGTTCTTTATCTATTTCGGATAATCTTTATATAGTCGCTATTATCCCTTCATATAATGGATTGTTTATATTGGTTCATGTGGTGTGTAACGTAAATTGACGAATGAAAATTCTATTTTTTATGGCATAAATGATTAGGCCATATCACAAAATCAAGAATAATATGTATAATATCAGACAAAATTATAGAAATCTTGCTTTTTTTTAAAAAAAATTTTGACCATTGTGTCAATTGTATCATGGGAAAATAGAAAAAAAAAAGGTAAAGGTACTTATCTCTTATCAAACTTCAAAGGTTTTGAAATTGATACATAAAGCGGCATACAGACTATAAACCGTGGCTTCTTGGAATGGTCAGCGTTATTTCGTATCATTCAAAGATTATTATAGTCCATACAACTTCCTTTATTTTATTCATGAGAAGACATAGGTTCTGAAGGCTGAGTTTGAACTTCAACCTAGTAAACACATTAAGTTTGATCTAATCATGGTGACGAATATTATGGTATAAATGATGGATCAGGTGAAAAACATTCAAGGTCATTTTCCAAATACCTCGAGGAATGTGGAATTGTGTCCCAATACATAATTTTGGGCATGTCTAGTATGAATGATATTCTAGAGAGATGAAACCAAACACTTTAAGAAATGATGAAAGTATGATATCGTTTTATACTCTCTCAAAATCCATGTGGGGTGAGCCATTCTAAAGATAACGGTTTATATCCTAAAGAAAGTGCCAAATAAAGCCAAAATTAAGATGCCTTATGAGTTATAGATGGTTAGAAATCCTAGCTTAAAGCGTTTTCATATTTAGAGATGTCCAACAAAGATTCGATCTTATCAAACTAATGAAAAAAATAGATCTACAATCGCGATTTCTTTGTTGGATACTCAGAATGGTCTAAGTGGTATAAGTTTTATGATCCCACAAAAAAGATGATTTTTAAGGAATTTAATTTTGTAGAGAATAAGGATGAAAATTTTCATAGAAAATAATTATTTCTATTTCGATTATTTCAGTTAGCAATGATTTGAAACATGTTGCTCGAGATACAAGAAAATCCATTCATTCCTGAAATCAATGAGGAACAAGTTCATGAACCTCCAAAATGTTACATCAGGAAATTATACCACGTAGGTCCCCTCGAGAGGAGAGTGATGTTATTTCTAAATATTATGTAGTATTTCTTCAAGAATATGAAGGTGACATTAGGTTGACAGAAGATGATCCAATTAATGTTCGTCAAGCCATTCAAAGTGTTATTTCTAAAAAATGGACTAATGCCATGAAGGAAGATTTTAAGTCCATGGAACACAATGGAATTTTGGGTTTTGTTCTTTTCCTAAAGGTGCGAAAATGAATTTTTACAAACCAAACGGGATTCATATGACAATATGAAAAGATATAAAATTCATTTAATCGCCAAATGATTTACCCAAATTAAGGCATAGATTACAAAGAGACTTTTTTTCTAGTTTGATCGAAAGACTCTTTAAGAATATCGATGGCTCTCATAGCTCATTATGATTAAGAGTCGCATCAGATGGATATTAAGACAACCTTTCTCAACCTAGATATTGAAGAGACGATTTATATGTTGTAACATTAACACATTAAGATCGAAGAACCGAATAAAATGGTTTGCTAATTAATGAAGTCAATTTATAGTATGAAGCAAGTGTTTCTTCAATGGTATCACAATTTTGAGCGCGTAATTATCTCATATAGTTTTAAGGTGGATCATATAGATGATTGTGTATACATAATATCAATGGAAGAAAATATATCTTGATAATCCTTACGTGGATGGCATCCGTATGTTGCTAATGATGTAAGCTTTATGAGCAAAACTATAAAATTATCTCAGAGCAATTTGAGATGAAAGATCTTGGTTATGCCTCTTTTGTATTTGGTATAGGATATATCAAGACCGTTCTTGATGTATAATAGGTTTATCACAAAATAGTTACATCGATAAAGTTCTAGAGGGTTCTAGCATAAAAGGATGTAAGGGTATAGATATGATAGATTGGCTATTCCTCTAGCAAAACGGAGTAAAGCAGAGATTTTAATCCATGAAGAAGAAGAAAGTACCATTGATGAAATTGCAGCTGACGTAGAAGAGAGAGAAAAGGAAGTGAGATGGTTGGAAGGTTCATAGGGAGGAGCATGTGCAGCAATGGAATTAAATGGCAAATTTACCTATGATTTTCTATTTTTAATTTCATGGTTGATTATAATTATCCATCACTATTTGTACTGGAACATTCACGAAAATAGTTAAGAGTGGGATGTTTTCCTCGAATCTATCCAACCTTTGCTATAAACAAAAACCTTGGATCTTATCATCTTGGTATCAGAACCTCAACAAAAGCCATGATGAAGAGGACTCATGGAATCATTCGACATGCGACTGAAGAACATAACAAAGCTTCCAAGGCAACCAATGCTGAGAACATTGTGAACATTGCTAAGGAAATGAAAAGAATTTTGGAGAGGTGGAATTTTGCGGTTCAAACCATAGATGAGTAGAAAGAATTCCACAGAACTATGAGCAAAAAGGTAGCAATAACAAAAGAGGGAGTATCCAGTGGGAATCGAGGTTTTCAACCTTCTAGAACTCCGGTGAGTGTTAAAGAACCAAGATCTCAACCAAAAAACAAACACGTGAAAATACCTTTGTACGCAGGTGGAAATCTAAGGACTGGATTTACAAAGCTAAAAACTACTTTTCAATCCACCACATACATGATTGTGAAAAAATTGACATCGTTGTGGGGTGCGTGGATGGAAAGGCACTCACGTGGTAACTGTACATCAACAATAAAGTCGCACCAAAGGTGGATCAAAAAGACGAGGATGTAACTCCAGAAACCAAATGGACAAAATTTTCCCATTGCTTACGCACACATGGATATCCACGATGATATAATTCTAGATCGACATTCTATTATTAGGTAGATGGAATTGGAATGAAATCCACTAGCAACCGAATAGTAAAACCTAGAATTTTTCTTTCCAAAGAAAAGACGTCTTAAAACCTAACTACAACCCGACTGGAGAACTTCACAATTAGCAAACGATGCCACAACACTTGTGATCTAGTGTTGTTAAGTCGGTGAACAACCTAGAATCTATCCAAGAATTTGATAGCTAAATATCTAGGATTAGCAAGAAAAAGACAATTTTATTTATCAAAACTTAGGTAATAATGTCATACAATGTATTTATTTATTTATAGGGATCAAAAAATAATTGAAACTAATAAAATAAGACAACTTAACTAAATTCGGTACAAATGCCCAGTCGAGCGTATAATTGCTTGGTCGAGTGTCGTTAAGTCTTAAACCCTAATTCCGCAAAAACTAAAGTACGGTTGGGCGAGCAAAAACTATGCTTGGTTGATTTCTCTCACACTTGGTTGAGTCTTGCAGTGCTTAGGTCGAGCATTCAAGCCTTTCCTTGATGTCTCTTGATACCCTTGTCCAAAGGATTTGCTCAAGTCGAGCAAACCTCTATCTGAGCCGAATATATCTGCCTTCTCCTATCTAGTGGGTTTGCTTGGGTCGAGTAGATTTTTGCTGGGGCGGAGCGCCTCTAGCTCTCCTAGATTCTTACTCCTCTCAACCTCATCCACTTGTAGGCACGTCACATAAATTTTTCCTTGATGTCTCTTGATACCCTTGTGGTTAGTTTCTCTACCACCAATCAAGCAAACCTTTTAGCTTTACGTTTGGTTACCGATCCTTGTGTTGTGGATTCCTCGGGTGCAATCTCATCCTCATCACAGGAGCTTGGGGAACAAAGCATCAGAGATAGTGGCGGAGGTATGAGAGACTTTAGATCAAAAAAGGATTTGGTTCCAACTCAAGGGAGACTCGTGTTGGTTGTCTCCATTAAAGCAAGCCTCGACCAACATACCTAAACCGTGTGGCTAGGGTGACATGGATAATGAAAGATGAAAGATAAAGATCTTTCTTTATTATTTCCAATGGCTAGGAAATCATCCAAGTCAATATATATCCCTTAAAATATTTACTTTCCTCCTATGAATATCTCAAATGGCTAAAAATATTCCTAACGTTTAAAAGATAGATTTTCAATCCTATGCATTTTCCTTATTTATGACTTGGAACCTTTCATATAGGAATCCGCTGCATTTTTACCTTCAAACTTGAATTTGATTGAAACAAACCTTCTTGTTTCTTGATCGTTCATAATGATTTTGGTATCTTAAACTTGTTCTGAGAACATTGAATTCATTTTTTACTGTATCAAGAGTCTTTCATATTTCTTATAGTGTTTTTCATTCCACCAAAACCTTTTTTTCCCTCTTCTTTATCTCATTGAGCTACTTTTGACTTTTTTGATCATATCCTCCACTGTCAACCAGACAAACTCTTGAATAGTGACCTTAATCAATCAAGAGATCCTCCAAAATCCGAAAAATTCTACTCAAGAGATCAAGTATAATGGATTCTCCATACGCATCTTAAGTTCTAGGTCCTAAACCGTGTATCATTTTGGTATCAAAGACCTTATTAGGATCAAAGGTAAGCTTCTATCCTTTAAATTCATTTTGTACTAATTGTTTCTTTGTTCTTCTTTCTTGTTTAAAAAACTGAAAAATAAATCAATGAATATGACAGGGAAAGGAGAAAATTTTCAATGCAATAATAAATGTGACGTGATTATTGAAATGCTCCAATGAATGGGGTCACAAGTAAATCGCCTTAAAGAAGAAAAAGAAGAAGAAGAAGAAGGCAACCCGAACGTGACGCACCAAGAATTTTTGAAAATGTAGTGAAAGCTGTGGAACAAACATATCGTCATCCTAGCCAACAATAACCCTAGTATAACCACGATCTAATCTTGCAGAAGAGGATGAACAGTTTCCTTAAAGACCACGGCGACACCATATCATCCACGAGGAGGACAAGTCAAATTAAGAACCACCTCGTAGACAATGAACGAGACATTGTGGTGACATGTTAAAAGTTCAAACAACGTACTTTTGTTAGACATGTGACCAATAAGCCTATCTCGATTGGGAAAGGAGGATGAACAATATCTTTTATTGTTACATGTACACATAGCAGTTACAATACGCATTGGCATAACTTACAAACAGTGCTCTCACTTTGGTGGGATCAAGAAATGAGCACTCGATATCATATGCATCTTGAACAAGTTGCTACATGAAGAAAATGGAAGCCCTCATGTGCAAGATGTGTGTACCATTATACATCTGATAACACATAGAGTGTATCAGTTTTAGGCTAGATATTTACATCATTTTCGCATAGATTTCATAGCACGAGTTACAAATCCGATACGAATGTTCTTTATATACGTCCTTTTTGTTGGTTTTCAGGTTTTAAGGCGACAAGGCATAAATGAGCGTTAAATGCAAATTCCTGGATTAAACCGCACATATCGGAAGATACAAATCACTCGGAGCCAAATTCAGGCCATAGAACCTAATGGAACACCCGAGCATCGAGCAGAAGGAGCAAAAGCACGGAATGAAGCATGCCTGCTCGGGCAAGAATGCTACCTACTCGGGTAAAAGCTACGGGGATAATTACAGAAGACTTCACACAACCCGGGCACGAAGAGAACATGGTCGGGTGACCATGCCCGCTCGGGCTATAGCAGGGAGCCCGCTCGGGCTGCAGCAGGGAGCCCGCTCGGGCTGAATTAGGACTGAAAATCCCCGATAGTGAACAAGACTCGGGCTGGTAGACCACGCGGTCGGGTAACTTCGCCCGCTCGGGCTGGACACTCTACACGATCAGGCTGCCTTCTGCACGACCGGGTGCAAGTTGTGCCTGCGCGGGCCGCCTTTCTCGCAACAACCTGTTTTTAGAGTTTGAACGAGCAAAAGAGAGAAAGCAATCGGTTCCAGAACCCATAGGGCGACGGCTAGGGCAAGGAAAGACTTGGGATTCATCAGGAAAGGCTCGGGAGAAGCTGGAGAAGGAGAGAGGCATCAATCTGGACTTCGGTAACAAGCTAGGGAAGATCGAGGCATCGTATTTCCTAGTTTTTATCATGTTTAGGGTTGTGTTATCTTGTTTGACAGTAAGATCCATGTGTGAGTAGATTCCCAACTATGGGCTAGGGATATCGGATTTGTAATGGGCGTGCGAATTATGCGTTAATGCTTAGATCTATCAAACTTTTCTTGATATTCGATTTTACAATCAACATCGTAAACGTTCATACTAGTGCTGCCCGCTCAGTAACTTAGGCATTCGTGTTTTGCTGGAAGGTTAAAATATGAATTTGGAACTGTTGATTGTAGGTTAAGTCTGATTAATGAGAATCTAACCGGTCGGTTAATCGGCTTAGGAATTAGGATTGCGCGCTTAATGCTACCGTAGGCACAAGTTAATCGCTGCTGGAAGGTAGGATTGCACGTAATTATGGTTAGGAGGTTTAGGCTCGGCAAAATCACTCCTCATTTTAGAGCATGAATTCCCCGTTGTCAAGATAGTTCGATAGGTTTATGATCTTTCATTGTTACATCCTTGCGATTCTCGGTATTCCGAAACCCGTAGTGTTCTTAATTATCAAGCATTCTGTATCTTTCCATCGATGTCATTACTCATCTTAGACTTTTTAGAGATTTACATCACGTCGCCATCTACTTCACACCGTCTTAGTTTAGTTATATTCTTAGAATAGGCTGCATTAGTGCCTAGAGTTCGACCCTGGTACTACACGAACCGTATACTTGCGGTAGAGTGGTCTAGGAAATATTTTAGCTTGAATTTCCGCATATCAAGTTTTTGGCGCCGTTACCAGGGACTAATTACGGCCTAGACTAGGAATGAGCTAGATTAAGATCTAGTCATTTCCGGAGTCTTGGTCATTTTCCGCATTTTCTTTTCTTTTTCTTTATCGAGTCTATTTTATCTACTTCAGATCTGCACTTTGGCTGTTTGTTTTTTTTTTTTGTTGTGCAGACACCTTTGTATGAAAAGCTCCACACAAAAGCTACTCATATACGATCCTGAGGTCGAGCGGACACTACGAAGCCTATGCAAAAAGAGGAGGATTGGACTAGCAGATTCTGAGTCCGGAGTAGATAAAGAGCGCAGTCAAGAGATATACGCTTCCGAAGAGGAAGGAACCGACAGCGCAAGCAGCGGAGAAGGCCACGCAAATAACCCCGATATGGCTGCTGCTGATGAAACTTACGGAGCTTACACCGCTCCAAAGCACACTCAGTTGCTTTCGTGCATGGCCCGCCCCATAGAGAATCAGGTTGAGCTACAACCCGCCTTCATCCAAATGCTCAACACTCTGCTTTCAGAGGAATGGTGAATGAAGATCCGAACTCCCATCTTACGGACTTCAAGATGCTATGCAGCACTACCAAAAATGGCACGGGAGTCACGCGAAAGGATCTATACTTGATGGCATTCCCTTTCTCGCTCAAGGATGCAGCACAACGTTGGATGTTCATCTTGCCTGCTGCATCGATTACTTCGTGGAATGACCTGGAGTAGCGATTCATGCAGCAATTCTTTTCGGACCACAGGACGCTACTCGCCAAGAATCGTATAAATTCTTTCCTACAAGAAAGAGGCGAGACTCTACACGATGCATGGGAGCGCTTTAAGAACTATCAGCGAATATGCCCACATCATGGAATGGATAAGAAGTACCTTATCACGAGCTTTATACAAGGTCTCCAAGAGACCACACGTTTCATGATCGTAGCAGCGGGTGGTGGTTCCCTTAGCAACCTCACTTTCAATCAACTCGAGAATTTGATCGAGAGCATGGCGAGGGAAGGAGGCAAGAAGGTCGGAGACTACAATCGCGACTATCCATCCAAAGTGGCAGTAAATGAGTTAGGCGTAGCCAACCCGGACTTAACAGATTTGAAGCAGCAAATTGGAGAGATATACATGATGATAGCAGGCCTTCATGTCGACCGACAAGATATATCCGTAGGTCAAGGAATCGAGGAAGTGAACTACGTCAGCAATCGGGCCTACCAACAAAACTACATCAAGAGCCATCCCAACCTCTCTTATGGGAATACGAGTAATATAGCAAACCCGCATGATTTCCAACCGCGGATGATGGCAAGAAACCAAAACCAAAGTTTCCAGCCGAGAGGGAGTGGCCAAGACTACGGCTATCAGCCTCGTGCACAACCTTCAGGTGATTCCGAAATTCTTTCTATGCTCCAATTGATGTATCAAGAACAAAAAAGTGTGCTTGGAGGAATTAGGGCTGAACAAGAGGACACGAGGAAGAGAATGGACGGTTTCCAGACACACTTAAGGCTCCTGGAAACGCAAGTGACATAGCTAGCCCAAGGGTCTAGCCGACAGCCCGGACAGATCCCCAGAAACCCGAGACAAACCCACGAGAGCAAGTAAATGCCATTTTCCTAAGGAGCGGAAACACGATGGAGCAACCCATGCCATCCATAGCTGCAAGAGGAGAGCCTTTGAGCAATAAAATTGAACAAGCCATGACTCAAAGCGTGGAAGAGAAGAAGACCGAAGAGGAAGAAGAGAGGGATTTTCCCTACGTAGCACCTCCCCCGAGGGTACCACCCTTACCCTTTCCGTACCGCCAAAGGAAGCAGAACGACGATGCTCAATTCACCCAATTCATGGAACTCCTCAGGAGGCTGCAAGTCACCATCCCGTTCTACAACGCGATCATGAAAATCCCATCCTATGCCAAATTCCTCAAAGACATTATAATGAGGAAGAAAAACCGTAGACAACGAGATAGTGATGGTCATGAATTCCCTGATACATCCCCCTACCATGGCCGAGAAGATGCCCGATCCAGGTAACTTTGTCATCCCTTGTAAGATCTATGATTATGAGATTGAGCATGCACTAATTGACATCGGAACGAGTGTGAGCTTGCTACCATTATCTCTTGTTGAGAAGCTTAATCGAGTAGGAGATCTTCAGCCCACGCGCATGCAAATCACCTTCGCCGATCAATCCGTACGAAGTCCCGTGGGTATATTGACAAATGTAGTTGTACCAGTGTGAGAATTCTGGTTCCCCGCGTTCTTTGTTGTTGTGGACATGGAGATCAATCCGAAGATCCCCGTCATTTTGGGAAGACCATTCCTCAACACGGGAAAAATGGTCATTTATTGCGCTGAGGGCAAGCTGGTCATGAAATTTGGAGATGAGTCTATCGAGTTCAAGCTCGACGATGCACTCAAGAAGCCATATACGACTGAATCCGTAATGCATATTACCACAATGGATGCACCAACGGAGAAAATTCAGCGTGAACATCGCGACGTCCATCCCGTGGAGATACCATTGTCCGAGTGCACCGGGAGCCAATTTCAGTCACCCCACGATGTCGACGCATTCACACAACACAGGGAAGACCTAAATATTCCTCAGACGAGACTTCACCCGTGTGTGCTCCTACCTCAACCCGTACGGGCTGCACCAAATTTAGGAGACCCGCCTGGGCGGCCACACAGCCCGACTCGGGCAGCACTCTCGGGGATAAATGGTGAAATTGGTAACCCGAGCAAGTTGGCTGTTGAGCCCGATCGGGCAGAGCAGATGAACAAGAACACGCCCGGGCGACCTCACAGCCCGACTTGGGCACCCCTCACGGGGGTAAGTGACACATTAAGCAACCCGAGCAGGGCAAAGAAAGAGCCCAATCGAGCACTTGATTAAACCGAAATCCGCACGGGTTTACCGAGACTTCAACGTGGGTTGCGGTTCTTCGGTTATACACATCATCTCCCACACCCTCGATGGCTTGCATGCACACCTATCCTGCCTGGAACACCGAGGAGACGCTCAACCAAAATCGAGTCGACGGAGATACCATGGAGTCGTAGGATTGGACGAGAAGAATGGAGAATCGCAAGTGAAAACGCTCTAGGGTTCAAGCCATGTTATGTTGATCAGTTAAAGGACAGAAGAGGCGTACCTCCTCTCTCCGATCCCACACACGTATGAAAGCATTAGGGTCAAGCTAAAGACCATAAACAAGCGCTCCTCGGGAGGCAACCCGAGCCCCGTATCCCTTTTCTTCATTTTTATTTCTTTCTAATTTCGAACTCTCTTTAAGACATGGATAATTTTTTAGGACTTAGGATTTTAGTGGCCTTTATGATTTTTGCTGCATAGATTTCCTCGTATATTTTTTCAGATATGCAGCACAGCCCGATCGGGCTGACAACATTACCCGAGCGGGCTAGGTCAAATTCAAAGGAGCCCGATCGGGCGACTTCAGGGGAACCCGCGCGGGCACCGTGTACCCTCTGCAAAGGTAAGTCTTTTATTTCGAGTAACCCGAGCGGCAACCCTCACACTGAAACTCGACCTAAACGTGCTCTCACCTGCAACCCTTCACGCCGCCGGAATTTGCTCATACGCCGCTGCCGTTCCCCATCGTCGCCGGTTACCCACCCAAAGAACACTAGGCCGGTCGCGATTACTCTATATAAAACTCTCTTCCTCCTCTCTCGCGAAAAACCCCAAAAACTTTCAAATTCCCCTCGAAATACAGGTATTTTCATGAACTAATTTGTGTATTCGACTGCTTTGGACTATAATTAGGCCTGGTTAGAAAAGATTTAGGGTGAAATTAGCGATTTCAATGACGAAATCGGTTTGCAGATCGCAATATTGCGATTCAGCCCGATCGGGTTAGGGTTTACACCCGGTCGGGTAACATGGGTTCGAGCTCGATCGGGTAGTGACCACACCCGAATCGGGCGACACCTACGGGGAATTTTGGTTGAATTGAAGCTCGAGGGGGCAAGACCATCTACCCGCACGGGCAGTCTACAAACATCGACTAACGCTTATTTTCTTCTTCGATTGTTTTGCAGATGGCTCCGAAACTATTCCAAAGTTCAAAGAAACTCCGATCTGATGCCTACGATCCAAAACATGGATGGCCAACAAATTCGGATGCCATCATGGAATTAACACCGTACACGCCAATCACGACGTCTCATCAACAATACAACTACCGGACAACAACCTTTTTTTTCCGGTAAGAAGTCGAGGTTCACCGAGCTGCAGTCGCGCATATACCCATCCCGCTTCCTATCCTCGGAAGCCATGAGTGCCCTTCACATCGAGGAGCACATCGACGCCATCTTCAACATGTTGGGGTGGACAGGATTGCGGGAGGCATGGGAGTACACGTACCGCAACCTTACAGCGGAGTTCTTTGCGTCGTACACGGCATTCTTCCCCGAGTCAAGAGAACGGGAGAGGGCATTTATGGAGTTCCGTCTGCTGGGACAGAACTACCGGCTCAGTGCGCGTCAGTTCACAATCGTGCTAGACACTCCGCACCGCGCCTTCACCAAACTGCCCGAGCACAACAGGAGCCGTCAAGCGCAGTTTTTGGACCCGGATAGCGTATGGTGACTATTCAATGAAGTCTAAGGCCAGCCACACACGCCATCCCGCCCTAAGGTATTTCCACTATTTCTAGTATCCTCTATCATAGGAAAAGGAGCACAAGGCGGAGTAACCACACGGATTTGGCATACCTTAGGCGTGCGGTACACACAGACATAGATGAGGACGAGTGGGACATACTCGATATCAACTTCGCATTGCTGGTTATGCAACACTTCCACGACATTTCCACCGAGAAATGCAGCACGAACACGAAGATTATTTGTGGTGGGATAGTCACAATGATAGCACGTAGAGTTGGGATCAACCTTAGTATCCTAACGGAGGATAAGATTGATAAGGAGCCCGAGCTGAACCTCCAGAACTTGCGCAACCGACGGGCAATATCGATCGATCGGCACAGAGTCATATTGAGCTACAAGGATGAACACGGTCGAACCTTGGAGGTCGACCTAGATGAGATTCAGATGCCGGGATTAGACGATGAGGGCATACGCTTCAGGATCGATCCCACCATTGGACACATTGGCCCAGGACTAGATTGGGTAGATCCAGCTCCAGCCGCTACACCAGGACCATCGATGTCTAGACAGCGCAGCCGACGCGCCACTCATTCTCATACCCGCTCAGACTACCGTCATCACCGCTCTGACTTCCCTTCTATGGAAGGTGTCTCCAATGTTCTTAGGTATGTTGCGGAGGAGAGCAGATATCAGTCCTTCATGGCAGAGCAGAGGTAAGATCTCGAGGCGGCGAGGTACGACATCGAGGCTGCGAGATATGCGGAGCAACAGCAGTTCTAGGAGCAGTCCATCCATCACACGTACTATCTCACGGAGTCCGTTCGCAGATTCCAGCAGCTGAGCATGCAGCACTATTCGGAGCCGTACGTGCCGATTCCACAGGACTGCCACACTGGTGCTATTCCATACCGCCCACACATCCCGTACGATATGCAGTCATTCTATTGCACCTGGGGAAAGGGCATCCGCGGAGCCAGCAGACCCTCCGAACACCCGCGGTGGAGAGGAAGAGGATTAGGCCACCACTTTCATTTTTCCTTTTCTTTTTTTTTTCTATTTCTTGCTTTATGGACCTGTTTTCTTATTTTATTTCTTTTTCGTTTTCGCGCTTATGTACGCTCTATCGGACTTATTGATATAGTACTTTCTTCTCTACTTTTGTGTTGCATGATTCTCATCACAGGTTCTTCACAATAACACCCGCAATAGAGCAAGAGAGTATAACATTCGGATGTATCACAAATTCGAGAAAGCAAAATACACCAGGTGTACTCGCTCTTATTTCTTATATTCTCTCGAGTTTTTGGCATGCGGGTACCTCTCATAGATTTCGAACACCGGGACTGTGTTCCGTTCAGGTCTGATGGGGTACTCTTTTGAGTGATACGAGTTTGGTACTCTTTTGAGTGATACGAGTGATATGATTTTTTTTTGTATGGGAAACATATTTGCGATTAGGGTTAGGATTAGGAATAAATAGATGGATACCTAGTATGAATTTTCGAGTTTAGTCATTATTTTGCGACCTTGTTGAATCGTGAACAATAGTCTAGGTTTGCTTAGAAGTCTTTTGGATACCGATTAGTCGAGTAGTTGTGCTTGAAACCATGATCTATAGTCGCATTCACCTCCTAGGTTTCGGTACCAAGTATGCATATCTCCTTTTATACCGTTTATCCCTTTCTTGTTTGACAAGAGTACATCGAGATCGATGGTTCGGGTCTAAGTGGTGGGTTGAGGCGCTATTCTACGTCCTAAGGGTTAGAGAGATATGTAATCTATCGAAAAAAATGTTCTTCAATAACGCACATCTTCACTCCGCTAAGGTTACACGACCTTAACCTTATGAGATAGGCAGCCTGGTTCTAAGTAGAAAGCCATCCCTCTTCGGCTTCGACGTCCTAGAAACCAAGCGTGGATCTAAATAAAAAAAAAAATAAAAAGAAGAGAATAAGAATAAGAAAAAGAGTTTTATGATATCTTAAGCTTAGGGGAATCGGTATGGAGATCGCTTGGACGTTGTCTAGGGTTGTGAAATAGACCTAGATTATTGGTAGGATTTCATGGCTTGTGACTTTCGGTTCATATAAGTCTAAACTCGGTACGCTTAGGCCTACGTTCATGTGAAGCGTTGTTTTGCATAATGACTAACCCTTCGAATTTTTCGTGCTAGTATCCATCGTTGTTGAGCTCTTCTTATACTTGGCTTTAGTTTTGTTTGAGGACAAACAAAGGTTCAGATCTAGGGGAGTTTGATAACACGTAGAGTGTATCAGCTTTAGGCTAGATATTTACATAATTTTCGCATAGATTTAAGAGCACGAGTTACAAATCCAATACGAATGTTTTTTATATACGCCCTTTTTGTTGGTTTTCAGGTTTTAAGGTGACAAGGACTAAATGAGCATTAAAATGCAAATTTCTGGATTAAACCGCACATATCGGAAGATACAAACCACTCGGAGCCAAATTCAGGCCATGGAACCTAATGGAACACCCGAGCATCGAGCGGAAGGAGCAAAAGCACGGAATGAAGCAAGCCCGCTCGGGCAAGAATGCTACCCGCTCGGGTAAAAGCTACGCGGATAATTACAGAAGACTTCACTCGACCCGAGCACGAAGAGAACATGGTCGGGTGACCATGCCCGCCCGGGCTACCAACAGGGAGCCTTCTTGGGCTGAATTAGGACTGAAAATCCCCGAGAGTGAACACGACTCGGGCTGGTAGACCACGCGGTCGAGTAACTTCGCCCGCTCGGGCTGGACACTTTACACGATCGAGCTGCCTTCTACACGACTGGGTGCAAGTTGTGCCCGCGCGGGCCGCCTCTCTCAATAACCTGTTTTTAGAGTTTGAACGAGTAAAAGAGAGAAAGCAATCGGTTCCAAAGACCAGAGGGCGACGGCTAGGGCAAGGAAAGGCTTGGAATTCATCAGGAAAGGCTCGGGAGAAGCTGAGAAGGAGAGAGGCATCAATTCGGACTTCGGTAACAAGATAAGGAAGATCGAGGCATCGTATTTCCTAGTTTTTATCATGTTTAGGGTTGTGTTATCTTGTTTGACAGTAAGATCCATGAGTGAGTAGATTCCCAACTATGGGCTAGGGATATCGATTTGTAATGGACGTGCGAATTATGCGTTAATGCTTAGATCTATCGAACTTTTATTGATATTCAGTTTTACAATCAACATCGTAAACGTTCATACTGGTGCTACCTGCTCAGTAACTTAGGAATTCCTGTTTTGCTGGAAGGTTAAAATATAAATCCGGAACTGTTGATTGTAGGTTAAGTCTAATTAATGAGAATCTGACCGTTTGGTTAATCGGCTTAGGAATTAGGATTGCGCGCTTAACGCTACTGTAGTCACGAGTTAATCTGCTGGAAGGTAGGATTGCACGTATTTATGGTTAGGAGGTTTAGGCTTGGCAGTATCACTCCTCATTTTAGAGCTTGAATTCCCCGTTATCAAGATAGTTCGATTGGTTTATGATCTTTCGTTGTTACATCCTTATGATTCCCGGTATCCCGAAACCCGTAGTGTTCTTAATTGTCAAGCCTTCCGTATGTTTCCATCGCTGTCATTACTCATCTTAGAGTTTGTAGAGATTTACATCACGTCACCATCTACTTCACACCGTCTTAGTTTAGTTATATTCTTAGAACAGGCTGCATTAGTCCCTAGAGTTCGACCCTGGTACTACACGAACCGTATACTTGCGGTAGAGTGGTCTAAGAAATATTTTAGCTTGAATTTCCGCACATCAACATCCATCAGGGTTTACAACAAAGATATAACAAATTAATCCAATGAAGTCAAACTCTCAAGGAATATTTTGAATAATTTAAGTATCTTCGTAATACGCTAGAAAGTGACAGGGATGAGAAAATCTAATGGCTCAATTACTAGATGGTTTAAATGCACGTTTTGATATCAAGGTAGAAGATAAAACTACCATGATTTGCAAGACATTTTGGATCCATGAATCCAAAATAAACCACAGATTAAGGTAAAACAAGCAACAATTCGAGCAAGGACACAACGCAAATGATCAAGAGAACAACTACAAAGAATGTCGGATAAATCAATAAAGGATGAATATTCCAAAGTTAAAGCTTTCGAGACATCAAAGGATGTCAAAGGAGAAGGTAATAAATTGACTCCTTCTAATTCTATTTGTACTCATGAATTAATATGTTTCAAATGCAAGGGAGTAGGACATATGGCATGAGACTACCCTTACCTTCGCATCATGATCCTTTTCGATAGCGGAGAATACGAGTCTTAAAACGGTAAGAATCCAGATGAAGATGAAAATGATGAGATTGAATACCCAAAAAATGGAGAACTAATCGTGACAAGGTGCATGAGCACAATGGTGAACTGTCAAGAGACACCTCAACATAAAATAATCTTCCACAACAAAAGTCTCGTGAATAATAAGGTGTGTGGAGTCATCATAGATAGTGGTTTCTTCTACCAACGTTGCAAGTGAATTCATGGTGAAAAAGCTAGGTTTGGAACCTGAACACAATATTTTCACTTTGTAATTAGTTGCATGTTTCTATGGTGTTTTTTTATTGTATTTGTCTCTTTAGCTCTTTTTACGCCTTCTTTGATTCATTTTATGATCTTATAAAAACATGGGATATGGAGCATATTATGGATAAACATGACGAATGTTTGGCACAAAACAAGCATTAAGGACAAAAACAGAGAAATCGCTCGGTCTGAGCACCAAATCACTAGGTTGAGCATGTAAAGATGGGATATTCAAAAGTTCTATAGGAATCGCTCAAGTAGAGGGATTTATCACTAATCTAAACGAAGCACCTATATCACTCCCAAAGATTCGCTCAACATGGGACATGTCTCGAAATGTAAAAGTTAGCTCATATTTGCGTAGAAAATGTGTTTAGGATATTTCTTAAAACTAGGGGAGGACATTAAATAGAATGAAAATGGGAAATACATAGAAAGAATGATAAATCTATCAGACTTCATCAAATGGTCGAATTACCGACAAGGACAAGTCAAAGGCGAGTTCATGGTGGGACTATTTGAGAGTGGAGTGACATTGAGTCGACTAACCCCTCTATCGAGTGTCAAGGTTTCCAACATCAAGCAAGGTAAATCTTGGATGGTTTCTCCCGCCTTAACAAAATCTTTCCAGTGAAAATGTACCCAAACACATTGCCACGAGAGAAGACATTTCGATGCTTTTTTGCCCCATTGTTGTACTTGGCCATCAAAAGTTAGATTTTTGTCAGCAAAGGAGAAAACGAGAACCAAAACCGACCCTCCTTTTTTCTCTCTTTCTCAATTTTTTTTCAACATTATTTATTTTATGTTCACATTGTAGGACTCGTGGAATAGTTATCGATTGAATGTCACAATGATCAACTAAGTAATTCGATTAGAAAGAAGATGTTGGTGAATGAGCACTCAGGCAGGATTAAGGTTCGGCCTAATCGCTCGATCATATTAATGCTATTTGAGCGATTTCTCAAGCCTTACCAAAACTTTTCTTGACGAAGCAAACACAGAAAATCTCAAGACCTTTCAAAAACACACCGAGATATTTTGAACCATGGGGAGAGGAACAAACTAAGGCATTCGAGGCCTTTAAGGCGAGCCTTACCATTGATATGTCCTAACATTTTCAAACTTTGAGCGAAAAGTTAAATGGAACCACACTTAACTACCCAACATGGGAAAATGAACTATATGGCTTTCTCCGAGCCTTAGAAACATGGCAACACTATCTAAGAGCAAAAGAGTTTATCTCCATGACGATCATGACACCCTGAAACATCACACAGGATAGACCAATCGAAAGAGAAGATGTGCCAAGGGGAAAGAATTCATCGAGTCCTTTCTGTACATCATCAAGTACAAGAAAGGCAAAGAAAATATGGTGAGTGACACATTATCGTAAAGACACGCTCTTATCACTACGATGGAGGCTAGGAATTTGTGGTTAGAGCACCTTAAGGAGTTGTATGAACAAGACCCGGAGCTTGGTGACATATTCCAAATCTGTAAGGAATGAGCTAGCAGACCTTTCTACATCCACGACGATAAATGACTTTGTATTCCACACAGCTTAATGAGGGAGTTGGTGCTTCAAGAAGCACAAAGAGGGACTCCCACGACACACTTTGGCATGGAGAACGCCTTGGACACTATAGATGACTATTTCTTTTGGACACACCTCATGTGTGATGTTGAACGACTTTGTGCACGATGTATCGCGTATCATTAAGCCATGTCTCATGTCCATCCCCATGGTTTGTATCTTTATCCATCCATTCCCACTCATCCATGGATTGACTTGTTAAAGGACTTTGTTCTTGGACTTTCAAAGATCTGAAACAAAGATTACGTCTTTCTTCTGGTTGACTAGTTTTCCAAAATGGTGTTGTTTGTATCATGCTCTAAGACCAACAAAACAACAAGTATTGTGGACCTTTACTTCAAAAACACGTATGTATCCATGCCCTACTCAAGACGATCGTATCGGATCATGACACAATGTTCCTAAGTCATTTGTGGTAGACACCTTGGCAGAATCTAGGGACAAAGCTCATGTTCTCCATCACGTGCCATTCGCAGATTGATAGTCAAATAAAGGTGGTTAACTGTACATTAGCAACATTGCTAAGATCGTTCATTGAACTGTATCTACTACCTTTAACGTAGTTGATCTATCCCCTTTCGATGTAGGTGATAACATCTCGTGGACAGAACGCTCGCTAGACAGAGGGAATAGTGGAGACATCGATAACAAAGCCATATCAAAGGACGGTCACACTGACGAGGAGCTAACTTTAGGAACCGAATGTATAGAACTTTTTATTGGGCTACTCAGACGTGGACAAGTCGAGAGCTTGCAGAACAAAGCAGCAGAGATAGTGAAGGAGGTGTGGGAGAGTATGGATCAAAAGGAAGATTTTAGTCTAACTCAGGGGAGGCTCCTGTTGGTTTTCTCTATTAAACTAGACATCGACCAACCTATCTAATCCAAGGAGCTAAGGTGACATGGATAAGGAATGGAAGAAGATAACTATGTTTCCTAATCATTTTCCACAGCTAGGAAATTGCCTAAATCAATCTATTGTTGAAGCATGGAGGCTGTCAAAAATCTTCCAAATCACTTCAAACTAGCTGTTTTGGTGCTTAGAGAACTAATGGTTCCTAACCTAAATCCTAACTTCTCGATATGTCTACTTTGTGTCATTCTTTCCTTATTTTATGGGTTACCACTCATTTGTAACAACTAGTTTTCTTTTGTAATCTCTATTTAAAAGATCAACCTAACTAATAGAAAGATAAGGAGTCAATATCTCCTCCTTACACGTAATTTCTCTCTCTCTCAATCTCAACCTTGTCCATAATAATCTACATGGTATCAGAGCAAAAGAGAAGGCAAACCTCATTTCTCTACTCTCAGTTTATTCTCACCATTATTCTTAGCTTATTCTTTACTCTCTCATGGAACCACTCTCAGAAAACGTCCCCATTCTCCTAAATGGAAGCAACTATCAATCTTGGGCTAAAATTGTGAAAGCTCATCTCGGAAGCAAGACCTTATGGCACCATGTCTCAACCAATGAAACAACGAGTGGTGTTGATGATGTATCCAAGGCAAAACAAGATCAAGAGAAGCTACAAGATCTCGTCCTCATCCAAGGCTCCTTAGATTCGACCATCCTTGAGGCTCATGCTCATGTTATGGGACGGAATCAAGGAAGTTTTTGAAACGTAAACAACATTAATCACATATTCGAAGTCAAGAAGGCTCTTATGAATATCAGACAAGATATCAGGCCATTTTGCCAGCTTATGGGTGAATATAGTCGCCTTGTTGCTGAACTGAAAGAGCTCAGGCCCGACTCCGTTGATCCGAAAGAAATCTCGGCACGAAGCAACCAAGACCAAGTTTTTGGGATTCTCTCTGCGCTTGATAGCTCATTTAATGATTTTGTTCAGTATATTCTCTGCCAAATGTTATTCCCAAGCTACAACAAAGTGTGCATGATGATTCAAAAATAAGAAGGCACAAACAGATTTTTTTTAAGAGAAGTGTCGAGACTGCTCATGCTACACAAAGCTTAGACAACCTTCAAGAGCAAAAGAAAGCCAAGATAGATGAATCAACTCACATCAGCAGAGGGTTTCCCCCTAAGAAGCCTTTGGTGTGCGAGTTTTACAAGAAGAGGGGCATACTAAGGATAAATGTTGGAACTTACATCCCCACCCTTGCCCTTTCCGCAGCGCCAAAGGAAGCAGAGCAACGATGCTCAATTCGCTCAATTCGTGGAACTCTTGAGGAAGCTGCAAGTCACCATCCCGTTCTACGACGCACTCACGAAGATCCCATCATATGCAAAATTCCTCAAAGACATCATAATGAGGAAGAGAACAGTGGACAACGAGATGGTAATGGTCACAAACTCACTCATACAGCCCCCTACCATGGTCGAGAAGGTGCCCGATCCAGGTAACTTCGTTATTCCCTGCAAGATCTATGACTATGAAATTCAGCATGCACTAATCGATATCGGAGCAAGTTGAGCTTGCTACCATTATCTCTTGTTGAGAAGCTCAATAGAGTAGGAGATCTTCAACCCACGCGCATGCAAATCACTTTAGCTGATCAATCCGTACGGAGTCCCGTGGGTATATTGACGAACGTAGCTGTACAAGTGGGAGAATTCTGGTTCCACGCTGACTTTGTTGTTGTGGACATGGAGATCAATCCGAAGATCCCCGTCATTTTGGGAAGACCATTCTTCAACACGGAAAAAATGGTCATTTATTGCATTGAAGGCAGGCTAGGATGAAATTTGTGGACGAGTCTATCGAGTTCAAACTCGACGATGCATTGAAGAAGCTATACATGACTGAACCCGTAATGCACGTTACAACGATGGATGCACCAACGGAGAAAATTGAGCGTGTACATCGTGACGTCCATCCCGTGGATATACCACTACCCGAGTGCACCGGGAGCCAATTTTAGTCGCCAGCAAGATCGGACGCATTCACGCAACTCAGGGAGAAGCCAAATATCCCTCAGCAGAGAAGTGACCCGCGCGTGCACCCACCTCTACCCGCGCGGGCAGCATCAAATTCAGGAGACCCGGTCGGGCGGCCACACAACCCGACTCGGGTAGTACTCACGGGGGTAAGTGGTGCAATTGCCCACCCGAGCGGGTGGGTGTATGAGCCCGATCGGGCAGAAGAACTGGATAGGAACCCGCCCGGGCGACCTCACAGCCCGACTCGTGCACCACTCACGGGGGTAAATGTCACATTGTGGAAACCGAGCAGGGTAGGAGATGAGCCCGATCGGGCACCTGAGAAGAACCAAAATCCGCATGGTTTGATCGAGACTTCAACGCGGGCGGCAGTTCTACGGCCACACGCATCATCTCCCACACCCTCGATGACCCGCATACACACTTATCCCGCCTGGAACACTGATGAAACGCTCAACCAAAACCGAATCCGACGGAGATACCATGGAGTCGCGGGATTGGACAAGAAGAACCGAGAATCACAAGTCAAAAACCCTCCAGGGTTCGAGCCATGTCAAGCTGATCAGCTAGAAGACGGAAGAGGCATACCTCCTCTTTCTGACATCACACGCGTATGAAGACGCTAGGGTCAAGCTAAAGACTGTAAACAAGCGCTTCTCGGGAGGCAACCCGAGCCCCGTATCCTTTTTTGTCATTTTCATTTTATTTTATTTCTATTTTCGAACCTTTTCTCTTTTAGACATGAACAATTTTCTTAGGATTTAGGAATTTTAGTGGTCTTATCGATTTTTGCTGCATGGTTTTCCTCGTAAATTTTTTTGTTTTACAGCAATGCCCGGTCGGGCATACATCCTCCACCCGAGCGGGTAGGTCAAAACTCAAAGACGCCCGATCGGGCGACTCAGAGGACCCACGCGGGCACCGTATATCACCTGCACAGGTAAGTTTTTATTTCGAGTAACCCGAGCAGCCATTCTCACAACCAAAAATTTGACCCGACCGTGCTACCCCAATTGCAATCCTTCTCGCCGCATCATCCTTCGGAGTTTGCTCAACACGCCGCTGCCGTTCACCATCGTCGCCGGTCGACCCTCGGTTACTCGAAAGACCCTCTCCCTCCTCTCTCGAAAAACCTCAAAATCTCTCAATTTCCTTCGAATTCCAGGTAATTACATGAAATATTTTGTGATTTAGACTGCTATAGACTAGATTTAGGTCTGGTTAGAGGAGAATTTAGGGCGAATTTGCGGATTGATTGTTGAAAGCGATCTGTAGGTCGTGATTTCGCGACTCAACCCGATCGGGCTAGGGTTAGCACCCGATCGGGCATCGTGAATTTGAACCCGATCGGGCAGTGATTTTACCCGAGTCAGGCGATGCCTACGGGGGGGTTTTGCCGAATTAGAGCCCGAGCGGGCAACATACTCTACCCGCGCGGGCAACCTGCAAAACTGTGACTAACGCTTATTTTTCTTCTTCGATTGTTTTGCAGATGGCCCCGAAGCTATTCCAGAGCTCAAAGAAATGTCGATCTGATGTCTACTATCCAGAACACGGATGGCCAGCAAATTCGGATGCCATCACGGAACTAACGCCGTACATGCCGATCACAACGTCCCATCAGCAATACAACTACCGAACGACAACCTTCTTGTCCGGTCAAAAGTTGAGGTTCATCGAGCTACAGCCGCGAATATTCCCATCCCGCTTCCTATCCTCGGAAGCTATGAGTGCCCTCCACATCGAGGAGCACATCAACGCCATCTTCAACACTTTGGGATGGCCAGGATTGCGGGACACGCAGGAGTACACATACCGCAACCTTACAGCGGAATTCTTCGCGTCGTACAAGGCATTCTTCCCTGAGTCAGGAGATCGGGAGAGAGCATTCATGGAGTTCCGTCTGCTGGGACAGAACTACCAGCTTAGCGCGTGACAATTCGCGATCGTACTTGACGCTCCGCACTGCAACTTCACGAAAATGCCCGAGCACAACAGGAGCCGTCAAGCGCAATTCTGGGCCCAGATAGCTTATGGTGATTACTCGACGAGGTCTAAAGACAGCCACATACGCCACCCCGCCCTAAGGTATTTCCATTATTTCCTAGTCTCTTCTATACTAGGAAAAGGAGCACAAGGCGGAGTCAACCACACGGAGTTGGCATACCTTAGGCGGGTGGTACACTCAAGCTTCGCTGTGGACGAGTGGGACATACTAGACGTCGACTTGGCATCACTGGTTATGAGGCACTTCCACGACATCGCCACCGAGAAATGCAGCACGGACACGAAGATTATGTGTGGTGGAATTGTCACGATGATAGCGCATAGAGTCAGGATCAACCTTGGCATTCTGATAGAGGATAATATCAATGAGGAGCCCGAGCTGAACCTTCAGAACTTGCACAACCGAAGGGCGATATCGATCGAGAGGTACAGAGTTATATGGAGCTACAAGGACGAACACGGTCGAAACTTGGAGGTCGACCTACATGAGATTGAGATGCCGGGATTAGACGAGGATGGCATACGTTTCAGGATTGATCCAGCCATCGGACACATCGGCCCGGGACTAGGTGAGGTAGATCCACCTCCAGCCGCTGCACCGGGACCGTCGATGTCTCGACAGAGCAGCCGACGCGCCACTCACTCCCGTATCCACCCAGACTACCCTCATCACCGCTCTGACTTCCCTTCCATGGAAGGTGTCTCCGACGTTCTTAGGTATGTTGCAGAGGAGAGTATATATCAGTCTTATATGGTAGAGCAGAGGTACGATCTCGAGGCGGCGAGGCACGACACTGAGGCTGCGAGATATGCGGAGCAGCAGCAGTTTCAGGAGCAGTCCATTCAGCACACGTACTATCTCACGGAGTCCGTTCGTAGATTCCAGCAGCTCAGCATGCAGCACTATCAAGAGGCGTACGTGTCGATCCTGCAGGACTACCACACTGGCGCTATTCCATACCGTCCGCACATTTCGTACGAGCTGCAGTCCTTTTACTTCCCACCTGGAGAAGGGGCACCCGTGGAGCCAGCAGACCCTCCGGCCACCCGCGGTGGAGAGGAAAAGGATTAGGCCACCATTCTTCCTTTTTCATTTTCTTTCTTTTTCTTTTTCTATTTCTTGTTTTATGGACCTATTTTCTTATTTTATTTCTTTTTTCATTTTCGCGCATATGTACACTCGACTGTCTTCCGTTCAGGTCTGGGGGGTACTCTTTTGAGTGATACGATAGTTTTCACTATGAGTGACATATTTGCGATTAGGATTAGGGCTAGGATTAGGAATAAGAGGGAACCTAGTACGAATTTTCGAGCTTTAGTCATTTTTTGCAACCTTTTTGAATCGTGAACAATAGTCTAGGTTTGCTTAGAAGTCTTCTGGAAATCGATTAGTCGAGTAGTTGTGCTTGAAGCCATGATCGATAGTTGAATTCACCTCCTAGGTTTGAGTACCAAGTAGCCATATCTCCATGTATATCGTTTATCCCTTGCTTGTTTGATATATCTTTACCGTTCATAGTTATTAGATTCCACACGCTTATACTCCGTTGTCATCTAGGATAAGTTTCTGACTATTCCGGGTTAGCGTTGACATGAGTACATCGAGATTGATGGTTCGGGTCTAAGTGGTGGGTTGAGGCGATGTTCTACGTCCTAAGGGTTAGAGTGATGCGTAATCTAAAAAAATCGAAAAAAAAGAATCTTCAATAACGCACCTCTTCACTCCGCTAAGGTCACACGACCTTATGAGTGTGCCATAGGCAGCTTGGGTCTAACTAGAAAGCCACCTCTTCGACTTCGACGTCCTAGGAACCAAGCGTGGATCTAAGTATCGAAAGAAAAAAAATGAATAAGAACGAGAAAACATGTTTAATGATATCAAAAGCTTAGGGAATTGGTATGGAGATCGCTTGGACGCTATCTAGGGTTGTGAAATAGACTTAGATTTTTTGTAGGATTGCATGGCTCGGAACTCTCGGTTGATATAAGCCTAAACTCGGTACGCTTAGGCTTTCATTCATGTGACGCGTTGATTTGTAGAATGACTAACTCTTCGGATATTTTTGTGCTAGTATCCATCGTTATTAGATTCTTCTTATACTTGGCTTTAGTTTTGTTTGAGGACAAACAAAGGTTCAGGTCTGGGGGAGTTTGATAACACGTAAAATGTATCAGTTTTAGGTTAGGTATTCGTATTGTTTTCGCATAGATTTGATAGCACGAGTTACAATTCTGATACAATTGTTCTTTATATACGCCTTTTTTATTGGTTTTTAGGTTTTAAGGCGACAAGGCCTAAACGAGCGTAAAAAGGCAAATTCCTGAATTAAACCACACAAATTGAAGATACAATTCACTCGGAGTCAAATTCAAGCCATGGAACCCAATGGAACACCCAAGCATCGAGCGAAAAAGAGCTAAGGCATGAATTGAAGAGTGCCCGCTCGGGCACTGAGGTCTACCCGCTCGGGCAAAAGCTACGGAGTTAATTACAACAATCTGCACGACTCGGGCACGAAGACGACATGATCGGGTGACCACACCCGATCGGGCGACAACATTATACCCGCTCGGGCAGCAATTAGTCTTGAAAATCCCCGAGAGTTTACATGACTCGGGCTGTTAGAACACACAATCAGGAAGCATTGCCCGATCGGGCTGGACTAAGTACACGATCGGGCTTCCTTGAGCACGACAGGGTAAAACGTGTACCCGAGCGGGCCGCCTTTCTCGTAACAACCTAGATTTAGAGTTTGAATGAGCAAATTAAGTGGGAAGATCAGTTCCCGACACGAGGGGCGACGGCTAGGGCAAGGAAAGGCTTGGAAATCATCAGGAAAGGCTCGGAAAATGCTGGAGAAGGAGAGAAGCATCAATCCGTACATCGGTAACACAATAGGGAAGATCGAGGCATCGGATTTCCTAGGTTTTATCATGTTTAGGGTTATGTTATTTCCATTGTCAGTAAACTCCATGAGTGAGTAGATTCCCAACTATGGGTTAGGGATATCGGTTTTGTAACGGATGTACAAGTTTTGCGTTAATGCTTAGATCTATCGTATTTGTCTTGATATTCGGTTCTATAATCAACATCGTAAATGCCTATACTAGTGTTGCCCGCTCAGTAACTTAGGAATTCGTATTTTGCTGGAAGGTTAAAGTATGAATCCGAAACTGTTAATATGTATGTTAAGTTCGATTAATGAGAATCTGACCGGTCGGTTAATCGACTTAGGAACTAGGATTGCGCGCGTAACGCTGCCATAGTACGAGTTAATCGTTGCTGGAAGGTAGGATTGCACATACTTATGGTTAGGAGGTTTAGGCTCGGCAGAATCACTCCTCATCTTAGAGCATGAATTTTACGTTATCAAGATAGTTCAATAGGTTTATGATCTTTCGTTATTACATCCATACGATTCCCGGTATCCCGAAGCCCGTAGTGTTCTTCATCGTCAAGTCTTCCACATCCTTTCTATCGCTATCATTATTTAGTTTAGTCTTTTAGATATTCGCACCACACCATCTTCTATTTTCACACCGTCTTAGTTTAGCTACATTCCTAAAATTGGCTGCATTAGTCCCTAGAGTTCGACCCTGGTACTACACGAACCGTATACTTGCGGTGAAGTGGTCTAGGAAATATTTTAGCTTGAATTTCCGCACATCAATATCCAATTCATAAATATCTTGATGTTTCAAGTCTCTCACCTTGTCATCAAGCCTTTTTTTAGTAAAATAGACAAGGAAATTGAACCAAGAGCATACAAAGAAGCTCAAGGGAAAAAGGAATGGGAGGAGGCCATGAATGAAGAGCTAGAGGCCTTAAAGAAGAACAAAACATGGGAAGTAACAAACTTACCACAAGAGAAGAAGGCTATCGGAAGTAAGTGGGTTTACAAAGTAAAATACCATAACAATGGAGAAATAGAACGCTATAAAGCTCAGTTGGTAGCCAAAGGATTCACGCAAACTTATGGAGAAGACTACACCGAGACCTTTGCCCCAGCAGCCAAAATCAACTCGGTAAGAATTATTATTTCTCTTGTTGTAAACCTTGAATGGCCTCTATGGCAGATGGACAAAAAGAATGCATTTCAACAAGTAGACATAGAGGAGGAAATATACATGAAAGCACCGTTGAGACTAGATCTTGAGGAAGGACATATGTGCAAACTAAACAAAGCCCTATATGGACTCAAACAATCTCCTAGAGCTTGGTTTTATAACCTATTCGAAGCTTTACATAGTTTTGGCTTCATAAGAAGTGAAGCCAGCCATTCCACGTGCATTGAAAGAGATAACGTCGGTATCGTAGTTACCTTGGTTTATGTAGATTATATCATCATAACCGGTGACAATGGAAGTGAAATTGAT
Source organism: Gynandropsis gynandra (assembly GCA_036759665.1). Taxonomy (NCBI): domain Eukaryota; kingdom Viridiplantae; phylum Streptophyta; class Magnoliopsida; order Brassicales; family Cleomaceae; genus Gynandropsis; species Gynandropsis gynandra. The sequence goes on from CM071860.1 coordinate 15,043,916, forward strand.
AACACTAACAAGTTCTTAAGCAACACATTTGACATTAAAGACCTTGGAGAACTAACTTATTTTCTTGGAATAGAAGTAACTCGAACAAAAAACGAGTTACTCTTATCACAAAGAAAATACACTCTTGATCTTTTGAAAGAATTAGGAAAACTAGGCTCAAAACCAGCCAAGACACCCACCGAAGAAAAGTTCAAGGACATCGATGAAGGCGAGCTGATCCCAAATAAATAAGAGTATCAAAGGACTGTTAGTAAGCTAATATACCTAACTATTACTCGCCATGATCTTTCATTTGTTGTAAATCAGGTTAGCCAATTCATGCATGCTCCAGGAGCTCATTATTGGACTATGGTGGAAAGAATACTTTGGTATTTAAAGGGTTCACCAGATCTCAGAGTAATGATGAGGAAAAGCGATGAAAACACAAGCATTGTGGGCTATTGTGATGTCGATTGGGCAAGAGATCGAACGGATAGAAAGTCGACAATGGGTTCTGCACGTTTTTCGGGGGCAACCTGGTCACTTGGAAAAGCAAGAAGCAAACCGTGGTAGCAAGATCAAGTGCTGAAGCAGAGTATCGAGCAATGACAAACACGACATGCGAGCTAGAATGGATTAAATCCATACTCGAGGAACTTGGCATCACACACCCCCAGCCAATAAGTCTTCATTGTGATAATCAAGCCGCAATTCACATCGCCACAAATCAAGTATTTCACAAGAGGACAAAACATATAGAGATGGACTACCATTTTATTCGAGAAAAGATAGTTAATGGAATCATTGCAACAACATATACAAGGAGCTCACCAAGGCGACTAACGAGAGAGTTTGCAAGAAACTAAAGCAGAGAATCGCCCAAAGAGACACTCATAGTCTAAACTTCAAATCAAGCTCAACAAATCAGCATTCCGAAAATCCACAAAGATGTAGTCTTTCCTTTACCGAGGTTTTTCCTAAGGGTTTTACTCGAAAAGGCTTTAATGAGGCATCTAATCTCTCAGAGTGTTGATATGTCAAGCTTGAAGGGGAGTGTTGAAGCATGGAAGTTGTCAGAACTCTTCCAAATCACTTCAAACTAGTCGCTCGTTTTGGTGCTCACAGAACTGATGGTTCTTATCCTTAATCCTAACCTCTCTCTATATCTACTTTATGTCATTCTTTCCTTATTTTATAGGTTATTACTCATTTGTCACAACTAGTTTTATTTTGTAATCTCTATTTAAAGGAGCAACCAAACTAATAGAAAGATAAAGAGTCAGTTTCTCTTCCTTACACGTATTCTCTATTGAATAATTCTTTTTATGTTTTCTTAATTTTTTTATTAGTGAGTTAGTGGTGTGAATGGGTCATTTACTAAGAGTCATGGAGTTAGTGGGTTAGTGGTGCATTAACCATTGTTAGTGGGGTAATGGGTATTTAATTCATTTGTAATTTTTCTCCTATAAATAGGGATGAAATGGAATGGAAAAATCACAACTCAAACACTAATTCTCTTGTGTTCTTCTTCTTATCTTCCTATTCTTCTTTTAGAGAATCATATTTCCAACAATTGGTATCAGAGCGTGTGTAATCGATCCATTGAAAAATGTCTTCGATCTCACACAACGTTGGAGCATCAAGGAGTCCCGTAGACACAGGACGACGTCGACAATCTCTTTCTCCTCCTCCACGTCGTGGTCGACGTCAGGATGATGGTAACCACGTGGTGCAAAAGGTGGTCAAAGAGGTGGGAGGTGCGACATTTCCAAGGCTCACGAAGACTAATTATGGGGATTGGTCACTAATGATGAAGGTGATGCTCCGAGCACGAGGACTTTGGGCAGCCGTCGAGGGAGGCACCGATGACGAGCAGGAAGATCAGATGGCGCTTGAAGCCATTCTGCGCGGCGTGCCGTCGGAGATGATCTCTTCGCTCGCCGTGAAGATGAAGAAGAAAGAGGCTTGAGAGGGTTTGAGTCTATGCGTGTCGGTTCTGATCGAGCACGTAAGGCTAGCGCTCAGAAAGTGCGCAAGGAGTACGAGAATTTAGCTTTTCGTGATGGTGAGACGGTGGATGACTTTGCCATGCGTCTCTCCGGCATAGTGAATCAGCTAGCTATTCTCGGAGATCCTGAACCGTCACACAAGGTGGTTGAGAAATACCTACGGGTCGTCCCTCCCAGATTTGGACAGATCGCATTGTCCATTGAAACTTTGCTGGATCTGTCAACACTTTCGTTGGAAGAGGTTACTGGGAGGTTGAAGGCCGCAGAAGAACGGTTTGATCCGTTGGAGCCCACATCGGGAGCTGGGGGTAAACTTTTACTCACTGAAGAGGAATGGATTGCACGAATGAAGGAGCGAAAACAAGGAGATTGTTCCTTTGGAGGCTCTAAGTCGGAGAAACGTCGTCGAAAACAACGACGTCGTAAATCCGTAACAGATGGTGGATCTGGTTCTAGCGAGAACCGAGATAGATCAAAAGACAAGTGTCGAAATTGTGGTAAGATGGGTCATTGGGCTAGGGACTGTCGATCCAAGCCCAACAATGGAGAAGCACATCTGGCCCACGGTGATGAAGACGAGCCTACATTCCTTATGGCCAAGGCGTGTGAGACCACATTAGATTCATCGACATCACAATCTACACCGTCAGGGTCACCACCATCACATAAGTGCTCTATCCACCTTGAGGAGACGAAGGTTACTGCCCATTTTAGTCGTGAGGAGGGGTGCAAAGGTGATATATGGTTCTTTGACACCGGGGCGACGAACCACATGACTGGTGTGCGTGCTGCGTTTTCCGAATTCGACCAATCAGTGGTTGGAACCGTGAAGTTTGGAGATGGATCTATCGTCAAGATTGAAGGACGAGGAACGATCTTATTCTCATGCAAGAACGGCGAGCATCGTGCACTAACGGGGGTCTACTACATTCCTCGCCTCACCACAAGCCTAATCAGTGTGGGGCAATTGGACGACTCTGGATGCCAGACGATCATCGAAGGGGGCACCTTAACTATAAGAGATCCACAACGACGATTATTGGCACGAGTCCGAAGATCCTCCAATAAGCTCTACTCGATCTGCCTCAACATTACACGACCAGTGTGTTTGATAGCAAGAGGCTCCGAAGAATCGTGGAAATGGCATGCAAGATACGGCCATATTAATTTTAATGCACTACGGAAGCTCGCTCAACACAACATGGTGCGTGGGTTGCCACATATTGGTCAAGTTGACCAAGTGTGTGATAGTTGCCTCGTGGGGAAGCAAAGGCGGAACTCGTTTCCGGAGAAGGCACGACGACGCGCGGTAGATCTTTTGGATCTCGTCCATGGTGATCTATGTGGGCCCATCACACCGATGACACCAAGTGGGAATCGTTATTTCCTACTGCTCGTAGATGACTTCAGTCGTTACATGTGGCTCACTCTTCTCGCAAGCAAGGACCAAGCTCCAGCGGCAATCAAGAAGTTCCAAGCTGCGACAGAGGTACAATCGGGACGGAAGCTCAAGGTGCTTCGTACTGATCGTGGAGGTGAGTTTACATCGGTGGAATTTGGGGAATATTGTGCTGATAGGGGAGTCCAACGACAGTTAACGGCCCCCTACTCGCCACAGCAAAATGGAGTCGTTGAACGCCGTAACCAGACAATTGTTGCCATGGCCCGATGCATGCTGAAGGCAAAAGGTCTTCCAGCAAAATT
>CM071860.1:15048992-15072731 GCA_036759665.1 Gynandropsis gynandra
ACATAAGGCCCTTTACGGACTTCGACAAGCACCACGAGCATGGAACGCCAAGTTAGATGCAAGTTTACAATCACTTGGGTTCAAAAGGAGTATCTCTGAGCATGGGATATACACTCGGAGTAGAAGAGCATCACGGCTTATCGTGGGTGTCTACGTGCATACGCAGAGAAATTATTGGAGAGATGCGGCATGAGCAACTGCAACCCATGCAAGGCACCTATGGAAGCACGTTTGAAGCTTAGCAAGGAAAGTTCTAGCCCGCTGGTCGAAGCCACCGAATATCGAAGTATAGTTGGTGGACTTCGGTACCTTGTGAACACGCGACCAGACCTAGCCTATGCGGTAGGGTACGTGAGTCGCTTCATGGAGAAGCCACACGAGGATCATATGACGGCAGTGAAGCATGTGTTACGGTATATTTCTGGGACACGCAGTTATGGAGTGTTCTATGGAGAGAAACGTGACGGTCAACCACGTCTGGTTGGATTCAGCGACAGCGACATGGCAGGTGACATCGACACACGAAAGAGCACAAGCGGCATCTTCTATTTCCTTGGCGATAGCCCCGTCACCTGGCAGTCGGCAAAACAGAAGGTGGTGGCATTGTCCTCATGTGAGGCAGAATATATCGCTGCATCAGCTGCAACTTGTCAAGGCGTCTGGTTAGCTCGACTCTTAAGTGACTTCATTGGCTCCGAAACTCAAGCGCCGGAGCTTAGGGTGGATAATAAATCCGCTATCGCATTGAGCAAGAACCCCGTCTTTCACGACCGGAGCAAACACATCGACACTCGGTTTCACTTCATTCGGGAGTGCGTTGAAGATGGGAAGATCGTCCTCGAGTATACTTCTACACAAGACCAACTCGCGGACATACTCACAAAGCCACTCGGACGTGTCAGATTTCAGGAACTGCGCACAAGAATTGGCATCGTCGAGATTCAAGAAAACATGACAAGGATTAAGGGGGCAAATATTGAATAATTCTTTTTATGTTTTCTTAATTTTTTATTAGTGAGTTAGTGGTGTGAATGGGTCATTTACTAAGAGTCATGGAGTTAGTGGGTTAGTGGTGCATTAACCATTGTTAGTGGGGTAATGGGTATTTAATTCATTTGTAATTTTTCTCCTATAAATAGGGATGAAATGGAATGGAAAAATCACAACTCAAACACTAATTCTCTTGTGTTCTTCTTATCTTCCTATTCTTCTTTTAGAGAATCATATTTCCAACATTCTCTTTCTCTCAATCTCAACCTCGTCCATGATAATCTACATTTATGTCCGTTCAAATCTTTACTTTCCTCTTACGAAGATCTCTAACAGTTAGAAAATATTTATAATGGCTAATAGATCAATTTTCAATCCTTTATTAACATATTTTTAATATCTTTGATGTGGGAATCTCTCGTCATATTTCTCAATGTAAATGCATACACTTCCCATTTCGAAAATCATCCGATCTACAAACTTCAGATAAACATACACATAAGAAACAATGGAATAAGAGCGATCTCAACATCGGATTGTAGAAATGAGCACTGCAGACTGAAAACACATCGCACCAAAAGCAGAGGCCACATAGTCGTAGCTAAAGAGAAGAAAGACCCTTGATCCGGATCCTAACCGGATTGACCCGAAACCCAAGTAGGAGGTGAATCGTCATTCATCGATGACGTGGCACCCTAGAATAGGTAACAAGGAAAGAGATCAATTTATTGGGTCTTGTTGATTATCTAAATAGAACACAGAACGTATGCTAACATGATAACACGGTGATTCCGCTAAAGGCCCATTAATCGACCCATATATCTAAGCTGGGTCCCACCCGCCGTCCATTTGCCGGTCATTATTCACGTTATCTGCTCATCCTTGACGGCTGTCCGTCGCGGTGGTCCAAACCAGACACCCATGCTTCTTGACAATTTCTCATACTTTTGATTATCTATTTTATTTCTGAAAGCGACAATTTTATTATGAATATTCGATCATTTTCACATCTTTTAATCTTTTTTAAATAAAAATATGCGGAAAATTACACATTAACTAAGCATTCATCAGCCTAATGTCCCGACGGTCCAGATTTATAAAAATTAAGAGATTAATGAAGAAGAGCAATATTTATTACACATAAGAAATAAAAGACAAAGCTTATCGTCTTACAGAATTTTTAACCCGAAGCTTTTATTTTTGCTATGAAATCACGTTGTATGGCTAAGCTTTGACCACGTGTCGATATATTATTGGATGTTACTGGATCCTTCTGGCCCACTGGATAGACTTTCGGACACGACTCATGCGAAGCCATAGCACCACAACCAGCAACACGACATTACATTCACGCGCCAGAGAGAGAGACAAAGAGAGAGAATGGCGTCAAGGCTCTGCGACTCGTGCAAATCGGCGACGGCAGCGCTTTACTGCCGTCCAGACGCGGCGTTTTTGTGTCGGAACTGTGACTCGAAGGTCCACGCGGCGAACAAGCTCGCGTCGCGTCACGCACGCGTTTGGCTCTGTGAGGTGTGCGAGCAAGCGCCCGCATACGTCACGTGCAAAGCCGACGCGGCCGCGCTCTGCATCACGTGCGATCGCGACATCCACTCCGCGAATCCGCTCGCTCGCCGCCACGAGCGCGTACCAGTCACGCCCTTCTACGACGCCGTCTCCGGAGGCTTCTCCGGAAAGTCCGCCGCGGCCGTCAACTTCCTCGAAGACTCATACTTCTCCGACCTCGACGGAGAAGCCGGTGGCCACGAGGAGGAGGAGGCCGCGTCGTGGTTGCTGCCGAACCCGAAGACTGCAACGGCGGTTGCTTCTGCAGCAGCGGCAGAGGATACGGGTCAGTACCTTTTCTCGGATTCGGATCCGTATCTGGATCTAGATTATGGATCGGTGGATCCAAAGATGGAGGCGCAGGAGCAGAACAGCTCCGGCACTGACGGCGTCGTGCCGGTGGAGAATGGCGGAGTTCAGGTCCCGACGGTGAACGAGAACTGCTACGAGTTGGATTTCACTGGAGGCGCCTCCAAAGCTTATGCTTACGGCTACAACTGCATCAGCCAAAGCGTAAGTATTTTTTTTTTCTTTCCTTCGATCTGGTTTGTTTCTGTTTGGTTTCCGAGAAAATTTTGATTTTTACGCATGATTGTTTTATCCAAAAAAAAAACTCCAACGTACTGCTGATTCACTGTAAAAAAGAACTTTTGGATCGATCGTCAAGAGAAAATATTTTATATAAATCAAAGCTACACGTTTTCTTGGATTTTTGTTGACTTTTTTTTTGAACTGGGTCATTACTGTTTATAGTTCTCGAGAAATCCAGGGAAAGGACAAGACGATTTTCAATTCTCACCAAGAATCTGGCTTCCATTTTCTCGATCTTTCTAGTTTTAGGCATCTCAATAAACACCGTTTGAAGTGAACTACTGACTAACATGAAAACAGAAACTTAGTCCCATGAGTGTCTTTGAATAAAAAAAAGGGAAAACAAAACATTGTTTAATCAGTTTATCTAGTAAGCATCCACTTTTATGACTTGTAAATTGTTAATTTAATCAGAACAAATGATTAGGATACACTAAACTAAATATTACAAGGAGCACGTGCCATATATCTGCCTTCGTCCATGACTCGTGAGTGATTAAAATATGTAAACCAAGATTGAGCAGTTGTCTTTCCTTGTAAAATATTAAGCAGTTGTATACTATGTAGGTGAATAGATGTGATTATAAAAGCTAAAGAACGAGTTGTTATCTCTTCAGGTGTCATCATCGTCCTTGGAAGTGGGAGTGGTACCAGACGGCGGTGCGATTGCAGACATTTCAAACAGCGCCAGCGATTCAGGAAGCCAGCGGGCAGTACCGCTGTCTCCGGCCGAGAGAGAAGCCAGGGTTTTAAGGTACAGAGAGAAGAGGAAGAACCGCAAGTTCGAGAAGACGATAAGGTATGCTTCACGGAAAGCGTACGCAGAGATGAGACCGCGGATCAAGGGGAGGTTTGCCAAGCGATCTGAGGTAGAGACAGACGCTGAACGCAATGGTATCTATGGCAGTTTCGGTGTCGTACCAACGTTCTAATACATGAAACTTGAAATGGGCTTTGCTTGTTATGTTTTAGGGATCTTTGATTCTTGTTGTTGATGAGTGTAAGAGGATTAAGTGGATCTGAATAGTAAGTAGGTGGTGTTCATAGTGTTTTGTCTTTCTATATGTATATATATATATATGTTGTATTTTCGTGTTCATGTTAACTTATCTATTATAAATAAGGACGTTGAGATTTTGCATTTTGTACCAAGTTGTTTTGTGCAATCGCAGTGTGAACGCTTGGATTGCGCTTCTGGTGAAAAAATATTCGCTGTTGATCAACTTAATGTTAATTTCGTACTTTAGGAATTACATTTACATATTAAGCAAACCGAAGGTTCAACATTTACAAGATCAGTGTTAAGGCAAAATGCTTTACATGAATAAAACAAATTAGTCGAGACAAAAAACTTAAGACTATGATCATATGAGTAAACATGATGATTTAAAAGTTATCAATAACTATAATGATTCTGATGGTCTTTCTGCAATGACGCAGTCTCTCAATTTGAGATGGTTGAGCTCCTGCGTTCCGAGTCGCTGCAACCTGCGATTGGCGTTTGATATGTTTCACCTACGTGTCGGAACCACATTTTGAGTAGCCGCATTTGCAGTTTTGTGGTCTAAGTTGCTGTGAGCTGCGTTCAGCTTTTGGTTAGCTGCCTTTGTGGAGATGTTGCGGTCTGAGTCGCCACAAACTGCTATCCTCGCCGAGCTGCTGCGGTTTGAATCGCTGTGAACTGTGGTCCGTCCTCTATTGGCTTCCTTCCCAGTGGTATGCTCTTGATTAGCTTCTTTAGCTGAGATTCTGTGGTCTGAGTTACCACGAAGTGCGATCTGGCCATCATTGGCTTCTTTGGATGAGATTTTGGAGTCTGAGTCGCTGTGAGCCGCGATCTGTTCTGGATTAGCTTCTGTAGCTGCGATCTGCCCTTGTTTAGGTTCTATGGCTGAGCTGCTGGGGTCGAAATCACTGCAAACTGCAATTTTCCCTTGATCAGCTTCAATGGCTGAGCCGCTATGACTTGAGGTGGCGTTACAAGTTACGTTTGCCGTTTTACTCTCCAGAAAACGGACGATGACACATGTGATGTTATCGGCACTTCCTCTTTGTATTGCTTCTGTCACCAGCTTTTTTGCAGCCTCCTCAGCATCTTCAATTTGTTGAACCATTGAGACTGCTTCCTGCAACATGATAAAGAATCACATGTACATATTTTTCTTTGTGTCTTCTGCAAAATACTTCATCCACATATGCAGATTGACATAAATGGAAGAAAGTTTTCGAAAAAACTAAAGAAAACCTCAAATTCACGCAGGTTATTATGAAGTCACGACAGAAAAAAAAATCCAGATAATCACTGAAAAGACAATATATGATATGAAAAGGGTAAGAAATCAAGATGTTAGAAGTTACAGACCTCGTTAGACATAACATCCCAGAGTCCATCACTTGCAAGGATCAGAAATTCAAGAGAACTATCAATCTTCTCCTCCTGCGTTTATGAATAACAGTGATAAAGGTTTCAATGTATTGCATGCTGAAGGAATGATCTCAAATACCATGAAATGCATAAGATTTTCTGGTGCAAATAATTACTGTATACCCTGGATTTCTGGATCAACCACCAGACCAGAGTGCTATTACTGAATAAATGATGATATATATTCCCCAAGGTTGATCGATCAAGCACATGATAGTGCTGATTATATAGTAAGTATGCATCGGATTCTAATCAATTTGATGATATACCTTAATTTCTGGATCAGCCACAACATACTGCTTCAGTAGCCCATCACCAAAAGCACGAGAAACTGCAAGAACACCTCCAACTCTCCAAGTTCCTAATCAATCAAATGTAGAATGGCTCACACACATCAAGATATTAGAAACGCTTACAAGAATGAAAGGGGGAAATTCGGAGCAGAAGGTATTGCAATTCTTGTTACCTGCCCACATTACAAACCCACCCGCATTCTCAATTCGTTCACGCTCATCAGTTTGGTCAGGTTTGTGGTCCCTTGACACAGCAATGGCTGCAAAATCGAGTATTTAATTTAAGGAAAAAAAATCACAGAGAAGTCATGCGTGTCATCCGTTGAGCTCTTTCATGGTTTCGTTCATGGCTCACAAATTCATTGGTTCCCTGCCTTATGAACTTACTTCAAAGGTTGTATTTTAGTGGGTTTGTAGCAAATGAGTTAAAAGCTTAGTAGGGTCGAACTTTTATCAAATGTTATAAGAACCTTCAGACTTCGATGGAACCGTATAAGCCAAGTACTTATTCGGATGGAACCGACAACAAGAAAGATCTTCTTAAAAGTATTACCATTGCCACCTCTGCAGATAACGGCTCTGGAATCCCCAACATTTGCAACGAGTAAACGGTCACCAACAAGTATAGCTGTGGATGCAGTTGAACCGGCATCTCTACTTTGAGTATTTTCTGACTTCAGAAGTTCTGAATCCGTGTGGTTGTAAGCATCAGCTGGGCAGAGAAGCGGTATGAAATACATGAGAGTGGGGACTTCGTCCAAGAAAGGTCAAAAGTACATTCAGGTTTTCGATAGTAAACCTATTGCCGATTTGGTGTCAGAGATAAACTTTGGATGGCTAATCAGATTACTGAAAAGATTTTGCTTCACGTATTCGGCTGCTCTTGCTCCGCCGTGGCCTGCAAAAGGGTCGCTATCATATGATTAATTAGGTCACGATCTGATAAAAACCTAATGTATAAGATGCTATAAGCCATTTTCAGAGAGGAAATGATCATCTATTCCAGGAGATTAGCAATAAGAACAATATAGACCATTAGATCCTTCACAGAACCATCTAAACCAGACAAGAGATCTGTGTGTCAGCAGATCCTATCCTATTGTCAAACTCTTTTATTTCAGAGAGGAGAGACAATTCCGGCGAGAATACCATCAAAAACTCCAAACAGACCAACAATTTCTCCATCGACTCCATCGATCCTCGTCTCGTAAAAGTCTTCCATAGATGACCTTTTCCCAGCTGAGCTTGCATATCCATAGCAGAATTTTCCATTCTGGCTGCGGATGAATTATGGACACAGCAAGTAATAACTTTGTGTTATGTTCAGCTCAAGTAACATTAAACGAATCAAACACGTTTCTTCTTATGAAGAAGAAGAAGAAGAAGAAAGGAACAAACAGAATCAATCGTGAGATGGATCAAATAGATAGGTCAAGAACCTGAAACCATGCAAAGCATTTCACATGGCTTTCGGTTCAAGTAAACTTAACCGCACAAAAAGGGTTTATGTGATCTCATCACATTTGTCAGAAAAATGGGCGTGAAACTCAAAAATCAGGCAGATCGAGTATAGATACATTACCTAAGACCCCCTCCGCTTGCCGGGGTGACAGCAATCCGCACCTGGCTCGAGTATCGCATCGCCAAGTCCATGTATCCCATTTTTGGCGAAAATCAAAATTTTCAAAACCAAAGCGTCGAAGCAGCAGAAAATTCTCCTGATATGATAGAATCTACATCAACCACCGCCCAAAACTTTCAAAAGAAACCTGAAACCGAGCAAAAGAAGACCCAATTCAGCGTAAAAGAATTCAGAAACACACAAAAAAAGAAAGAGAAAAACCCAGAGATACCTTAAAAGGCCGTGAAAAATAAGCTGAAGGGGAGATGAGCGACGATTTTAGAGAGACAAAAGGTGCCGAGGAAGAGAGAAGAAAGGGTGACAATTCTAGGGTTGAGAAACTAAAAAAGAAAATAGCAATGAAAAGAAAGTGGTTAGACGTTGAGAGGAGGAATGATGGTCAGCAGCATTTTCCGGCGACAGAGCCGGGAAAAGTCGTGTCGTCTGCTTCCTAACAATAGAAAGAAATGCAAAAGCACAACACCTGGACTATATTGACCCGATACGTGGCTTTTATTATCGGTTATGTAAATATTTAAAAACAAATCTATAAAAATACATTGCTTTTTTTTTCTATTGTCCAGTAATGAATTAATTGTTGAGGAAAATTTGAGATGTTGGAAAAACTAAGGTTTTAAGGAACAGTGTATATGTCCTTAATATCCAGCTTATATGAGATTTAAAGACAATTTTGAAAATAAGAAAACTGTTAGATATAAATTGTTGAGGATTAAGTCTAAAACACGGATAGATTTTTATTTTGAATGAAAAAAAATTAGATTGATTTTAGAAATAAATTTAATATTTGTAGTTATCAAATTGAAAAATATAGATAAAATTCTAATACGATTTATATTAATGTTTTTATGTTATTAAAAAAACATTCGAGATAATAATAATTTTTTGAAATTATTTATGGTATTCACACATTAAAGTCATAATTGGGAAAAAGTTAAATATTCATTTCTTCTAATATTTTTAAATTTTTAATCTAATATTAAAAATTTTATTTAATTCTAAATAGTTGTTTAAATGTATTTATTTTGTTCATAAAACTAATTAATTTTAATTATTTAAATTGTATTTGTAATAATGAAAAAACTTAATAATTTATTTAAAATTAATAACGATTTTTAAAAATATTATTTGGTAATTTAAAAACAGAATCGATCTTTTCTTTTTTTGTGTAATATGTTCTTCCAAATCAGAAGAGATAGAGAATGCAAGTGTTCATTTTACTCCTCAAAATTCACCCAAAACCACCAAGAACAATTGTTATTGGAGCTTCGGTAATATCCAAAGAGACTCGACGATAAAAAATTAGCTTGCAAATTCACGGCAATGCAACAAATTGTATACACTATCAGGAAGATGATGGCGTGTAACAAGAAGTGAAAAAATAGGACGGTGTGATTTCATCTTATGGAAAGACAAGATAATTGTGAGCCTTAGAAAGACAAGATAATTGCGTTAGAAACTGTCAGTTTTGTATTGAAAATTACGATTTCAAAGCAAAATAACGCAAATTTCAAATTGACTACTGCACCATTGGTAAATGAAAAACGTCAGTTTGACGTTACATTTAGTGATGTCATTGTGATACAAATCAGCGTTATCATTTGTAACGCAAAGGTAACGCGAGTGCATTAAGACCATCATTGACAAAGTTGTTGAAGAATCTAACGAATCTTTGCGTTATAAATGGTAATGCAATTACAATACAAAGTTATGTTACTCGTTCTATCACTAATGTGATGCTAATTTTCATGACAATTTGCTACGGATTTCACACGTTGTGTGCATTAAAAATACAATTGTGGTTCTACACTAGTTGCATTGGTATTTTCAAACTTTTTGTTTAATATATATATATATATATAATAAAATTATAAAACATAAAAACAAGAAAAATACAAATACAGTTTTTTTTTACTAAATCTTCTAATCTCGCAATGTCGATTTGCGAAGAAAAAGAAGATGGTGATCCCGTAGTGGACACTTGAGTTGGAGCTATGGTGAGAACGAAAATGGGAGCCGAAGAGCTCAGATGCAAAATGGATTATTTAAGGAGCTCCATAATCGATTTCATATCGTTTATCTTTTCCTTTAATCAACAATCTCGGTTAATTGCTCCTCCACAACTTTCATCAAATCATCGACAATCGCACGAGGCTCACGGTCTCGTGCATACTCATGGGTATCCATTTGCTCGAAGTCTTAGTGATCTAAGACTTCAAAAGCTAAACCGAATATGCGTCCATATCAGCTAGGTTTGACGATCTGCAAAAGAAAAATATTGCTAAAATATATTAATATACAAAAAAGAATAATGATTAAATAAAAAATGATACTTACATCCATGTAAAGTTCATCGAGCATGGTTTCTGTGATTTTGATTGTTGAGCCATCTTGATGTGAATGAGATCTTGGATCCTCAACAAGTTTCACATGGATAAACAACAAGGGACAATGCAAATGAGCTTAAAGACATGTTCACTCGAGGACACACAATGAGGACCAATGCAAAGGAGTTTCGAGATGTGTTTGTATAATTATATATGAAAGAACGACTAAAGATCATACGAGAACACCCATAAACATTTACAAAAGACTATAAGAAGTCTCTAAAAGGAGTGGATGCTGAAAGGAGCAAGAAACGAGAGTATCAATCAACATTCGGTTAGTGCATATTTTTGTTCGGCCAAAACAAGAAACGCTCGACCTAAGTGTTTTCTCCAGTCTACTTTTCTCTATTTTTTTTTTTTTGTTTTTTGGGTTAAAACTTATGCGACGTTCAACCGAGCGATTTATCGATTTTTGTTAAGTTAAATTATTTTATTCCGTTTTCCATTATTTTTTTATCCCAATAAATAGAGGACATGTTGTATGACATTTAAACTATGTTATGGTGATTTGAGAATTTATTTTCTTTGTTAATCCTAGAGATTTAACTACTAAACTCTTGGAGTGATTCTAAGTTATTCACCGACTTATCAACACTATATCACAAATGTTGTGATGTCATTAGTTGTGTATGAGGTTCTCCAGTCGAGTTTTAGGCGGGGTTTAAGAAATATTTTCTTTGGAAAGACAAGATATAGGTTCAACTATCGGATTGTTAGTGGGTTTTATTCCAATTTCATCATTCTAACAATAGAACGTCGATCCAGGATTATATCACATCGTCTTGACTCGACGATCCTTTTATTTCACTAATTGCTTCCGCTGTTTGAAAAATGTAATTAGAATTTATAAATAAATAACAAATAAAAACTATACATGCATGTAAAATGAGTTTTTTATATACGTACCTTCTTCTCGACCTCATACGCAATCTCTAAGGCCTTGTCGTGGATGCACATTTTGTCGTGTCGTTAGTGGGTCTTTCGCATTAGCTTCATTAAAGTTGTTGGTCGGTCGTATTCTTGCTGGTAAAAAGAAACATGTAAAGAAATATTATTATATTGTTGTTGATACATCCTACAAGACACGCATAAATTAAATAAAAAATAAACTAACAAAAAACCAAATCAAATCCTAACTCAATTTCCAACACTAAACCAACACAATTACTAACTCAATATCAACCCTATCCAACTCAATTTCAACCCTAGACAACCTCAAACCTAAACTAAATGAAATTGACCTAATTTTATTTAAAGAGCATAAATTGATTTACACCGACCTAACTATACTAAGTCGATCCTACCAAATTTAACCGATCTAACCAAACAAATTTCACCTAAATCTTCGAAATACACCTGCTTTTATACACCAAAACAAGATAATTCATACTTAACAGTACTAAATCTGACATAAATTACACTTAAATGTAATCTAAACCGAAATATATACAAAAACGGATACCATAAATTGTAAATAAACCGAACTAAACTGATATACCTTCATATGAGGTGGTGAGTGGATGAAAATATGCTAAATCTATGATTTCTTGTATTAAGATGCAATAGAGGCGATTTTCGAATATTTTGGATTTTTTTTTATGAATTAAGAAGATGAAAGAGAAGGAACCAATGGTTCTAGTTCATGAACATTTCCAACGTAATTATGTTGGTCTCGTGTTTAAATCGTAAATGAAATTATGTCATCATTTGAAAGCAATCATGATGGTATGCCACGTCACCAGGGGCAACGCAAATCTAACTCATTTGAGTCACAATTTGTAATGCATTTGTGTTAAAAAATAATGGTTTGCGCATTTGCATTACAAAGTTTCAATTAGATATACAAAAAATAATAATTTTATTGAATGTTGTACTTAATAATTGTATTGAATGTTGTGCAATTATATTATCAATCATCATCATCTTCTACATCATCGCATTCATCATCTATATCATTGCATATTTCATTATCTTCGGCCTTTTCATTCGGTATTACATCTAACTCTTTTAGAGGTGTAAGTTGTTTGATATATAACAATTATAGATTGCTTAGTTCGGTCACAAGTTCTTTGTTGTCTTCTTGCATTAGTTTATCTTTCGTATCATCAGCTATAGTAATATGATTTCTCTAGGATGGACTTTAACAACATACTCTAATTCTCATGTTGTCAATTTTTATTCGGATATGAGAGTAAAACCATTTGATCGGCTTGCGATAATAAGATGAAAGGATAGTGCTTCCCAAATAGATGTTATGTCTAGACAATGTAACCTCCACTCGTATTTATTTTAGTTGTTCTCCTTACTGTCGGATCGAACCAATCACATTGGAAAGTATCACCTTTATTTTAACAAATTTTCGATGCTTAAACTACAAAATCGCTTTAAAAATATTGTGAAAGTCTAGTGCTTCAAATGAATCATAGTGATTAGCTCTTTTTTATTCTAACAAATATTCGATGCTTAAACTACAAAATCTCTTTAAGAATATTGTGAAAGTCTAGTGCTTCAAATGAATCATAGTAATTACCTCCTTTTACAAAAATATAATAACTACTCATCCTTATGTCTGAACCATGACTGAGTTTCTGAAATGTGTAGCCATGGATAAACATTATAGGCCAATATTTCACTTTTCTTGTATGAGGTCCTACAAAGTCATTCAACCATGTGGATGAGAAACTATAATTTGTATTGTAATTGTAAACCTGAATAAATATGACATATATCATTTGTTTATTAATATATATACATGTATATATATAATCAATGAGCTTATATAGTTTTGCAGTCATTGAGCATTGATCACACCTATTTTCTCTATAATTTGGCATATGTTTCTATCATTTTGCATTATTTTAGTTCCTTTTTACGTTTTTTATCATTATATAATCGTGTAGATAATACGGACTAAAGAGTACACCTTAGAGAAATATGGCAACTTCCTACGTAAAAACGAGCATCATAGACAGATCCAACCAAAATGCTTAGTCTGAGTGAACTCATGCTTGGTCTAGCATATGGAATCCAATTTCTCAAAAGTTCTAAAGGATTCGCTCAAGCAGAACGGTCGGTTACTCGATCGTTGTAATGCAACAAAATTATATAAAGAGAATTTATAACGAGGTCTTGAAAAATAAGTAATTTCTGTTGGGCCACTTTCTTTCCAAACCCTTAGCCTATGTAAATGACTCCATCAAAGCCAAAAAATTCAAAGGATACGCTTGACCCGAGAAAAAGGCCACTCATTCGAACGTTCATACATTTAGAGGTAACATATGTTCCATAGGATTCGCTCGACCCGAGCGATCAAGTGCTGGGTCAAGAGATCCATCCGAAATGGTCAAAATTGGCTCTTATTTACATAGGATAAGTGTAGAAAAACCAACTGATCGGCCCGAGCACAGGCCAACTCAGCTGAGAGATTCACCGAATTGACTTAAAAATTCAAATTTTGAATTGTTTAAGGGATGAAAGCTTTTCTGTTAAAGGGAGTCATTTTTGAACTAGAAAAATGACAGAATAGGACAAAAATTACTAGAGAAATCAGTCTTAAAGCCGATCAAAGGTAGAGAAACACTCCAAGATCATGTATAAGAGCAAGGAAGTTATCCTCACTATGTGAGACAACTGAATGACTAGTAAGAACAAATTGAAGGCAAGGTTATAGTAGTAAATGGTCGAGAGATTGATTGATCATCCTAAACCCTCTCTTTTACTTGTTCATTATTGTGTAATTTAGTTTTAAGATGTAGATCCATAGATTTGATTGTTGTAGATAAAAGTATTAAATGTGAGAATTTAATAAACCCAATGATCAGAATAATTATTTTTAACTCCACAATTTAATGCAAGTTTTAATATTTCAGTTCGTGAATGGATTCCATGAATTGGTTGTCAGTTGTTTTAGTTCAGATGGAAATGTCGGCTCGGCTAGATCAAATCTTTAAAATATACATGAATAATCATACCATGAGTTATGGTAATCGACATAAGAGTGAGGATATTGAGTAGTAATGCAGTCGATATGTAGGTCATTACGTGATGTTTTAGATGATTGGATAGAAATATGCACTTCGGGATGGATCAGAAGTATCTTATCTCCACATGCATTGAGGGACTCCAAGAGGACATTTGTATCTGGATTAGTGTGGCATGTGGAGAATCATTGCATGACCTTCATTTTACTCAACTTGAGGAACATATTGAGGAGATGGCAAACAAATGGAATGCTTTGAGCAAATACGCAAGGAGAATTCCCTAGAAGGAGTTGATGAATGAGGTCTCAATCCTCCACATAGAGCTAGCTGAAATGAAGCTAAAAATGGTTAACATGAAACGCATAAAGTCACCATTAATGGATCTTAAAAGGTACCAGGGCGATCGAACGGAATTTTTCTCAGAGGAGCAAACAAGAGAAGAATTAAGTTACATGGTGAATGACCCCTATTCGAACACATACAATCTGGGTTGGAGAATCACCCCAATGCCTGCTATGAGAACATTGTTAATATGCAGAATCCATTATAGGGAACTATCAACCGCAAGCATTCCCGAGAAAATCTTAGAACGAGAACTTTCAAAGAAGACCGACACAACACAACATGGACTATCAGTAGAAGGGAGCTCCTATAGCACCACAATAACCCCACTCGGATGAGGATATCAAGTCCATATTCTTGCAGCTGATGTAAGAACATAAGACTTACAATGCAGAGCTTCGCATAATGAAGGCTAATCACGAAGATTTCAAGCGAATGATCGAACATTAGATTGAAGGAATCCACATGCACCTCAAAATGTTGTATAATCAAGTCGCCCAACATGCCACGAACTTTACAGAAGCAACGAGAACATTCTCGTGGAAGCCCGATTAAATACCTCGAGAGTAAAAGCTAATACAGTTGACCTCAAAACTAAACGAGCACTTCTTGGGATGCACCCCGAACTTTTTTAGGACGTTTTTTCTATTTTTTCTAGGGAATTGTTTCTTGAACCTCGAATGTTCTATTTTTATTTTGTGCAGCATGTTATTTTATGGAATCCCTATTTGTTTATATTGATCGTAGAAACCGTGGAAAATATTTTTTTCGTAGAAGTAAAAAAGAAAAGGATAAATTGCTCAAGCCGAGCGATCATAGCCCTTAAAAATGCTCAATCGAGTAATGGTAAAAAGTAATTGTTTACCCTTGCCTGAACAAAACCTCCCAAGCAAAAATGTACCCTTTGATACATGGTCATCGGATAAGAGATCTTTGTTGGTGAGGCAGAAATCAAGAACCAAACCAAACTCATATTTTTCTCCTTTTCTTTAAATTTTTCTGAATTACTATTGTTAGTTTACATGTTAGTTTATGTTAGAAATGTAGACAGTGGTGAACGAGCGCAAGGATAGAATTAAGGTAATACATATCCGTTTTGCCATGCTAAATCTGGTCGAGCGATTTCATGCTTTACTAAAAATTTGCACGTCGGAGCAAGTATGGACATTCATCTCGCGACACTATAACAACACACTCAGACGTTCAACACTTATGAAGCATTAGCATTTCCAACTGTGAAGTTTCTACAGCTCTTTACTCTTCATTTTTGTTTTAATTTTCATGTATGAATAAGCTATTTGATGTTTATCTCGTTGTATGGTATTTGATATTTTATTTGGTTGTTACTGTACATTTCTATATGAGTGAGTACAACATCGAAAGACCGCAAACTCGAATGATGGAATATGGGATAATGTTGGAGTTAGACGGTACCGCGACACGTTCACAGTGAACCGTCAAAACAAAAACCTATTAATTGTATGAACCTATGAGGATGATAAGTATGATAATGGAAATTGAATGATACTACCAATTTAATATGGAAAACCTCCTCGGTGTGAGGAGTAAAAACAACGGGACAGTAGTCCATCCAAATATCTACTACAATAATTTCTTGGTTACAACGTCCATACAAACATCTCAAATATAACAATAGATACAACACCGAGATTTACAGAATATTCTACCTAATATTCAATCTCGAAACACCCGAGTGAACCCAAACACCAATTTGTAACTTAGTCCATAAGCAACCCCCGTATCCTATGATTTTGGCAACCAATGTCTAATCCAACCTTACAAATCAAAGGCTAAAGTGTGCTAAATACAAATACCAAACTTCAGCTTGATCAGAGAAGAATTCACCGTCCAATTTGCCAAACAACCAAACTGTGTCTAGAACCGCACCAGAGGACAGTCATGGTAATAAGCTCTTTTCTCCAAAACTGACTTTTTTTATTGATAATTACACCGTACAGAATCAAGAGAGACGAGTGCTGAACATTGCCTCCAAATGTCACGCCGATCAGACCACAGGAACTCATTCGATCGTCAACGTGATCACAGACACTAAAATTGTTTTCTTCTCATTCACTTTCTTATATCTCTTGTCTTGGATGTTCTTTTTTTTCTTGGTTTTGGTTGTGTGATTTGGTATTGAAGCTCATGCTATTTATAGATCAACTTAAGGCAAAATGTCAAGGATACATTTACCTAATTTCCCACAAATTTGATCAAGGATAATGGTTCACCAAACCCACCATTATCACCCACTTCACCAAACCCACCATCATCACCAACTCCACCTACCATATAAGAGGAAAAACTCAACAAACCTCCCCCTTCTGACTATATGGTGGAGATCGTCATCCCAACGATCATACAACATACCTCAAGCTTTCCTCTAGATAATTCTTTAGTCATCATATCAGCCCCATTGTCATCTGTATGAACCTTCTCAAGTTCAAGTTCCTTTGAATCCATGACATCTCGTATCCAATGATATTGGACATTTATATGCTTTGATTTTGAATAAAATGTCTTATTCTTCCCAAGATGAATGATACTCTGACTTTCATAAAACAAGATGTACCTATCTTACTTTAAATCAAGATGCTCAAGAAACCTCTTCATCCACAACAACTCTTTACAAGATTCAGTTGTAGTGATAAACTCTGTCTTAGTGGTAGAAAGAGCAATGCACTTCTGCAACCTTGATTTTCGTGCCACAGCTCCACCCACAAAGGTTACCAAGTAACCCGAAGCAGATTTAAAAGAATCAATGTCTCCAGCCATGTCGGAATCTATGTACCCGACCAACAGAGGTTTGTCACCTCCAAACACAAGTCTTAGACCGGAAGTCCTAGGAAGATATCGTAGAATCCACTTCACTGTCTTCCAATGTTCTCTTCCCGAATTAGGAAGAAAACGATTGATACCAATGACGTGAGCTAAATTTGGTCTCGTACAAACCATAGCATACATCAAGCTACCAATTGCAGAGGCATACGAGACATGTCTTATGTCCTACTTTTCTGATATTTTACTTGAACTCTGTTGCTTACTCAATCTAAAGTGTGTAGCAAGAGGTGTACTCACAACTTTAGATTTATCCATATGGAACCACTGAATTACTTTCTCAATGTACTTCTCTTGCGACAAATACAAAAACTTGTGAATTCTATCATGAACAATTCTCATCCTGAGAATTTGCTTTACAGGTCCTAAATCCTTCATAGCAAAGAACTGGTTGAGTTGCTTCTCCAACTCAATTACCTTCTCCATGTTCTTGCCTACAATCAACATGTCATCCACATAGAACAGCAAGATGATAAAATCATCACCAGAGAAGTTATGCAAAAACACACAATGGTCTGAATGAGTCTTCCATGCTCCTCCATACTAACTCAAACTTCTTGTAACATTGTCTTTGTGCTTGTTTCAACCTGTAAAGACTTTTCTTCAAGCGAAAAATGTAATCTTCCTTGCCCTTCTCAGGTTGTACCATATGAATCTCTTCCTCCAAATCACCATGAAGGAAACCCGTCTTCGTAACCATTTGCTCTTCATGCTTAACCCTGAACACCCATTTGTTAAGCAATGCCCGTTTATCCTAGGGCAACTTCACCAACTTATATTTATGATTCTTGTGCAAAGAATCCATCTCGTCATTCATGGCCTTAAGCCACTTATCTTTGTGTTCATTCTTGAGAGCCTCGTCAAAACTCTCTAGTTCCCCCCCTTCAATAAGTACTACAAACTCACTAGGGTTATACCTCTTTGATGGTATCTGTTCTCTCTCAAACCTTCTGAGAATATGTGGATTATCGGTAGTTGGTGTCTGAACCTGATCATCATCACCAACACCATCATTAACCTGTATGGGAGAATCTATACCAGGTGTATCAACATGAACCTCACCTTCAACGAAATCCTGAACCGTCGTCTGAGGAATCATCCCCGAACTAATCAAACCCTCACTATTTTGATTTAGATTTTTACATTTCTCAATGTCTTGAATAGTTTGATCTTCTATGAACACAACATCCCTTCTTTTGACGAGCTTTTTCTCCACTGTATCAAAAGATTTGTATCCAAAATCATCCTGACCGTAACCGATGAACACACACTATCTTGAATTTGCATCAAGCTTCGACCTCTTATCCTTTAGAATAGGAACAAAAGCTTTGCACCCGAACACCTTCAAATGACTGTAAGAAACATTCTTAGCAGTCCACACCTGCTCTGGAACATCACCCTGTAGTGGTACACTAGGTGATAGGTTCAAGACATGAACCATAGTACTCAAAGCTTCACCCCAAAAGGAATCTGATAACCTTGACTATGAAATCAAACATCTAAATCTTTCCATGATCGTTATGTTCATCCTTTTAGCCAACCCATTAAACTGCAGTGTCTTAGGCGGCGTCTTCTCATGTCTAATACCCTATTCTCATCAATAGACATCAAACGGTCCAGAATACTCACCTCGTTTATTACTTCAGATACGCTTCAGTTTCTTCCAGTTTATCTCTCTTCAATTTCCAACAATCTTTCTTGATGTGCCCTTTCTTGTGGCAATAGTGAAATTCCATGACAGATTTCTTTGATTTTCTCTTGCTCCTATTCTTGACTTTATGATCTCGATTCATGCTCCTTCGCCTCGATTCAGTAACCAGAACATCTGAACTTGAGGAAACACCTTGTGATTGTTTTCGTGTCTCCTCATTCAAAATACAGTTCTTGGCTATTTCCATTGAGATTGTACCATCTGGAGCTGAGTTCCACAAAGAAATCCTGAATGTCTCCCACAAATCCAGAAGTATACTGAGAAACCACAAACTTTGAATCTCATCTTCAAAGGTAACCCCTATATCAAATCATTGATTCAACAGACCTTGAAACACGTTCAAGTGATATGTTACTGGAGTCCATTCGATGTACTTCAAATCAACCAACTTATTGATAAAGTACAACTTGCAATTTACAGTGTTCCGAGCATACAATTGCTCCAACTTCTTCCACAAAAAATGAGCATTTTTTTCACTAGCCACATGGTTTAAATATTATCATCCAATTGTATCAACTCATATACTTTTCGATGAAGCAATGTCCACTGCTCATCAATTTTACCCTCGAGTTTCCCTTCAATAGCCAACGGTAGATGACAGTCCTTCATGTACAGTGTGTCTTCCATCTTACCCTTCCACACGTGATAGCTAGCACCATTCAAGTTAACCATCCTACTAGTATTTGCCTCCATCGTTTAACACAAGTTCACCGGACAACTAACCGATGCTCTGATACCACGGTACTATGAGAATGACAATATTTAGTATGATAATGAAAATTGAATGACACAACCAATTTAACATGAAAAACCTCATCGGTGTAAGGAGTAAAAACCACGGGACCGTAGTCCATCCAAAAATCCACTTTGGGTTACAACATCCACACAAACGCCTCCAATATAACAAGAGATACAACACCGGGATTTACAAAATATTCTACCCAATATTCAATCTCGAAACATCCGAGTGAACCCAAACACCAAGCTGTAACTTAGGCATAAGAAACCCCCATATCCTATGATTTTGGCAACCAATGTCTAATCCAACCGTACAAATCAAAGGCGAAAGTGTGCAAAATACAAATACCAAATTTCAGCTTGATCAGAGAAGAATTCACCGTCCAATTTTCCAAACAACCAGATTGCGCGTCTGAAATCGCACCAGAGGACAGTCACGGTAATCAGCTTGTTTCTCCAAAACTGACCATTTGACTGATAATCCCACCAGACATAATCAAGAGCAATGAGTGATGAACCTTGCCTCAAAATTTCACGCCGATTGGACTACGAAAACTCAGTCGATCGTCAACATGATCATAGACACTCAAACTGTTTTCTTCTCTTTCACTCTCTTCTATCTCTTGTCTTGGATGTTCTTTTTTTTCTTGGTTTTGGTAATGTGATTTGGTGTTGAAGCTCATATTATTTATAGATCAACTTAAGGCAATGTTACCTAATTTTCACCAAACTTGATCAAGGATAATGGTTCTCCAAATCCACCATTATCACCCACTTCACCAAACCCACCATCATCACCAACTCCACCTATCACATAGGAGTAAAAACTCACTAGAAAACACGTCTAGCACAAACACATGGAATGGCATATCACTACTCTCAATGATATTGAGGTTATGTGTTCTTATCTTTCTTTTTCTTTATCAATTATGATTGTCTCTCACGTGTTAGTTTGATACTAAGGACAATAACAAGTTCAAGTTTGGGGGAGGCACAGATTGACATCGTAGCCATTACTTATGATCAATTAAGTGACATCATAGGTTAATTTAGGTGCATTTTAGGAGAATAATGTTTTAGAATCCAATTATCACATACACTTAGTTTGATCATAGCTTAGCCATAAGGTAATCGAATGATGTTTGGGAGATTAAAGAATCTTTCTTGCCCAAATAGCTACGTATACCGAACTTAATGCGACTAAGTATTTTGAATGAAATGTCGAGCATAGTTGACTTGGAGAATTCAAACTTATGATGATTTTATTGTTCTATGGGATAAATTGACATTTATTCACCTTAAGATCATCCTAGGTGTTAATGGTAATCTAAATTGATTGATTACTGAAAAGCCATAAACGGCTATATACAAGAGATTAATGATATGACCTAATGAGAGAATAGTAAATTACAAATATACTCTTAATATAATAATATCCTAGTATCCTTATACGCCCCCGCAAGATGAATCACCAGTGGTGATTCCAATCTTGGAACACAGCTCGTGAAATTGTAACCGCGGAAGAGGTTTGGTAAGGAGATCAGCGAGTTGGTCCTTGGAGTGCACGTGAGAAACGCGAAGTGTACCACCTTCAATTTGTCCACGAACAAAGAAATAATCAAGGGCAAGGTGCTTCATACGAGAATGGAAAACCGGATTGGCGCTGAGATAAGTAGCTCCGAGGTTGACACAATAAATGGTAGGAGCCGAGGAGAGAGTGACACCAAGTTCCATGAGAAGATTACCAAGCCAGCAAATTTCGGCCGAGGTGTTGACTGGGATGTTTGCCAAGATACACAATATATGCCCCCGTGGATTTGAAGTCGGATGAATCACCAGCCCAATCCGCATCGCTAAAGGCATGAAGAGTTAAAGTATTGTGAGCAGCAAGAAAGATACCTTGAGCACGAGAACCAACAAGATAACGAAGCACACGTTTGGCACAAAGCCAATGTTCACCCGTAGGTTGATGCATGAATTGGGACAACTTGTTGACAGCATAGCTAACATCCGGATGTGGGAGAGCAAGATATTGTAGAGTGAGCCGTGAGGTCGATGGCAATGGTGTCGAGACAGGCTTCGCTTCGTTCATGTTGGTCCGAATGAGGAGATCCGTGATATACTTCCGCTGCGACAAGTGGAGATCTCGTGATGTGCGCTTGGCTTCAATGCCAAGGAAGAAGGTTAGAGCACCAAGATCTTTAATGGAGAACCGTGACGCCAAAAAATTGATGAAGTTCTGAATGTGAGCGGAAGAAGAGCCCGTGATATCATATCATCGACATAGATGAGAACATAGAGCTTTGTAGTTGACGTGTTGAGCACAAAGAGTGAGGCATCCGTAAGAGAATTCTTAAAGCCAATGTGAAGGCATAAGACCAATAGGGTAGTGGTAGAGAGGCATGCATAAGAAGAGATAATCCGGTTTCGACAATATGACGATGTCGACGTTCGGATATCCCATTATGCTCGGGAGTGTGGGGTGGAGTTGTGTAGTGTGAGATGTCATTATCCGATAGAAAAGAACGGAGGGCTATGTATTCTCCACCATTGTCGGTGTAAAGATTGACGATTTTAGCGTTAAACTTGTTTTCGACAAGAGATTTGAAGGCAATAAAAGTTGCTCGAACTTGTGATTTTAGTTTGAGCGGATAAAGCCAAGAATAACGTGTAAAATGATCAACAAAAAGAACATAGTACATAAAACCATCCGTTGAAATACTCGGAGATGTCCATAAATCGGAGAAAACAAACTCAAGCGGTTTAGAAGAAACAATAGATGACTCATTAAACGGAAGTTTATGACTCTTACTACTAAGACAAGAATTGCATGGGGAAACGGAAGACTCTCGAACTAATGGAATATGAACCTTGAAAAAGGCGTGTTTGAGGATGGGTAGTGACAGATGTCCTAGACGGGAATGCCAAGTGGAAACGGTGGGCTTTAGGTTGGAGAATGCGACAATGGGTGAGGTATTGGGGGTAGAGGACGGCCACACATACACTCCATCTTTAATGTTTCCTTGAAGAACCGGCGCCTCCGTGTTTAGATCCTTCACCTGAAACATATGAGGAAAGAATTCAACAGAAATATTATTAGACTTGCATAGGCGCTGAACCGAAACCAAATTCTTGTGCATTGAAGGGACACAAAGCACATTATCAAGCAATAATGAACGATTTGGTAAGGAGAGCGAAAAGGAACCCGTATGAGTAATCGGTTGTCCGGAGCCATCAGCAATGGTGACCTCTTCGCCACCGTGATACGGATTGTGGAGTGATAGATTCTGCAAGTCTGAAGTGATGTGATGTGAGGCACCACTGTCAAGCAGCCAACTCGAGGGATCATACGTGGGATACGTGGCAACATTTGCAGTAGGCGGCCAAGGACGTAGAGGAGGTGTCCACCGTTGTGAAGTCGGATCGGAGGAATTGTTTGCGGATATGAGGCGGAAGCGGGAGCAGAATTTTGCGCTGTGTCCTTGAGTCCCGCAAGCTTGGCAGCGGCCTCGGTAACCACCCGTGGAGTTTCGGTTGTTGTTGCGACTCCATTGAGGGTTAGGGTTGCGTGGTCGTGAACGGGTAGCAGCAATATGAGCCGTGATCGGTAGGGATGATTGAGGAGTTTTTCGTGCAGCTCCTCAATTGAGATTGTGGTGTCTTTGGCATTGATCACATCAGCTATAGGTTTGTATTCCTCCGGCAGTCCATCAAGGATGGCTTCAAGAACGTCCTCGTGATCCATCGGTTTGCCGAGGAGAGAAAGTTCGTCGGTTTTGGAGGTGATGAACCGTAGGTATTCCTCCACCGATTGAGATCCTTTGGCATAACGTTTGATTTGATCTCGTAGTTGTTTGATATGATCACAAGAGACTTTGCCATAGATGTTGGCTAGGGTTCGCCACGCTTCTCGAACGGAAGTCGAGCGGGCAATGACCGGTTGTAGCGGAAGAGAGAGTGCACCGAGCAAGGAGCTGAAGATCAAATGATCTTGGTGTTTCCACGGGCTGAAGGCGGGATTGGGTTGTTGGATCCCATCAACGTGAATCATGGCTGACGGTACAATAGAGTCTTCGGTGATGAAGCACTCGAGATTGTAACCTTCGAGGAGATAGCGGATTTGAACACTCCAAGTGAGGTAGTTCGCCGGGGTGAGTTTCGTAACGCTTGACATGTTGCAAGCAAAGAGAAGTTTCTGTGGCTGTTGCGGATCGAACATGG
>CM071860.1:15073185-15097742 GCA_036759665.1 Gynandropsis gynandra
CGGCTGCCGGACCGGTGATGGTGCGGCGGTTAGGGTTGGCCGAGAAAGAGGAAGTGAGCGGTTAGGGTTTCGTCGTGAGACGATTTTAGCTCTGAAACCATGTTAATGGTAATCTAAATTGATTGATTACTGAAAAGCCATAAACGGCTATATATACAAGAGATTAATGATATGACCTAATGAGAGAATAGTAAATTACAAATATACCCTTAATACAATAATATCCTAATATCCTTATACTAGGATCTTAGTTCCAAGTTGATATATTTTCTAAAGAGTCGTTTATCATTCTTTGGATTATTAGTCCCTTTTCATCTTGCTCGAGTGAAAACACTTTACTCGAATGAAAGTCAAATATCTCATCTGGGGATGGCGACAATCATCACGTATGAATGTTAGCCCTGGTTATCCACTCTTTTTACCTTTATCGAAAGACCTCAATTCCATACATGCAGAAAAAATGTTAACTAGAGTTTTTTGAAGATCGAGTATAAATGTTAATTTTTTTTTAAAACATAGATATGGTTCTGTAATTTTTTCTGATTCATGTAATTCGACCAGATCAAGAAATTCCATTTCTCTCATTTAAGTGTTTCATTTTATAATTATTATTCTGGTTGAGATGTATTATTCATTTTTCGAGTTTTTATGTTTTGTATAATGATATGTGCTTTTAAATAAGATTGAGAAAATGTGAATGTTAATCTTACTCTTCAAAATTTATCGAAATCACCGATACCAATATTATTTTAGAATTGTTAACTATAAAGATTATTTGTAAATTAATTTATGTGATCATTTTAAATAAATGATATTTAATGTATAAAAATTATATATAATTTTAGCATTTACTACATTGATGTATATATTTTATATTTTTAATATATTGTGTCCGACCAATATATTCGACTCGATTTAATTTGTTTCGCACCAATTTGCAACCTTTTCATAACGTGGCATACTCCGCGGCCAACAGCGTTACACAGTGATGAATCTGGGCTGGGCTGGGCCGGGAGAATGGGATTAACTTATCTTGAATAGAGGATAATTCAATACCTATCCCCAAACAGGAGGTTAGTTATGCTTTCGGAGGAGTGCATCAGTTGACGATCCTCTCTCTCAGTGTTCGTTGCTTCTCGTCTCCGGAGGAGCAATTCCGTTTGAGATTCGACCCGACCCGATCCGAACCGGGAGTGAGAAGTGGTTTCTTTTTCTTCAACGATGGCGAAGGAACAGCAATTGCGTCCATGGTTTCTGGATCTAGTACCGGCTTTAGTGGTGCTTCTCGCCGCGGCCCATGTCATAGCGTTGGTACTTTACGTGATCTCATCGAATTTGTGATTGCTCTTCGCCTAACTTCGTTTTTTTTTTCGCGATACGGATCAGTTGTTCTCTTCGGATTCTGTGATTTGCAGGCTTACTGGATTTACAGATTGGCCACCGATCGTCAGCCTCAAAGACGAAAGTTCCACTGAGGATAACTCTGATAGGTTCGTATCCAGAACAAGTGTTTTTTACGCAATCATTTTGTTGCGGATATGGTGTTGCTAGTACGAGCATTTCGCGAGCGATCATTGGTTTGGATGATTTGGTTAATTTGATGAATCCTTTCTTATGCTCACCAAATTTAGAAAAGTGTATTTATCCCTCTGATTAGATATGTAGTTCCAACCGAAGACTTTCCCAATCCTACAGCGAGTTTTTCTCTGGTGCACCTTCATTTCTCGTGACTTGAACAAAATATCTAAGGTTTGCTTGTGTATACTTAGTAGCTGAATAGAGTTCTTCCCCATGAAGGCCATATTATTTTTTTCCTTGGCTTGCAAAATTGCTCGCATTAGCTTCTATTTGTGAGCATGCACGTGTAGAACTTGCCTGCCGAAACTCCTCTGAACAACTTTGTCGATGCTGGTGGAGTGTACAGTTCACATTAGTTATTTAGCAGCTGACATTCGTTTATAACTTTGTGTATCATGTGAAAAACTATAGTGCTTTTGTTCTTTGACTATTAGTGTATCCCATTGGTAAAAATATCGTATAGTGGCATTAGTTCATCTAAAGCCCTTACAATTAGTATAGTGAAACTTAAGGTCTGACCTTTTGTTAAGGTTCCCATACATAGTACTTTGCAGACTCTTTTGTTGATGTTCCCATAAGCAGATTTCTGGTTGAGATATGACCAAAAACTGACAGAAAGCGACTGGAAAAAACATGACATTTCAATGAAACTTGCAACACATGCTGAATCTATAAGAAGTTTACAAGAGCTTATAAAATCCTAAGCTTAAGTTTGATAATGAGTGACGAAGCATGGAGGTTGTTTGTCAGAAAGCTGTTGTTTTTAAAACTGGGAAGCACAAGTCCTGTTGGGAGATGGGGTAGGGGTGAGATGAATGACAAAACCCAGGAATACCAAGTCGTATCTGTCTGTTTTTCTTCATCCAAAATAGGGAACAATAAGTTTTAATGAGCGTTAAAGAATGTCACTGAGGGTGGGCTCTGGAGAGTTGTCTTTCTTTGGGGCTTCCTCGGCACCTGAATGAAGGCAGGTTGGGGTTTGCCAGTAGTATTGCGGTATCGCAATACTGGCAATCTCACCATCTTTTCACGCCTTTTTCCTCCAAAGTTATTGTATTTCCATTTGCCTTGTACTCTAAATGTAGTTTCTTGGCATTTTGTTTGTATGGTATATTGATTGTATGATATATTTGCTGCTTAGTCATATCGTCCTGACTCTATATATTTCTTGTGAGCAGATATCGTTCTTGGGTTGGAGCTTTTGTTGCTGCCGGCAAATGAGATTTGTAAGTTCTTGAATGTGTGGTGATCTGAATATAATATTTCATTAAAAAATACTTACACGTTTGATATGGAAAAGATGTTGAAAATGTTTTGAGGAAGATAAGGATTCGGGATTAGGTATAAATCCAATTGGATAGGGCGAATGTTGGTGACTGACATTTTAATTTTCTCACACGGGTCTGTTACAACCTCTACGTGTAGAGCCACAACCATGACAGGACTCTTTACAGAACTGTGAGACTGTATCTAACCAAATCGGTTTTCTCTGAATCCTTTTCCGCTATAACTGCGATCATCCAACACTATTTTCCGCATTTCTATAGCTATTTAGATCATCCAACACTGTTTCCCGCGTTTCTATAGCGATTTAGATATGGCGTTTTGGGGAATGCTGAATCTAAAACATTGTAAGCTAAGCTCTTAAAAGATGAGCTATTTATAGCTTTACACTCGAGTGACCCTTGAAACGCGTGTTTTTGCCGTAAGGTGCGTTTGTTACACGTTCGGGAGCAGGATCATTCCTACACAATTATTTATAAAGGTATTTTACAAAGAAATGTATTGTAGATATAAGAGAAAAATATTATATGATAATAAATTTTATACTTATTTATATTATATCAGCGATTCATAAGTGTTTTTGGTTCGTTTTAGTATTTGGGGATAAATAAATGGACAGGGAAATGGGAAGATGACAAAATACGAATGGAAGAGACCCATGAGGGACGTTGAGTCAGTCCTTAACGTCTCTATTTTGTCGTCTTTTCAGAGTCAAACTAATACCGCTCCAAGTCCCCAAAAACTATTAATTTACATTGTTTCACTTTTGCACTGTTTACTCAAATTGTATTCAATAAAGCAGTATGTCATGTCATGTAATTATTTGTAGATTTATTATAAATTAAAATGTGAATTTCTGAAAGTTTTTAAACTCGAAATGGAAACAGTAAAATGTATCGTAATAAATTCTGTATTAACAAATTTGGATAAGTCATTTTCGACGCTGACGAATATAGGTCGGACATACAGTTCCTTATACGCGCTAAATTGCTTTTTCTATGCAGTACTTTTTTGGTGTAAAGCAAAATTCGAATTTAAAACGATATGTGCTTTTTTTCTTATATAATACATATATTATATATATATATAAACGACCTACTGCCATATATGTGCCTTAGCTAATTTCCTTTTTTACGTGTTTTTTTAATTATGTTCTGCATAAATCAATATAAAATTATAAAAGAACGATATCGGACGAAACTTGGGCGTGTCACAGCAATAATTATCATTAGTCGATAACACTTAACACGTGGTTGTACCATTATTCCAGTATATTAAAATAGATTAAAATCATTATTGACCAATAAAAATCCCAGAAAGCGTCTACTATTTATTATTATATTTACAGAGGAAATTACAAGAAAAATTAACGAGGCATATTAAAAATAAATCATATCGTGATTTTGGTAATAAATGAAAAAAACACATGATTCCCAGATAAGCGAAGGTCATTCTCGTAATTTCCTCAACCCCACAAGGGCATTTCCTTTTCTTCTCCCATATATACCGCACGAGTCAATGTGGAGAGATAAAGAGGTCACACCGACCAAACCATGAGCCCCATCAAGCAGAGACAACGAAGCACCGCCGGCGACAAAAAGCCTAAGCCAGAGATATCCGGCTCCATCTCCGCCTCCGCCTCCGTACCTGACTGGATTGCCGAGGTGACTAACGGCGGATCACTCCGCCGCGTCGACCTCCACACCGGAACCAACGGCTGGGCTTCGCCTCCTAGTGATGTATTCTCGCTTCGCTCCAAATTATACTTGACCAAAAAGCAGAAATCTCCAGCCGGCGAGTACCTCCTCTCTCCCGCCGGCGTCGACTGGCTAAAATCCAGCGCCAAACTCGACAACGTACTCGCTCGTCCCGATAACCGCGTAGCGCATGCGCTCAGGAAGGCCCAATCCCGAGGCCAATCCAGGAAGGGCTTCATCTTCGCCGTCAATCTCCAGGTCCCTGGGAAGGACCACTACAGTGCAGTATTCTACTTCGCAACCGAGGATCCGATTCCCTCCGGTTCCCTCCTCCACCGATTCATCAACGGCGACGACGCGTTCCGGAACCAGAGATTCAAAATCGTGAATCGGATCGTGAAGGGACCTTGGGTAGTGAAAACGGCGGTGGGAAACTACAGCGCGTGCCTACTGGGCAAGGCTTTGACGTGCAATTACCACAGAGGACCGAATTACTTGGAGATCGACGTCGACATTAGTAGCTCGACGATCGCGACGGCGATTCTGCGGCTTGCTTTAGGGTACGTGACGAGCGTGACGATCGACATGGGGTTCCTGGCGGAGTCGCAGACAGAGGAGGAGCTACCAGAGACACTGATAGGGGCCGTTAGGGTATGCCAGATGGAGATGTCGTCGGCGTTTGTGGTCGACGCGCCGCCGCATCCGCAGCCGTTGAGAACGATTGGATCGGCGAAAGTGAACCATGAGGAGGACGAGGCTTGAGAGATAGATGTATCGAACCAGGTCAATGTTCACCATTCCCTTAATTTTTCTCTAGAAGAATCTGAATTGAATTCCATTTCATCAATCTGAAACACTCTATATATTATATATTAAAGCAAGAGTTGGAACCAGTATTATACATACATACAAAAGACAAAACATCCGATCCAACCTTTCCTCCATATTATATATTTACACACGAAAGGTACTGTTTAAATATGATTGTAATGAGATAATACATTAAGCTATGAAATCATAGTTATAAAACCGTGAATAATTTTCTAGAATAACGAAATAATATAATAAAATATGATTACATTATCAAAATAAATATTTATTACAAAATATTTGAAATCATTTAATAGAAAAATAATACTGAAAAATTAAGAAAACTAGATGATATGGTTTTATGATAATTAAATTGTATTTTTTAAATGTCGTATATAATTCAATAATTCAAATATTATCATGATATTTAATATATATCGACCAATACAGATTAATGAATTATAATTTTTAAAGTAAAAATTTAAATAATACTTTTATAAGAGGTAATGTAAAATAACATTACGATTTGTTCGTAATGTATTTAAAATTTTAAAACGTAATTTGTCGGAGAAAGTAATCGCATGATTTGAACATGATATTTTTACATTATTGTTTTTCTTATCCTTATTTGCATAATTTTTTAGAACCAAATTTAATTTGTAACATGATTAAAAACAATTATTGAGGTATGAATATAATTTGGAAATCTTTAAAACTTAGTTATATTTGAATCTCTTGATTCTTTTTAGATTTTGATTGATGTAGATGTTGTGGAGCATAACAGTCGAAATGTTAATAAAATTGATTGATATATTTACAAAAAATAATTACGCAATGATATGAATCTGGAAAAATATTAATTAATATAGATGTTAATTTATTTTTGTAATACCTTTGATCATAATGGAAAAAAACAATTGTTACGATCATAATTGTTTTCTTGACAATCATTTGAGCAATATTTGAACGAAAATGTATAGCAAGTCTATCCCATATCGATATATTTACGACATATTTTCTGTATTTAAAATGGTTCAAGCAATCGAAAGCAAGTAAATTAGAAATAAAATCAAAAGCAAGTAAATTAATTAATATAAATGATTTAAAAGACATTGTAAGGATGTAGATTGACACTTGCCTTGATACTTGTTTTGACTCTTGAAAATTTATCTATAAACAATGTTTGTTACAATCGGTTCTCGATCAAAGCAAATGGCCCGATCAGCGATTCTTAACCTATGAGTAGAAGCCACACAAGATATGGCTACATATAAATGACACTGACTGAATATTAGTTTTGCTAGATACAATCTAATTTTTTTAGCTTATTATTTAAATTTTGTTTATGGTCATTGCATAACGTAGTCTAACAGGAAATTACCTTCTTGGCGACATAAATGGTAGGGTTATATTAGTTGGTGATAAAATAATTGTTGGAATGAGGACTCTATTTCCAATATATGTGCATGTGATAATTTATGTCTCTAACACTCTAGATGTTAATTGAATAAACAATTAATTGTGTTCCATTGCATTTACCCTGGATTATGATGAACAGATTGATTTTTATTTTGAGAATTGATATATTGTATTGAGAGCATTTATTTATATTTTG
The DNA here is from genome assembly GCA_036759665.1 of Gynandropsis gynandra. Classification (NCBI taxonomy): domain Eukaryota; kingdom Viridiplantae; phylum Streptophyta; class Magnoliopsida; order Brassicales; family Cleomaceae; genus Gynandropsis; species Gynandropsis gynandra. The sequence goes on from CM071860.1 coordinate 15,080,170, forward strand.
TGTATAAAAATATCGTAGTGTTTTTAACAATAAACATAACTATTGTATTTATTATCTTTAAAAAATACAATAGTTATTTGAATACAATTTTCTGTTTTTATAGCGAGTTATGATAAAAACAAAATATTTTTGGTTGATAGTGTATTTGAATACAATTATGGAATCCGCAAGTTCGATATTACCTGAAATTCTTTCTAAATATGTTCGAAGATTGAAAAGTTTATTCAAATTTGAATATTAAAATTAACATCTATATAAATTCATATTCAAATTTGAATATTAAAATTAACATCTATATAAATTCATATTCAAATTTGATTTTCAAAAATATAAATAGGTATCTAAAAAATTATTAAATTATTAAATCATCATTTCATCTAAATAATAAAACAAAATTCGAATTTATAAAATTACAAAATTACTTTTGAATCCCAAGTATAAAAACTTGAAAATAGAATACATAAAAATAAAAATATTAAATAAGGAATTTATCCTTAAAAATATTAATAAAAATTCACCAAATAGCCTTATTCACTTATATTATGTATTTAATTTTAAAATAAGAGAATATAATATATTTATATAATTTAATGAATGATTTTTTAAACTTGTTTTAAAGATTTTTCAATGTTTAAAACAATGATGGAAATTTTAGTTTGTATTATGTATTCGTTCAATAATAAACACATTGCATTTTCTTCTGAAATCATTATGATATATGTAATTACAATCATTTAATAATTCGGTAAAAATAAAATTTGTAAAATTATATTAGTTTAAACTACTATTCCCACCCAAAGTTTAGCTACTTTGTATATTCCCCCTCATGTATTGCGCTTATCCTATTCCCTCCTCATATATTGCATTCATCCTATTCTCCCTCATGTATTGACTGTAATCCTAATTCCCACTCACGTTTTGTAATTCGGTTTATTCCCCTTTCGTCTAAATTTTTGTTAAATCTACAGTTTTTTACCTCAAACCCTAAAAAATCATCAATTTTAACCCGATTTCATGCCCAATTTTGACCCGACCCGACCAAAATTGAAATTGAATTTAATCTAGTTTTACCAATTGTTGACCCAGTCCGGTTTATTAAAATTTTGACCGGTTTACTGAATTTTGACCCAATCCAATTTATTATAATTTGACCCGGTTTGCAGAAATTTTGACCCGATTTTGTTGAAAATTTGACTCAATTTTGACTAAAATTCTGACTTCGGTTTTCTGGAATTTTTATCCGGTTTGCTGGAATTAATCTGATTTTACTGAAAATTTTGACCCGGTTTTAAATTAAATATGTTTTTAGACCGGTTTCCCTGAAATTTTTAGTCCATCCGATTTTAATGTGAATTTCATCCAAAATTAATTCCATTATTAAAAAATCCACTGTAAAATGTAAGAACAAACTCATACTAATCTATTCAACAAAACATCTTTAAATTAAAATATGTACTAACGTATTAACAAATATCTTCAAATTGAGTTTCCCAAAAGCGTTATGATTCTGCAAAATATATGTTAACTTAAAAACATGTTAGAAAAAAATAAAAAACAAAATGCATGATTGGTGAAATACACGTTACCTAAACGTATAGGCAAAACAAAGATGTAATTGAGACTCAAGCGGGTGAGAGGATTCTATATCATAGTTATGCTGAAAACAATGAAACAATGAAAAAGTTTTATATTTTGCTCAAAATATATGAAATTTACAAAAATAAAAATTATTTGGGTTTCATGTGGTTATTTACACGATCTGACATTATGTTCGGATGCACCACATCAGTTGCAATGACCTTTGGTACCATGTTTGCTCATCCGAGATCCTTTCTTCCGTGGAGACTCGTTCAGATCCTTTTTTCTATGGTATTTCTTAGGTCTACCAAGCATCTTTCATAATGTGGGCGGCTTGATAATAAGATCACTACATTTCTTCCAAAATTTTGCACCACAAAGCGGAGAAATATTTCTCTTATACGTTTCTTCCCATTTAGAAACCAAATAATAGTTATTAATATAAGGCTCAATATCTATTTTTCTATCCATCATCACACAATATGCATGTTGACAAATAATCCCAGTCAAATCCCATCGTCTGTATGAACACGTGTATTGCTGCAAGTTAACCACATAGAATTTCCAGTATCACCAACTTCAAATCTCATTGTGACTAGGATATGTCACACAACTCCCACTCATCGTCTTAGCCTTTTCCAACGACCGAATCACTTTTGGAGTGTGTATACTCGCGTATTTCCCTGCAATTGAAGCTCTTTTATCTATCATAATCATAGCTTGTCTCCTAATAATTTCCAGCATTTCTACCATAGGTCTAGACCTAGCAGACACAATACTGTTGTTGAATGATTAAGCCATATTGTTATGCACTTCACTACAACAACATCCACATTTGAAGGAACTTTTAACAACTTACACTTTCACATGTATGTTCTGATATATATGATTTTATCGTCCAACCATCTTCATCCATAGAACAATAAACTCGCCACTTACATCCTAACTCACAACATACGACACTAATTGCATCACTGTCCCATCGATTAAAACATACATTTTTTTCCCGTATTCAAAACCAAGTCCATCAAAACATTATTAAAATCTTCACCCATTTTGAATATTTGCCTAAATTTAGCTCAAATGATCCACCAACCAAATATTTATCCATAATAGTTGAATTGAAGATAGACAATTCCATTTCATCATCACTATTAAATAATTCCAGATTCAATTCCCCATCGCTATCACAATATACTTCATCGCAAACATTTGCTAATTCCATCCCAACACGAATATCACATTTTTCTACACAACCTTCTTCACCAACCAACACACTGCATCATTTCAAATACATAAAATCATCAACCGACAACACACTAACCAATTAACACAACCACAATTCATCCCTATTATCAACTAAATTGCAACTGATGGAAAAAAAGGTACCTTGAGTATTGACAGTCTATAGGGGGATCACGAACCACCAAGACAGACCGACGAAGAGACCGATCGACGAAGAAAACCGACCGACAAAGAGACTGACCGAAAAAGAGATCGGCCAACGAACAGATAGACGGGCGACGACGAGACATACAACCGATTAAGAGAGACCGAGTAATAAGAGAGATCAGTGACGAAGAGACCGACCGGTAAAGAGACTGACCGATGAACAAATAGACCGGCAACGAAGAGACAGACCGACAAACAGACAAAGAGACCGAAGAGAGACCGACAACTAAGAGAGACGTGCGACGAAGACAGAACGACCGGAGAAGACACCGGCGACGAAGAGAGATCGACCAGAGAAGACACTGATGACAGAGAGAACGACTGACGAAAAGAGACTGACCGGAGAAGACACCGACGAAAGAGAGAACAGCTAAAGAGAGAACGACTGTAAAAATTGAATGTGAGTGAAAATGAAAGAAAATTAGGGTATTAGGAAAATTGGTTTAATAAAATTTGGTTTAATAAAAAATTGGTAAAACCGTATTAAATTCAATTTCAATTTGGATCAGGTCGGATGAAAATTGGGTATAAAATTGAGTTAGAATTGATAGATTTTTAGGGTTTGGGTAAAAAACTGTAGATTTAACGGAAGTTTAGACAGAAGGGGAATAGGATTAGGGTTAACACATGATGGGGGGATAGGATGAACGCAATACATGAGGAGGAATAGGCAAAGTAGCTAAACTTTGAATTGAAATAGGAGTTTAACCCTAGTTAATATGAATATTAAACATCAGAGTATCAATCAGTTAAGGCGCTTATGTCGCTTCAATTGTAAAAGTTAAATAGTTTTAATTTCATTTGTATATGATTATTTATTTAATTTCAAAATAATGATACTATAACTTAATGTAATTGAGTGATTTATTACTATAGTGTATTTCAAAGATTTTTTAAATTTTAAAATATTCTACGTTCAATATTTCAAAAATAATTGAATCAATGTAGACAACAACACTATATATTACAATAAATTTATTAATTAAAAATAAATCAAACATTAAATAATTTTTATTTGAATAATTTTAAACGTTTTTCTAGTTACTATTTGTTACAAAATCACTTTAAAAAGGGTAGATAATAAAACAAATATAAGGAGATAAAAACCATTAAATAAAATGGTTGATGTTACGAGATTCAAATATTCTAAAAATAATCGTGTCATCCATATCTATAGTCACCAAAATATAATGATTAAAAAATATTTGAATGCAATTTTGAATGTGGTTATTACAAATTTACTTGTTGATACCAACACATATTTCTTTTGACATGAAGATATAAAGTTTCGAATCAATTAAACGTTAAATAAAGTAAACAGTAACTAATAACAATATTAATTTTCTAAGAATTTTAAAATATATAGATTAAATTTATAATACTTGAAATGTAATACAAATTATGATTAATTGATTTAGAAATTTCGGTTGTAATTATTTTGTTGTAATTTTAAAATATATTAATAAAATTTTAAAAATTATTATTCAACTCTCTTTATTATATTTTTTTAATTACTCACCACTGAAAATTTGTATTTATGTATCTAAATATTATAACTTTAATATTTTAAACTTTATCAAATTGTGTAAATATAAAATTAAAATATCATAAAAACTCGAAATATTGATTAAAAAAATTGCATATCTAAATGATGAGGATGGTTGAGTCAGCTAAGAATTGGATAGCTGCATGTGCATCCTTTAGAGTCTTAGACTCACACACAATGGCACAGGTATGCCAAACAAAACTAAGGTATTTGTTATTTTTTTGTTTAATAGGTTGGTATTTTAGAGGAAAAACAATGAATCATTATCGAGTCCCAATTAATTTTGAATTTGTTCGATTTTAGTTTATGCTAAGATTTTGTACTAAAGGCACAATCATCCACCATTTTTATTTGTTACATTATGGTTAATCATAACATAGGGAGATAGAAGGAAATGAACAATCAAAATGGATTAACTCTGCCATTTCTTAGTTGTACCAAAAAAAATATTAACAAAAATATAATAATGACATCTAAGTCAAAATTTTATTTTTTTTCTATTTTTAAAATTCCTAACGATTCATAAAAAATTTTAGATTTACATTGCTTTTTTGTTTCGCTATAGAAAAACATTAGCTAAAGGTGGAAGCCAACTCATAAATCACAACCCCAAAACGACAACACAATTCACGTCAAACGATACCAACTTGGCTTTGATGTCTGAGCTCTTTCCTCAGCTTATGTGTAGATAGTCTACATGCGTCCATGCTGAGATCCACCTCCGTAGCGAACGCCACGTGTGCCGTTGTGTCTTACATACAGGTCACGTAACCGACGTCGACTTCGACCTCTGGCTTACTTGTCTTCCCCTTTCCTCCAATCGTCGCAGACATCACAAACCCTCTGTGTTGCGGCTGTGGTAGACGAAACCCAAAATCCAAACCGGATCCTGACCCAGGTCGCGACCTCGATCGTGACCAAGAGCTTGACCCTGACCCAAGGTCCCAGCTTCCGCTGGGGCTCGTGGACGGCGTCGAGGATGCGCTCACACCATTGTTTGTTAAGTCAATGAGAAATTTACAACCATTTTTTATGCACACGGACGAGGAGGAAGAGACCACGGTGGCAACACCGTCATTGAAGAGATCGAAGCGGTAATCGAGGGCATCAAATAAATCGGACTCACGCTAGGCCTCGAGGCGGCCCCAAGGCTGCCAGGTGAAACCGTCGGGCCGGAGGATAAGCCACGCCCAAGGGCTCGACCGAGTTACACAATTCGACCCGGGAGATAGGACAAAGGGTGTGACCATTGAGGCCATCGCGACCGGTGAGCCGAAAGGTCATGGATTGTTATCGACCAACTTTTTCTCTCTTTGGATTGTACTTTTTTATTCATTTTTAGGGTTGATAAACAGCTTCTTGAAGTGGTTAGCTCCGAAATTGATAAACTACGGGTTTGGAGAGTAACCTTTTATTAGACATCATCAAATTTGACGATACCATTCGTTCATAATCGATAACGAAATCCGAATCCTAAAACCCCGAATTTAAAACTCAAGAATCTTTAAGTTAGGATCACCAAAACCAGAAATACCCCAATCAAATGGTGAAAAAATGAAATACCCATGTTTTCATAATCAACAACGAACCCTGGCACTAAACCCAAATACGAAGTAAATCACACATCTTAAAGCTCTATTTTGGGATCTGAATTCAATATATATCAAATTCGATGGTAACCGTTGACAGGATCACCAAATTTATCAAAACCCATTACAAGTAAATCAAATAAGAAGATACCCTTTTGAAATAAAAAAAACAAACACTAATCCTACAACCCAGTTTAAAGCAAAGCATATATGTCAAAAGCTCCATTTCTAGATACTCACCACGACATGAGATTCCGATCACCAGAGTTTTTGAATCCGAACTTGCACAAAAACACGGCCTACTTTGTGTTTCCTTTTACCTGAACCTATGGACTGCACTCAGGCTCGCCGTCGACTAGAAAACGAATCTCGGGTTCGGTTTAATACGAACACTGATATGAAGCTCCAGATTCTACCCGGGTTTGTTGTTCTGCATCCCCACTTTCTTAGAATCCAACGCAATCCAATCGTTGTGCACCAAACATGCCCTTGTCCCTACTGCCTTCAAATCAAGAGATACTTTGAATCGATCCAGAAGCTTCTTACCCGTGACAGCGAGTCCACACGATGGGCCACCGTCGGCGCCATCTCGAGTAAACCTCTTCCTCTGATTGTATCTACCGATTCTATCTCTCGCGGGTCCATTTTTTTCTCGGTCTCACCATCACTCGACTATTTCATAGCCACCCGAAAATCAGGGCAACCGACCACTTCCCCCTCTATATGGCTTCTCCGGATGAATGCTTTAAGTTAGGTAATGGAAATGGTTGCAAAGAGAGTATGAGTTTTGACGTTTTAAGCTTATGAAATGGATTTGTGCAAAGATGATGTGATGCAGATTCAAGGAACTGAAATCCAAAGCAATTTATTGAATTCATTATATCAGGAGGAAGATGAAAAATGTGATACAGATTCAAGGAACTGGAATTCAAAGCAATTTGTTGAATTCATTTTATCAAGAGAAAAATGAAAATGGCTCGTTTATAGAGGATGAAAGGGGGTTTTTCCTCTTTCTGATGACGTGGCAACACTAGACGAGTGAAAAAAACCTCTCTTTTGTATATATGATTTTGTAATATTTTTTTAGAAATTTTAATTTGAGTAATTTAGAAAGAATTTATAATTTATTTTTAAAAATTTTGTAAACAATTTTTTATAATGAAAATAATAAAAATAATAACAATAAGGAAAAAAATTTATTTCCCCTTTGAAAATACTGTTTTAGTCCTTTTCCCCTATTGATTTTGACCCTCATCATATTCCTCCATCGATTTTTAGTTTTCATCCTATTTCCCCCTCAACTATAAAAAAAAATCTGCCCAAAACCCCCTTCGTTATTTGACCCCAATTTTTACTCAATTTAACTTAAAATTGATCCAATTTTTACGCAAATTGTGACCTCAATTTTGACTAAATTTGAACTTGAATGTTTACTTAAATTTGACTCGAAAATTAATTACTTTTAACCCGAATATCAACAATAAATCAATTTAATTATTCAATTTAGTTGATTTCGAGTGAAATTTGAATACGAGTTTGTTAATTATATCAAAATAGGATCAAATCGAGTTAATCAATTTGCCCCAATTTTTACCCGACTACGATCCAATTTTGATCCAAATTTTGTCCCCAATTTTTACTCCATTTTAACCCAAACCTTTGCTTAATTTTGACCCGATTTAATTTTTAAATGTTATATTTTAGTAACTTAAATCGGGTCAAAATATAACATTTAAAATATAAGTTACTAAAATATAACATTTAAAATTAAATCGGGTCAAAATTAAGTAAAAGTTCGGTTTAAAATCGAGTAAAAATTGGGATCACAATTGGATCAGTTTCGGGTTAAAATCGAGTCAAAATTGGTAACACAATCAGGGTTAAAATCGAGTCAAAATTTGATCCGAAATTAATTAAACCAAATAAATAACGTGATTTGTATGAAATTATCTAAAAAATAACATTTTTATTGTTTATGTGTGTAGTAAATTCACATCTAGTTTACTAATATATAACATTAAAAATTAAATTGGGTCAAAATTAAATAAAAGTTCGGGTTAAAATCGAGTCAAAACTGGGGTCACAATTTGGATCACAATAGGATTGAATTCGGGTCAAAATTGGGGCAAATTGATTAACTCGATTTGATTCAATTTTCATATAATTAACAAATTGTACTCAACTTTGACTTGAAATCAACTAAATTGAATAATTAACTTGATTTATTGTTGATATTCGGGTTAAAATTAAGTAAATTTCGAGTTAAAATCAACTAAATTGAATAATTAACTTGATTTATTGTTGATATTCGGGTTAAAATTAAGTAAATTTCGAGTTAAAATTAAGTAAATATATTGTTTTCCTAACAATAACAATAAAATATATATCACTTTCTATTTTATTGTTATTAAGATTATATCTAAATTAGACTTAAATAGAGATTTTTCTATCTCTTGGTCATGTAATTTTACGAGAGGAGAAAATAAAAATTCTTAATATATATATGATTTCATAAATTATAAAACAACTCTAATAATATAATTTGGTTATATAATTTTGTGTCAAACATTTTTAATTTTATATAATTTTTATTAAAATTATTATATACATATATTTATAATGGACTTAAGAATAGTTCTAGTATGATACATGGTAACGAAATTCTTGATTACTTTGTAAAATTTGGAAACTTTTCAAAAGGCCAATAAAGTGATGTTTTAAGTGTAATGGTATTTTGAGTCTTTTAAAAAAATAAATAAACAAAATAGATTAACTATGGGATTATTTTGGAAATAGAATTTTTGACACTGTATACAAAACTTCAAGCAAAAAATGAAAACACGAATCTACCATTTACAATCAATAATAATTCGATTTGTTAGGAGAAATTATGATGAAAAGGAGTGTAAAAACATTAAGAAACATTAAACATGTTTTAATATGTATAAATTATGAAATTATATTGTAGTATGTAATAGGATTTGTTATATATGGGCATATTCTCCATGGTACAGTTGATAAAAATAACTGACTTGTATCTTAGACATCATGGTTGAGTTTTATCTTAGATATCATGGGTTTAAATTAATTCTTTCACTGTATTTTTTTACGGTGAAAGTTTTATAATATATTTAAACTTTATTTAATTTATAAAATATTGTATGGAGATTCCCCAAATATTTAATCAAAGTGTATGAATCTAGTAATATATGTGGCTCCCCAATTTTAGAATAAACTTGCATGTTTCTTTTGAAAAAATTATTCATACAACACATTCATCGTTTTCCCATTGCATAGGCGGGTAGTCCCTAACTGGGCCTATTTTCAATTAAAATGCTCATTGGGTTTTACATTACGTGGACTTCAAATCATATAATGGGCTATTATTGGGCTTTCTATAGTTTTCAATCTGCCTAAATGAGCATAAGTGGATTATTGGCATTAGGTGTTCGTACCAAAAGTAAAATTAACCATCAAACGGACAGTGAACTTTGGGATTTTACTGTATCCACGCAAATTATTACGATGTACAATTACTTCGTATCATATCACTCTTAAACCCATAATTACGGAGATGATTAACGGAAAAGGCACTTTGTGCCGAATTCCTAAATTAAACCATCTAATCCAAACTTAGGCCTTAAATCTCATTTACACCCTCCTGGTGCAAACCCCACTCGTCCCCCCGTACCGTCATAAACGACGTCCAGCGTTTGCTGCTGCACGTTCCCGAATATCGCGACGCTACTGTCGTCGCTGTTCGCCGCAAACGCCAAACACACCTGCGATACCTTGAACGCGTACAAAATCCCCGTTGCGTCCAGTTCCACATCCACACCTCCGTTGAAGTAAAACCCTATTTTCGGTATCACAACCGTTTTGTAACCGCTCAGATCGTAACATGTGTCGAGGATCGAAACCGCAGGAGCCGTTGGGTACTTCGACATCCTCCCTCGAAATGCGGATCTCAGCGCCGCGTATGCCTTCGGCGGGAGGCGGGTGATAACGGTGCCTGAGTCTATCAGAGCTCCGGCGGAGGAGAATACGGTGGACGGAACCGTCAATCTCTGTCCGGCGATGGAGATCCCGACTATGTCAAGGCCGTAGAAAGAGGTACCATCTGTGGCAGAGGATAACGGCGTGAACTTGACGGCTCTAGATATCCCAGCGGATCCGAAGGTGAGATGACCGGTGTAGGCGGCGGAGGAAGGGAGGCAATAGGAAAAGACCTTGTTGTAGCGTGACGCCGTCTGAGAAGGGAAGGAGAGCTTGTCACGGCCGAGACCGAGGAGTCCGGCGGCGCCGTTGAAGAGGCCCTGGTTGTTCTCTCCGCAGCCGAAGTAGATGCCGTCGAAGATGTCGGAACTAGTTAGGGCTATCTTCTCTCTGGCGAGGAACCCGACGGAGAAGGATTGGTCGCCGTATTGGATCCCGTAGACGCAGGTCGAAGACGAACAACTTCCCGTGTTCCCTAAAGGGGTAATATAGGAAATGCACATTTATAAAAAACTGTAAAACAAAGACATGGATAACCACAACCGGACCTTAACCAAAAAAACCGGATGGAACCAAGCACGATAACCGGGATCGCAATAGAACCGGAAACGCGAGATTGGAGAAACTAACCGGTGGCAGAAGATAGAGCACCACAGACGGCGGATGAACAAGAGACGTTGTAGTACGAAGAAGAGGAAGAAGGGTTGAAAATGGGTTCCTTCTGAGAATAGCAAGTTCTCACGCAGGGCTCACACTGCGTCCACGTCAGATCACTGCCGGTGTCGAAGATCAGCGACAAGTCCTTCTTCGGCGTTCCAATTCCGACAGTCACGATGTAGTTCCCAGATCCGATCGTGCTTCCGTCCTTCGCCGGCAGATCCGATGACTTACGTTGTTTGACTCTGTCGGTGTTTGTGGTTTTGGTGGTCGTGGTCGTCTTGGAGAGCTTTGCGTGGATCGAAGCCACACGCGCCTGGTCACGTCTCAGAATCTCAATGCGGTCTGGAATCGCGGTTTTGCTGCCGCTACTGAGATGGGAGCACGCACCGTGCGCGTGGACCACGTGCAGCGATGACTTGGTTTTGGACGCTGAAATTGCGATTGGAGAATCAAGGTCACGTGAATAAGGTTTTTTTTAGATATATAATATATATACATAAAAAAATTGTTTTTCTCTATGCGTTCTTTTGGGCGAAAGTATAATTCGTATATTAGATATGTAAAAAATAAATAAATTTCATGGTGCCTTCGTAGCATGTTATTAGACGTGTTGGTCTTTATCTCGTTATAATACGGACACATAGAAGATAAGCTTATCAGTCTAAGCCAATGGAATCTCCATACCACATACTAATATTACACAATTGTTTTATATGTACTTATATAATTCATCAAAGATAAAAGAAAAAAATAATAATACGAAATTAAATTTTAACCCATATATATATATAATATAACAACATAAACACAAACTAACTATTTTTGGAGGCAAAAAATATGTTTCGTTAATTTCGTTAGTTCTTATATCATTTAAATAATGATAATTATAAATTAGATAGAAAAAAAAGAAATATATATTGGGATAAAATAACCAAACCTGTGGAAGAAGGAAGACAAGAGGATGAAGAGGAAGGTAAGAACAGAGAAGAATCAACCTCATATCTCTCTCTTCCTTCTTGAACTTCTGCGTCTCCCAAAACGCATGCACATATCAAAATTACACTCACCAAACTTCTCTTTATCCCCATTTTACCCTTTTCGCTATCTCTTTGGGCTCAGGAACACAAGCACACCAATGGTTGATCCTTTAAATATATAAGCAATTTGCCAATGGAACCTCTAGTTGTGGGTTTTGTCGAACTTTACAAGCCATCCCCACACACACACAAGAGATGTGGGGTCATTATTCCACCCAATGAATCTCTGACACGTCACCAAATCATAGGGGTATTATTATCATTTTGTATAATTATACTACTAATAATATTGATTGATCTAAGTAGTAGTGACCTAATTAGGTGTCAAAGATGAAAATGTCCTTCGCCATGTGATACTAATTCCGGTTCAAATATGAACAAACGAAATTTATATCAAATATACGTATGAACACATGCATATTTATATATTTATATATACTTGGTTGACGCCTATCTACAAAACTTAGCCTAGCTATCATTAACAAAAATAATAGAAATATATTTCTTTATTTTAATCTAATGGTAATCTTAACAAACTAAATTTAGTTCAATTGTTAAATGTAGAATTTGAACTTCGATATATCACAACACGATCAATGCTAACATCATTAATTCATACGTTTTAAATGTAAAAATGATTTTTTTATCGATTTAAAATTGAAATATTCGTATAATTATATATATTATATCATATATTTATATTTTTGGTTAATTTGATCTCTAAGGAATTATATGTTGTGGATATGTATGTATATGTGTCTAATTGGAGAGAGAGTGTTTTTTATTGTTTCTTATGATTAAGATGATGATCTCATGGATCATATAGAAAAGAGCCAAAATATATAAAGTCCAAACTAAAAAGGATGTGCGATGGAAAATCACCAAACGCCACACAAATAATTGAGGAGTCCACTCCAAATGCCTTTAAAATAAAAACTTGTAGTTTAATATTTGCAAGCAACCTAATTAAACAATAATAAAATTACAAAATAAAAAGCAATCCCCTTTTGCCAAATTATATCCACGCCCACTTTTCATATGTCGCACAATTGCTTCTATGTATATATATGCTTATTTATCTATATATCTATATGTATATATACACAAAATAATACTTTTATATTTTATATAACATTTATAGATCTTATGAATGTTATTTTTAATGTAATAGTTGAATTTAGAGACTTTTTTTCATTTATTTACTAATTAAACATTCATTTTAAATCGCACAATTTACTTAATTGTATTATCATCATTAGTATTATTTTCATTTCTATTTAACATTAACAAACGTTTGGAATCTCATCCATTCATCAAATTTCACATACGTATCAGTTTATGTATATGAAACATTTTAGGTTTTGGTCTTATCCATTCATCAAGTTTCACATACGTATCAGTGTATGTATATGAAACATTTTAGGTTTTGGTTTTGTCGAATTGATTCACGTAACGAAAATCTTATGAACTACCGTTAATAAAAAAACAAATTTTATATAAAAAATTGTACATTTGTTAGTATCATGTCTATTTTAGATTGGCAATTTTTATAAAAATAATAGTATTGGTTTTCGAGAGGAGGTGCACCTAAATGTAATAATTCGTAATACTTTTAAGTTGTAAACATTTCTACAGATTAAAGATTTATTTATTTATTATAGGTAAAAAATATAGATTATATGGTATATCATATTTCTTTCATCTGTAAAAATTATATCCAAATAAGAATTTGAAATTTACTTTTTAATATTATTTATCAATTGAATTAATTCAATTTGGATTTGATTTAATATTTATGTTAAAAAAACAGTTTAAATGAAATTGAGTGGTACAAACAAAAAAAGAAAAATATTAATGTGAATGTGGTGGTAATATGTCCATTGGGTGTGAGTGTGGTGGGTCTTTTCGTGGAGAATAATAATTTAGGAAGAAAATTAAGAATCTAAAAAAGAATCTTAATGTGGTGGAAGAAAGCTGGAATCTGCCCTCTGCCGCCCCACCCCCTCAGTCTTAGAAAGTGACCCATGGCTTATATTGTTAAAAATAATCTTGAGTTTTCGCCAAAGTTAAAATTCGATTTTTAAAGTTACGATGTTCTTGTAGAAAATATGAATTGTTTTGGGTCACGTCCATTGAAACTGCCTAAGTTTGAGCGTAATGTATTGTATAAAAAAGCCATTAATAATGAACTATCATATGTCGAAACATTTTCTTGACTTTTAGCATCTATTGGCAAAAACATATTCAAATAAAATTTGGTTATGGTGATACTAATGATTATATAACAACAAGAAGAAAAAACACACTTAGATGTCACATAATTTTTTTTATTAGTTAGAAAATGCAAGTAATGACAAAAATAAGTAAAAGTCGACATGTAGTTTTTTGTATTGGTCATATAAATCTAAATGTTTTCTTTTCTATTTTTAAAGCATGTTTTTATATGTTTTAAACATGACTCAATAACTCCAAGATGTTTGGTTTGGTCACTATATCTAGATTTTATATATGTATAAAAAATTAAAATCTTTGAAATGTATTTGTAATGCAATATGAAACACATAATTGTGGTGAATCATAATTATGTTTACAAGTTAGATTATAATATTTAAAACATATTCAATTAAAAACCAATGTCTTCAACAGCTCCTCCGTGTTCCGAATTCGTCGCCCCGTCTCCAACCTTCTGGCGTGCTTCTCTCTCTCTTGTTCTCTCGTGTGTGTTAGTGTGGGATGGTGTGGTGTGATCTATCCGAATTTGAGTTTTTCCTCTTGACCCTTTTGTCCTCTTTCCTCTTTCCTCTCTTTACTTTTCTCTTTCTTTCCTCTTTGGCCGGATCTAAGTTCTACATCCCTTTCCTTTTCGTCCTCCTTTCCTCTTCACTACTCGTTTCCTTTTTCTCGGTTTCCATTTTCTTCAGCAGCTTGTTTTTTTCCTCTTGTGCAACAACGGTTTCCATCTCTTTTCTATCATTTACTCTTTGTCTGACTGTCTTCTTTCTATTGTCCACGCATTTCCATTTATTGATCCAACAGCCATTTCCATTTTCTATCTCCAACGCTTGCAGTTTCCAATTCTTGTAAAGGCGGTTATCTTTCCATTTTTGTGTAGGCGGTTGGAAGTTTACATTTTGTTCCAGCAAATTGCTTCCATTTTATGTAAACCATGTTACCTTTTTATGTTCCAACCGTGCTCTTCTTATTTTTGTTCCAGCCACCGAATGTTTTCATTTTTGTTTCAGCCACCTACTTCCATTTAGCTTTGGCCGTGAGTTTCCATTTTTGAAGGCCAGTGGCTGGTTTCTATTTCTTGTAGGTTGTGGCTACTTATTTCCATTCCTCAATCTCTAGCCATGTTTCCATTTTGTGTAGACAGTCAACACATTTCCATTTTGTTCGAAAGGCGAACAATTTCCATTTTGTAAGCGACCATTGTGCTTAATGCTTAATGCTCGATAAAGTCTAAATGAATGATTAAACTAACTATGAAAATGGACTAAAATACTATAACAAAATAGACTTTTTCAAATTCCCCCCAGACTTGAACCTTTTCTTGTCCTCGAGCAAGACTAGAACTGAACATGAGAAGAGTTAGACAACAACCGGATACTAGCACAAGCAATTCGAAAAATCAGCCATCATACACAACAATGTGTCACACGAACATAGATCTTAACGTGCATAGTTCAGACCTCTATCTACCGAGAGCCACTAACCGTGCAATCATACACATATCTTTAGTTCAATTCAGTACCCCCTAGACAATATCCAGGGGATTTCCATGCCTATTCTAATACGCTCACGTGAGATACCATTCTTAAACTGATCATTTTTCTTTTTCGGTTCTCTTTTTCTTCATCTCGGTTTCCACACATTTTTTTCTTTGAAAATTCGCGTTCGGTTTCTAGGACGTCGAAGTTGAAGAGGACAACCTTCTACTTAGACCCATGTTGGCGATTGGCACACTCATAAGGTCTTGTAACCTTAACAGAGTGAAGAGCTTGCGTCATTGCAGATTTTTTTGATTAAACTATTGTGATTACACATAGACTCTAACCCTTAGGATGTAGAAAAACAACCTCAACCTACCACTTAGACGCAAACCATAAATATCAATGCACTCATGTCAATGTAAAGCTGAAATATTTAAAGAGCTTATCCTATTAACCATGGAGTGTAAGCACGTGGAAATATAGTGATCGAAACAAGTCAAAGAATGAAAGATATGCTCGGAGATACAAATACTTGGGATTGAGACCTAGGGGTCGAAATACAAATATAGGTTATAGATTCATGCACAACTACTAACTAATTGATATCTGAAGTTATTTTTCAGCAAGCCTAGACTTTTGTTCCCAATTCGACAAAGTTGCATAAAGATGACTAAAGTTCGAAATTTTTTGTACTAGATATCCGTCTGTCTAATCCAAACAAAAATAACATAAAAACTAAAATAAAACAAAGAATTCAACATCTAATCCTAATCACAATCATGAAACTTCGAAGAGTATTCCCCCCAAACTTGAACGAAACACCGTCTCAGTGTTCAAAATCTAAAAGAACGACTCGCATGCAAAAACTCGGGGAAAAATAAAGTAGATCCTGATGTGTTCTTGTTGTTCTGAGTTGATGCAGCTAGGTATATGTGTCTCTCCTTTGTTGTGGATGATATCAAATTGGACATCTGTAATAAAGAGTCATACGATCTGAAAAAGAGAGAACGATATATCGAAGTTGCTAGTAGTGTGCATGCGTGTGAAAGGAATAAGAATCGAATCTGAAAAAATATAAAACGAAATAACCATGTTTCCTTTTCATGTTCTAACCGTGCTCTTCTTATTTTTGTTCCAACCATCGAAAGTTTTCATTTTTGTTCCAACCACCTACTTCCATTTAGTTTTGGCCGCGCGTTTCCATTTTTGAAAGCCAGCGGCTCGTTTCTATTTTGTGTAGGATGCGGCTACTTATTTCCATTCCTCATCTCCAGCCACACTTCCATTTTGTGTAGGCAGCCATCACATTTCCATTTTGTTTGAAAGGCCAACAATTTCCTTTTTTGTAAGAGATCATTGTTTCCATTTTTGTAAGCGGCCATTGTTTACATTTTTGTAAGCGGTCATTTCTTCCATTTCTCTTCTCCGGTTTATGATTCTTTGGATGTTGACTATGCATAACAGATAGGAGAGTTTTTTTAGTGCTTATTTCCTGTAATAACACGAGAAAAGCAAGAAGAGGACAAAATAATGCTTAATCCTCGGTAAAGTCTAAATGAATGATTAAACTAATTATCAAAATGGACTAAAATACTATAACAAAATAGACGTATTAGAAAACTGAAAATACTCTTTTTGAGAATTGCATGGATTCTATATTTCAATTAGAAAGAAATTATTTACCTAAAGATTACAATGTAGTAGAGTCATATTATGAGACAAAGAAGATGATGAGATCATTGGGTTTATTGTCATATCAAAATACTGATTGATGTGCGTTATATCAAGTAATAAAAACCTAGACTAACGCTTCCGCAAGAATACGGACCGTGTAGTAACTAGGGTCGAACACAAGGAGTTAATGCGACTAATGAGCTATTAAATTAATTGAATAGACGTGTGAGATGACTAAAGTGGGGATTGTGATTAAGCTAAACTAAACTAAATCGAATAGATAAAACTTATGGCTAAGTACCATGGGTGTCGAGAATTTGCCTAATGA
>CM071860.1:15098197-15112586 GCA_036759665.1 Gynandropsis gynandra
ATCCCCCCTTTCAGATCTCCTTTTTCTTTTAATTTTGCCGTTCTAGATCTTAGGGAAGTTTGTTGAGATCCAAGGACCCGAGCGGGCATGTCCCTTACCCGCTCGTGCAAGCCCTTTGCCCGACCGTGCACACACAATTGAGCCCGAGCGGGCACCCATACCCGATCGTGTGCTTCATCAGCCCGAGTCGTGTAGACCTACGGGGTTTTCTTGACATGAATGAGCCCGAGCGGGCACTGCCAATCCACCCGAGCGGGCACACCTCCCTGGCGGTGTTCCTTGAGTGCCCGAGTCGTGCACAGCTACGGGGATGTTTGGTAGCAATTAGCTCGACCGGGCACTCCCAATCCACTCGAGCGGGCATGACTTGAGGTGTTGTTTCCGCTCCTTTCGCTCGGTGTTTGAGTGCTCACTTCCATCCGTCGCCTTGCACAAGTTGAACCTTGTTACTCAACTACGTTTTCGGGGTTAGATTGCCAAAATCACTCGTGTTTCTTCTCGTGTCTTCGTTTCCTATGCAAAACACGAAATGTGGATAAAGTCTTCGAATATACTCAATAAATGAATGAAATATAAATAATCTACTCTAAACTAGACCTAAGAATGATATAAAAACTATAACGGATTACGTGTTATCACTGATGTTTGTCAAGACGATTGCATGATTTTTTGGAAAGAGACATCGGATTTGAGTAATTGTCGGTTTTGTGGAAAAGATCAGTTTTATTTGACAAGGAATGGAAAATCGGTTATGTATCGTCGTATGTGGTATTTACCAATTACAGAAATAATCAAAATATTTTATCAATTTGAGAAGACCGCAAGCAACATGAGATGGTAAGCTGAGCATTCAACTCGTGAATGAGAAACGTGTCATCTCTCAGCTGGTGAGGCGTGAAAATATTTTAACAAGGTATATCCTGATTTTGCAACTGAGAGTCGAAATTTTTATTTAGGCCTTTGCACTGATGGTTTTAATCCTTTTGGGATGTCCGAGAGGAATTATTCTTTGTGGCCAGTTATTATGACACGGTACAATTTACCACCTGATATGTGTATGAAAATGGAGTTTTTGTTCTTAACAATACTGATTCCCAGATCTAATCATCCGAAAAGAAGTTTGGATATATTTCTTCAACCATTGGTTGATGAATTAAAAGAATTGTAGAAAGGAGTTCAAGCGTACAGCGTCTCGAAGCGACATAATTTTATATTATGAGGTGCTCTTTTGTGGACAAGAAATGATTTTCCAGATTATTGTATGTTATCTGGATGGGTAATACATGATCGATTGGATTTTCCATATTACATGGGCGAAACAAATGCTTTCTCAGTTGAAATATGGATGAAAGATGAGTTGGTTTGATTGTCATCGTCATTTTCTTTCTATTGATGTTACATTACGGCGCAACAAGAGAAACTTTAAAAAGAAATATAGATGTGTGGAAATCTCTTCCTCCAGTTTTGACCAGTGAAAAGATTTTGTATGATTGACTTCTTGCTTTGGATGTTCCTAGGAGTATAGATTGTGGATGGAACAATCATTCGAGAATTGGTGGTTATGGAATTACTCATAATTGGTATAAGAAGAACATATTTTGTGATCTACCATATTGGAAAAATCCGAAGCTTAGACATAATCTTGATGTCATGCCCATAGAGAAATTTTTTCGATAATATCATCAACACGATATTGAATTTCAAAGGAAATATGCAAGATAATATTAGATCACGCAAGGATCTAGAAGAGTATTGTTCATGGAAGGAGTTAAATTAGTCATGATGGTAAAGCTCCAGTTCCGATATTCAGATTGTCGAATGAAGAGAAATATAAATTGTTGAAATGGTTGAAGGAAACATGAAATTATCTGAGGGTTATGCGTCTAAAATCAGAAGGTGCATCGACATTCATAGAAAAAAGTTATCAGAGATGAAAAGTCACGATTGTCATGTATTCATGCAAAGACTACTTCCTATATGTTTTTCTGAATTGTTGGACAAACATGCACACGAAGCAAATGGAGGTATGGTTTATTTTTATGAATAGTATATTGATTAATAATTTAAATATATTAATACTTTAATTTTTAGGTATTGGCATATTTTTCGAGATTTATATGAGGAATTGGAGAGTAGATGTGGTTTGTAGATTGGAAAGTAACATAGTTAATGTACTATGTACTTTGGAGAAAATTTTTCCACAATCATTTTCGATGTTATGGATCATTTGACAACTTATCTACCGCACGAAGTCGCATTGTGAGGTCTAGTTCAATTTCGTTGGATGTATTCGTTGGAAAGATTTATGTTTCATTTGAAGAAAAAATCAAATAAAAAGCTTGTCTGGAGGGTTCAATTGTGGAACAATACTTGAATGAGGAAATATTGTTCTTCACTTCTTACTACTTCGAGCCACATATTAAAATGCAAAGTAGAATTACTAACAAATATTTTGATGGTGGTGTGGAATTTTCATATCCAATACCAGATGTTTCATATATATTTTGCGGAATTGGTCGAACTACTGGTAATGCAAAAGATGTATGACTATCTGAACGAGATCTCCACATCGCACGTATGTATGTTTTACTCAACTGTGAATATCTAAGGACTTTTAACAAGGTAACATATGATAATTATATAATTGGATTCAATTGTGTATACATATTCTATTTGTAACATTCAAAGAATTTGTGACATTTTACAGGATATTTGATTATATATTGAAGAATACATATGTGAACATTAATAAATCTCAACTCCATGAACTTAAAGAAAGAGATTTCTCCACATGGATCAAACAATATATATGTAAATGATATTTTAACTATAAATAAATTACTTTTACATAATATTTTGACGCTTTGTCGACGATTTTTTCCTCCGTAATACAGATTGAGATGGGTAGTCACCCATTGTAGTTACGAGATCTTGTTAAAGGACCGATTGTGAAAGTTAGGAGCTGGCCAATGTATTTTACATGTGGTTACAACTTTCACACTTACGAACACGGGAAATTGAATTCAACTATGAACTATGGTGTATGTGTGAAAGGTGAAAGTTATTGTGAATCAACCAACGAACAAGATTTTTATGGGATCTTGAAGGAAATTTTGCAATTGAAATATCCATGTTTTATTACCACTCTAAAACTACGTTATCCATATAATGTAAGATATTTGGATTATATTGACTTATATTTGACATTTTTTTGTAGGTTATGCCGGCTTAAAAGTGATGTTATTTTGATGTGATTAGTTGGATTCAATAATCGGTCGCGGAACAAGAACAAACAAATTAGGCGTTTTAGAAGTTAACTCAACACAAAAAAATGCAAAATACGAGCATTTTATTCGTATGTCACAAGCTGGTCAAATTTGTTACGTTTCATATCCACCAATTAGACAATCTTTTGGTTGGTGTGTCGCAATGAAGATATTTTCAAGGGGTAAATTTATCGACAACACAAAAGAGCAATAATAAGCAATGCAACAACAAACCACCAAGATTGTTCCTATTGATGAAATTACCGTTGAACAACTTGCGTAGAGTGAAATCAAAGAAATTGAAACAAATGAAGATGATCTTTATGTAGAGATAGAAGAAAAAGGAGAAGAAGAATTTGAATCAAATTCATAAACACAATAATTGACAGAAGAATTATGTGACTCTGAAGATGATTCATGTTAACCTTGTTATCGGATGTTAAAAATAATTAAATAATTGTTTCTATTTCTTATTGATTTATGAAATCAGTTTATTCGATGTTGAAAATTTGCGACATAAAAATGTTTTAAAACGAACAATATAACGAGTTAACGAGTTAATATTACTCAATATAGATATCCTATTTCTTGATTTTCTAGTTGTGTATGCATAAGGTGATTTCACTAACTTTCCATTACGATTGGTGGAGCAACATAAGAAGGGAAAAAAATCTAAGCTACATATATGAGACAATGGATGACCATTGAAATTGTAAATTTCGAGGTTTCCATTGGAATATCTCAACGTGATGTTTCAACGGGCATACGATGAGGGTTCCAACAGATGTCCTTTGAAAAAATCACTATTTATTGACCATAATCAAGGCTTCTACAATCAAGCTATCAACAACAAATATATTTTAAAAAATATCATTTTTTCAAATATAGATATATATAGATCGAGAGAGTGGATGTATAGAAGAAAAGATCCCGTAACCAAGGAAGTTACTCAAGAATTTTTATACGGATGAGAGCAGTTCATGAGTTTTACGTCGATGCAACCTTTGTGTCAAGAATGCGGGACGATGTTATGTCCCTGCAAAAGATGCAAAAACATGAAATATCGAAGTTAAAGAAATTGTTTGCAATCATCTTTACAAGGTGGATTTCGTAGAGCATTACGAAATTTGTTATTTGACGGGGAAAATTGTGGCGTTAGAGATATTGTGCAAGAGACACAAGAAATAGAAAGAAATGAAGAAGTTGTTTATAAAGTATCGACGACCAATCCATATGTGGAAATGGCGTCAGATGCTTTTCTTGGAGCTGTCGAACAAACACATGAAGAGATGCCGAACAATGAGGCACGTCGATTTTTCAATCTATTGGATTCAAAGAAACAACCTATATATGAAGTTTGTCGTGAATGTTAGTCTCGTTTATCTTTCTCCTCAAGATTGATGAGTATAAAAACAGACTACAATATTTCTGAAAATTGCATGGATTGCTTTTGCAAAACCATGCGTGAATAGTTACCAAAAAATAATCAAGCTCCTAAGACATACTACGAAACAAAGAATGTTTTAAAAGATTTGGGAATGCCACATGAGAAAACTGATGTTTGTGGAAACAATTGCATGTTGTTTTGGGGAAATGATAAAGACTTGTTGGAATGTAAATTTTGCAGTGCAAGCAGATTTCGTCCAAAGAAACCATCTTCACGTAAATATGTAATGTAGAAAAAATGTTCTATATGCCTATAGCAAATAGGTTGAGAAGGTTATTTGAATCGAAAAAACCGCTATGGCAATGAGATGGCATGCAGAGTACTCGACGAGCGAACGGATAATGCAACATCCATCGGATGGTAAGGTTTGGAAGATTTCAATGAATATTTTCTGAGTTTGCGTATGAAATGAGAAATGTTTATCTTTGCCCGTGCACCGATGGTTTTAGTCTATACGGACAATCTGGAAGTCAATATTCTCTGTGGCCAGTGATTTTGTTTGTGTATAATTTGCCTCCCGATATGTGTTTGAAAAGACAAGTAATGTTTCTAACATTGCTGATTCTAGGAAGAGAACAACTGAAGAAAAGTTTCAATGTCTTTTTAAAGCCCTCAATTCATGATTTAAGATATTTGTGAAACGATGACATTCTTGCTTATTACGTGAGTACGAATCAAAATTTCATATTGAACGCGGTCTTGTTATGGATAATTAGCGACTTTACTACCTATGGAATGTTATCTGGATGGAGCATGCATTGGAGATGCAACGGATACCCGTTGAGACTGTTCAGGCGAGCAACAGATGCCCATTGAGATTGTTCAGGAGGGCAATAGATGACTGTTGGTAGGCGCCAATGGACACCCATTGGTCGAGTGCAACCGATGGCCGTTATAAAGTGTCATCATGGCTATCCTACTCCTAGAACATTGATTTTGGTTCTCAACGAGTATCCGTTACAACGTGCAACGAATGCTCATTGCAAGGAGAGACGTACCGTCGTTTCATCATCCATTGCCTCAGGAACATGCATTCCCAATGGCATCCATTAGAACTTGTAACGGATGCCATTTTATAACCCAAGAGTCACGTCAATTAATTGCATCCGTTGAGGTGATGTAATTTCCAACGGGCATCCGTTGGCAATGGTAGCGGATGCCCGTTGGAAATTTCTGTGTATTGTTTGAAATTTTGCAACACAGTTTAAAAATAAAAATTCTCTCAAACCGAAAATCTCTCAAACACTTAAACAAAAAACACAATGAGAGCTCGACGATTTATTCGTTACGATGGTATGCTGGCGGGTTCGGCAGGAGCCTCGTCACCGCTTCCACCGCCACCATATCAACCTCCTTCACATATATCGACACCACCGATATTTAATGAAAAAGATGATATGGTGGAGATAGAGTGTCCTACCATCTTGATTATCGACCATAAACGTCTTGAGGGGATGTTGATGAGGACATTGAAGACCAAGACGACCTGAGAGCCGGACACACGAGCGAGGAGGTGATCCGAGGTGTCGAGAAAACGAAATCCTCCCACGGCATAATCACGAGAGGACGAGTGCAAAACTTATAAACCAAGGCCGCCGAGCTTGTGAAGGAAGCCTAGGAGGTTCTCGTTGATGAAGAGCACTCGCACGCGACCTTCGGAAGAATCACGACCGTCTTCAGCATCGAAGCGGACCGGGTGACGTCACTCCC
Organism: Gynandropsis gynandra; assembly: GCA_036759665.1. Classification (NCBI taxonomy): domain Eukaryota; kingdom Viridiplantae; phylum Streptophyta; class Magnoliopsida; order Brassicales; family Cleomaceae; genus Gynandropsis; species Gynandropsis gynandra. The sequence goes on from CM071860.1 coordinate 15,104,621, forward strand.
GTGATCACAACAGTCACATGACGTCAATGGGAAGTTCAACGCGTTAAAACGGTCACATGACATGACTCTCGCATGCCCAACGGTCACATGACGTCACTCCCACGTCCGAAAGGTCACATGACGTCACTCCCGCATGCCCAACGGTCATATGACGTCATTTGGACACTCCAACAAGTTTTTAGCCTATTTTTCTATTTTGTCAGACACGTTTCGGCCAATAGGGGCAATCGGGCTGTGATTTAGTGTATTTTGTCTTATTTCAAAGTTTGAGATTTGCCTATAAAAGTAGTCTCGACCTTCATTTATAAACAACTTGGATTTTGGAAGTAAATTTGAGTTAGAGAGAATATTTACTCTTATCTTAAACGTTTCCGGAAACGTATTGCCTTCAAATCGTTCCGGGAACAATTGAAGTGTGTTTAGACTGTATCAAGAGGGTTCCACCCCTCTTGTAGTGTCTTTCATTCCATCCAACCCGACGAAAATTCGCTTAACAAACGAGCATCTTGGTTTTCCCTGATACGAGTCCCGAGCCACTTAGCCCGTGCGTGTATCAGTTTTGGTATCTGAGCCCGGTTCTAGGACCAAAGGTACGTTTCCACCCCTTTCAATTCGTTTTAAACTAATCTTTATTGTTTGTTAAAGGAGATGGCCGAACAAGGAGAACACTCGACACAAAACAGCCAACTCAATGCTATCATGCCAATGCTCCAAAGAATGGAGACAAGGATGAATCGCCTTGAAGGAGAACGAAGGCAACAAATACCGGAAGCACAAGTGGTTCATGCGAACTGTGTGGATCAAGAAGAACGCCCAGCTCCTCAACACAGACGAGAGGACGAAGAGTTTCCGAGGCGACCAAGGCGACGACCCATCATCCGCGAGGATGAATTTTCGGATGAGGAGCCACCTTGAAGACCGCGCCATAACCAGGACGGTAAATGTTTGAAACTAAAACCGCCTACCTTTTCTGGCCGCATGGATCCGGAAGCTTATCTCGACTGGGAGAGGTGGATGGATAACATATTCAAATCCTACACCTTTATGGAACGTAAAGAGGTGCAGTACGCTGCGGCCCAACTCATAGAAGGCATGCTCACTTGGTGGGATAACGAGGAGAGCACTAGAGGACGAACCAGAGGTGGACCAGTCTCGTTATGGGGAGAAATGGAGGCCCTCATGCGCAAGATATACGTGCCTCCGCACTTCCACAGAGAGCTTCAAAGAAGATATAGGAAGCTTAACCGGGGAAGCAAAATGGTTGAGGAATACTTCGATAAATTTGAACATCTTCGCAACAGACTGGAACTAGACGAATATGAAGAAACAATAATGGCTCAATTCCTAGATTGGCTGAACGAGCGGATAGCAAGGAAGGTAGAAAGCAACACTAACACAACTTGTAAGACATATTACATGTTTCGATCCAATAGAGCAACAGATTCAATGAAAGCAAGCAGTAAGCCGAGGAACGATGCAGCCCATAGGGTCAATCAAACCACACCAAAGACTGCCAAGAAGACAGAGGGTAGATGATCGTTCCAAGGGTAGACCACTCAAATCATCAAGGGGTGCTAAAGGGAAAGGTAACAGATAAATTTCCTCAAACCCAACCCATTCCCGTGAACTTGTGTGTTTTAGGTGCAAAGGAATAGGGCACATGGCGACAGACTAGTCTAATCTATGAGCCATGACCATCACTAATCACGGAGGTTACGAGTGTGCGAATGAAGATGAACGGAACGTAGACAACGAGATCGAATATCTAGAGAGCGGAGAGCTACTGGTGACACGAAGCGTCTTAAGCACAATGGGCGGTCCACCTGAAACGGCCCGGGAGAGAGACAATCTTCCACACGAAGTGTCTTGTAAAAGAAAAGGTATGTGGACTCATTATTGACAGCGGGTCCTGTACTAATGTTGCCAACGCATACATGGTACAGAAGCTTGGCTTGGAGACAAAGAAGCACCCACATCCGTACAAGCTACAATGGATTAACAGCAAAGGGGAGCTCAAGGTAAGCGAAAAAGTCACTGTACCCTTCAGCATCAGAAAGTACCACGACGAAGTACTTTGCGATGTCGTGCCCATGCAAGTAGTATGGAAGGCCATGGAAATATGACCGCAAGGTAACACATGACGGGAAGTCGAACTTCTACTCCTTCATCAAGAACAAAAGGAAGGTAATGCTAGCACCCTTAGTCCCGCTCAAGTTTATGAAATGCAGTTAAAGCTGAGTCCTGATGACAAGCCAAAACCTTTATGTCAAGGCTAGCGTAATTCCTAAGGCTTTGAGCAATCAAAGCCCCGTATTACTAACGGTTTACAAGGATGTCTAGATAAGCTAAAAAACATCGGATCATCCCCTGGAAGACGCTAGCATCCTAAGCAAGTATTAAGACTTGTTTCCCGAGAAAATTCCAGCTGGACTTCCACCCCTACGGGGTATCGAGCACCAGATTGATCTCATTCCAGGTCGCCATTGCCGAACTGACCAGCGCACTGCATGAACTCTGAAGAGACGAAGGAGCTCCAGCGTCAAGTCCAAGAGCTCATGGACAAAGGCTACATCAGGGAAAGCCTAAGTCCGTGTGGAGTACCTATACTCCTGGTGCCAAAGAAGGACGAGACATGGAGGATGTACGTTGATTGCCGGGCGATCAACAACATCACAATCAAGTACCGACATCCCATTCCACGGCTCAACGACATGCTTGATGAGCTGAGTGGGGCAACAATCTTTTCGAAGATCGATCTCAAGAGTCGATACCACCAAGTTCGCATGAGAAAGGCAACGAATGGAAGAGAACCTTCAAAACGATGCAGGGACTATACGTGTGGCTCGTAATGCCCTTCGGGCTTTCCAATGCCCCGAGCACGTTTATGAGGCGTATGAACCACATGCTATGAGTCTACATCGGGAAATTCGTGGTGGTCTATTTCAACGATATTCTCGTATATAGTCAGGATCTTAGCCAGCACCACGAACACCTTGAGCTGGTATTAGAGATGCTTTGGAAGGAACAACTCTACGCCAACATCAAGAAGTCTCCTTTGCCACAAAGGAGATCGTGTTCCTAGGATTTGTGGTGAGTTCACAGGGACTACGAGTGGACGAGAGCAAGATCAAAGCCATACAAGAATGGCCAACACCCACGACAACCGCCTATGTACGAAGTTTTCACGGGCTAGCAAGTTTCTACCGCCGATTCATAAAGAACTTCAGTAGCATAGCCGCACCACTCACCGCAGTTATCAAGAAGGACATGGCCTTTGAATGGGGATAAGCACAAGCCAACGCGTTCCAACCTGTCCTTGCCCTGCCAAACTTCGACAACCTGAGAGCTTGACATACGAGTGGAGAGGTGACCCGAGGCGCCGAGCAAATGGAATCCTCCCACGACCTAATCATGAGAGGACGAGTGCAAAACTTACGGACCAAGGTCGCCAAGATTGTGAAGGAAGCCTGGGAGGCTCTCGTAAATGCAGAGCACTCGCCCGCAACCTTCAGAAGAATTGCGACAGTCTTTAGCATCAAAGTGGATGCTAGTCCAGACGCTTAGGATGCTGAAATGACCAAACAACCGGGTGACATCACTCCCATGCTCACAACAGTCACATGACGTCATTGGGACGCTCCAGCGCATTCAAACGGTCACATGACATCACTCTCGCATGCCCAACGGTCACATGATGTCACTCCCACGTCCAAACAATCACATGACGTCACTCCCGCATACCCAACGGCCAGATGACATCATTTGGACACTCCAGCAAGTTTTTAGCCTATATTTCTATTTTTTCAGACACTTTTCGGCCAATAGGGACAATATGGCTATGATTTAGTGTATTTTGTCTTGTTTCAAGGTTTGAGATTTGCCTATAAAAGCAGTCTCAACCTTCATTTGTAAACAACTTGGATTTTGGAAGTAAATTTGAGTTCGAGAGAATATTTACTCTTATCTTAAACGTTTCCGGGAAACGTATTGCCTTTAATTCGTTCTGGGAACAATTGAAGTGTGTTTAGATTGTATCAAGAGGCTTCCACTCCTCTTGTGGTGTCTTTCATTCCATCCAACCCAACGAATCTCGCTTACCAAACGAGGATCTCGGTTTTCTTCAATACGCGTCCCGAGCCACTTAGCCCGTGCGCGTATCAGACATTATGGTAAGATTTTAATTTCATAATTCATATTGTATTTAATTTTAAATATTATCTAATCATTTCATTTTCACGTGCAGGTTTGATGATATTCTGAAACATACGAAAAACAACATTGATAACGTTTATTTTGTTATAGTATTTTAGTTCGTTTTCATAGTTAGTTTAATCATTCATTTAGACTTTACCGAGCATTAAGCATCATTTAGTCCTCTTCTAGTGTTTTCTCGTGTTATTGCATAAAATAAAATATCGAGGTACAAACATAAGAAATGAAGCAAAAACTCTCTCTATGAACCATGCACAATTAGCAACTAAGGGTCATGAATTGAAGAAGAAAAATGCAAGCAAGATTGGTTGGAACACATGGATACACGGCTGGAGCAAAAATGCAAATATCAGCCGATGGTCTTCAAAAATGGAAACTCACGGTTAAAAAAAATGGCAACCTTTGGCTAGAACAATTCTTGGACGGAAACGACTGGAATAAATTGGAAGTTTCCTGGAGTAGAAGAGGCAACCGCTGCAAGTAAATGGAAGTTCCAGCCGCTGCAATAAAATGGAAGTTCTAGCCGCTGCAAGAAAAGGAAACTTCTGTCGGTTGGAACAAGAAAAGGAAACAACACCGCTGGAGCTCAAGGAATTGGAAGGACGACCAAAGAGGAAAGAAGGAGAAAAGGAAAGAAAGGAAATAAGAAAGAGGACGAAGGGGTGAATAGAATAGGGAGAGATCTCATTCTTTATCCATGTTGAATATAGATTTCTTCTGTGTTTTGTTTTCTAAGTCCATGTCTGAGTAGTAGTAGCTACGGGTTAGAGAACTTTGCCGATATGTAATGAAGTCTTGTTCTTGATGCTTTTATTCTTGTACGTAACCTGAATGAATGATTGTGGTATTTGATCGTTTTTAGAATGATTGGTTGTTCTTAATGCTTTTGTTCTTGCACGCACATTGAATGAATGATTGTAAAAGCCTAATGAATCTACGCAAGAGGATTAGATTTTGGAACTTAGCCATGATTTAGGATCTCAATTGATTTGGAATCTACACAAGGTCAGTCAATTAGATCTAGGGATTAGGATAGCGGTCTTAATGCATCTAGTGTGTGAGATTATGCAGTTGGAAGATTGGTAGTCCGCACGCTAGGTAGTGGACAAGTCTACGCCTGTGAGTTCCAATATTAGTGCTTGATTCCCGAACTTGTGATAATATCTAAGACCAATGATCATGTTAGAACTTCATTTCATCATTGTTCATTTCTCAAAACCTATGGTGTTTAGTTAATTAAATTTAATCCGTTCGTAGTTATTTTAGATTTATTCGCATTCCAAACACTTATTGATTTTAACCGTCCTATTCATTAGTTTACTAGCTTTAGAGTTGCATCGATTCCTGTGTGTTCGACCCTGGTACTACACGATCCGTATTCTTGCGAAAGCTTTAGACTAGGAAATTATTACTTGAGATTAAACACATCAAACATCATCCAGAGATCGCTACAAGATCGACTCTACTATTCCTGGCAGGTGATGCCAGATGTTATATGCCGCTGATGGTGGTGTACATTCATCGTAAGTAATTTTAATGTAAAATTTTACTTTTAAATTATTATTTACATTTATTTATAAACTAATTTATTATAATTTAGTTTTGCAGCGAGCACATCGATGATCGAAGAAGGATACAACACGTATCTACAGAGCTTGAATGCATGACATGCAAACCCGGTTGCGTTTGATGATGAACAATGTCAAGTGCAACTACTACAAGAAGAATGCCAAACTGACAGAGGCAACGGTCGAGGTATTCAACCAACTCGTCCAACATTGGGTGTCTGAGGACTCTAAGGCTAAGAGCGAGAAGGCCAAGAAATGTCTATACACCGAGAAGGTTCCTGGGGATGGTCCGCATCGCCATACTTCGAGATCAAAATCATTTTCGTAACGAAAGAAAGAATTGGTAAATTTTTTATTCATTATTTAATTTTTTTGTTATATAAAATTTTGATGGAATTATATTACTATTATGTAACAAATGCAACGGTGGGAAGAGAATCGACTATTCTTGAGCTGGTTGTAGAAACCCACGTCAAGAAAAAGTCTGTCGTCGGGGAAGAGAGTGACAAACCTGAACTCATCGACCCTCAGGCAGAACGGACCATGAATGATGTGATAGAGAAGATCACACAACAATCACAAGCCTGCGGTTCAACTCTTGATTATCTCAGTCCTTTACAAAAGGGAAAAAATTTATCTAGAGGTAAATAATAAGATTATTGTTTGTAATTTTTTAATTAAATAAAATATTTTCTAGCGATGCTAACTTTAATGTTATTGATTTTGTAGTCTGTTAGACCATATAAGGGGTGTCTGTAAGATCTCGATTTGCTCCATAAAGATATCGTCGAGGACGCCACAACGGCACCCCTTGTGGTTCAAGAGAGTTACACGCAAGAACGCCGTATCGAGCTTTAGGAAACCACACTTCGAACAACACAATATGCTCTTCATGGAATGTAAGATGCTCTTCAGGTAAAACAATTGGAGCTTCAAGACACTCGAGCAAAGATGCGTCACATGGAGAGCATTATCGAATTGCTAATCGGTCGAGCGTATCAACCACCTGAACCGACGAGAGAAACAACACCGAGACAAGACCCAAAAAGTCGACATTGATGCAACCCTTTCACAAGGTGTTGATGATCACGGGGATGAAGATGACACTACTAATTTAGATAATTTTTAATAAATTATGTTTTTAATTTGTATAAACTTTTTTTAATTAATTTTATTTTCATTTTATTATGATTTTTTATTTTTTTATTTTTTCATTGAGGTTTCAACGGATGCCCGTTGATATTTTTTGAAAAGTTCAACGGGCATCTGTTGGAATTAAAAAATCATGCCTTTTTCTGGAAACGGAAATCCGTTGACAGTTCTCACTATTTTTGTCAACGGATATCCGTTGCACACTTTTAATTCCTGTCATTTTTACATTTCAACGGATGTGCAACGCATATTTGTTACAAACCTTCAACGGGCATCCGTTACACAATTTGTAACGGGCATCCGTTGTTACATTGCAACGGATATATTCGTTACACTCTCGTTGAAAGTTATCAACGGATATTATCCGTTGCACACCTGTTGTAAATTGGTGTGGTGTAAACACGAGTTTAATTATTCCTAGACCACTTCACCGCAAGTATACGGATCGTGTAGTACCAGGGTCGATCTCTAGGGACTAAAGCAGCTAAACTAAGAATAAAACTGTTATTAGTCCCCGGCAACGGCGCCAAAAAACTTGGTGTGGTGTAAACACGAGTTATAAATATTCCTAGACCACTTCACCGCAAGTATACGGATCGTGTAGTACCAGGGTCGATCTCTAGGGACTAAAGCAGCTAAACTAAGAATAAAACTAAACTAAGATGGAAAAGAGTAGAAAGGGATGTGCTCCTAAATTTCTAAACTAACCTAAGTGGTGACAAACGAAACTAGGTTGGGGATAAAGTCAGATATGGTGAACACTACGGGTGTACGGGATACCGGGAATTGTATAGATAAAACAACTAAGGATCACAGATCTATCACCTATTCTTGACAACGAGAAATTCATGTCCTAAAGTGAAGAGTGATTCTTCCGAGCCTAAACCTCCTAACCATGGATACGTGCAACCCTACCGAACGAAACTAGGTTGGGGATAAAGTCAGATATGGCAAACACTACGAGTGTACGGGATACCGGAAATTGCATAGATGAAACAACTAAGAATCATAGATCTATCAACTATTCTTGACAA
>CM071860.1:15135484-15146312 GCA_036759665.1 Gynandropsis gynandra
TCGTGCGGATGCTGGCTGGAATGCAATGCCCGCTCGGGCATGGTGTGTGTGCCCGCTCGGGCACTAGGCATCTGGTCGGGCATGTCACGCCCGACTCGTGAAAAATGTTCTGTCCAATTGGCCGTAGGTTTTGCCCGATCGTGCAAGGGTTGTGCCCGACCGGGTGGAGGCTTTTCCATGCTCAATCTCGTCCCGTTTGTCCTATCATGATCCCCGAAGTTGCTCCTTAGCTCCGTGCATGTTCCTTTAGCTCCAAAATGGTCCAAATACGCGTAAAAACCTGTAATAACATGAAAAGCACGAAAGCAAGTAAAACGGATACGAAATCATACGTAGAACATCACATATGTATCAAAAACGTCTCCTAAATCGTGCAAGAAATACGTATGAAAATGAGATGATCAATATAAAATTGTATTCAATGGGATTTATGTGTCAGTTATAAATAAGAGTATAAAATGAATTGATAGCTCAACTCTAGCTCAAACTATATCTGAGCAAGTTGCGCTGGATATTTTTCAATTTGTTTAAAAAATGAGTTTACGAGCTAAGTCGAAATGAATCAAAGCTTAGACGAGCTAGTTGGCGAGCTCATTTACATATAAATAACATATTATTTCTATTTCTACATATTATTTGTATTTGGAAAAATAATGTATTGTTTACATATTATATTATTATTATTATTCCTATTTCTACAAAAATAATATATTTTTATTACAAAATAAGAAAAAGATGATTTTACTTAGTATTTTACGAATTGTCGAATTTAAAATGTTTATATTTTCGACATTTTATTTTATATTTGATAATTTTTTTTTCATTTAGTAATTTGATATTCATTAACTTTCTATTTGAATTAATGTTTTTATATTTATATATTTTATTTGGTTGGATAATGATTAACATATGAAGTATTATAACTCTTTAGATTAAATAGCCTAGCTCGCGAGCTGGCTCGTTGTTTTGGCAAGCTCACTTGAGTTAAGATTTTTTAGCTCGTTTAAAAACGATGAGCTGAGGAAGCTTATTTTTTGGCGACCTGACGACGAGTTGAGCCGAGCCCACTCATTTTACACCCCTAGTTATAATCTCAATTGAGCAACAAGAAGGGATTTTTTTTTTGTTTATGGACCAGGAGGAACGTGATAACATATTTGTATAGGATGCTTATTTTGAAACTGATATCATAAGAAAGAGTTGTAATAGAAGTTGTATCATCGGGCATAGCAGCAAAACTTATTCTGAGGGCAGAATTAGGTTTTCTAGCTTTAAATTCCAAATAATTGTGGATGAAAGGTCAATATGTGACATCAAACAAAGGAGCATGTTAACAGAGTTACTTATAAAAACATTTCATTATATGGGATGAATCGCCAATGGCACATCGCCACACATTTGAAGCGTTGGATCAAACATTGAAAAATATTATGTCTATGAATGATGAGGAAGCATATGAAAAGCCTTTTGGTGGTAAAATAGTTCTCTTTGGCAGCAATTTCAGAAAAATCGTATCGTTTATTCAAGGAGGCCAAATCGACACTGTGTTAGCATCCATTAGCTGTTTACACCTTTGGTAGTCATGTCACATATTTACATTAACACAGAACATACGTCTACACCCACAAAAAAATTGAATTTTCATAATGGTTAAGATATGTGGGTAATGGGCCACACATGTCAACGAAATATGAGATCTGATAAGTACATTCATGGCGAGAAAATCCTCATCGACAAGAAATTAATGATTTCAAACACAACCGATACCTTGCAAGCACTAGCGGATGCAACGTATCCAAGTTTTTATGATTCTTTCGTAAAGCGTGAATATCTTATAGAAAATGATAATTCTAACTCGAAGAAATGAGAATACCAATGAAATTATGACTTTTTTTTAATTGAAGTTCCATGGTAATGTTACAGAGTACTTAAGCTCAGGTCTAATTGGAATTGATAGTGTACCTACTACAGATTAACACTCCTTCTACCCAATCGAGTACATCACATCTCTTGAGTTTCCTTGTTTTCCAAAACATGCCATTTGTTTGAAGGTGGGTGCCCCAATAATGATGCTAAGAAATATCAACAAAAAAAAGGTTTTTGTAATGAACACGATTAGTCTTCAGTCATCTAGTATCAAGAGTATTGGAAAGAGAGATTATCACGAGCACCCATGTTAGCAAGAAGGCTCTTATACTAAGAATTATTCTATCTCCAAATGAATCAGATCTTCCGTTTGCTCTACGAATGAGACAATTTCGAGTGGCATTATGCTATGTAATGGCGATTAATAAAAGTCAGGGGTTAAGTTAAAAAAATATTGGATTATATCTTCTAAAACTTGTATTCAGCCACAACTAGTTGTCTGTGGTGCAATCAAAAGTCACTTCATTAAATGGACTCAGAATCTTGGATCTAATTGAAGAAGGTACAATACAATCGTCCATAAAAAATGTTATTTACGAAAATATTCAAGAGCCTACCAAACCCACTAGAAAACAATGAAAATATGTAACTAATTCTTATATATTTCTCATTTTTTATCATATATGCATGCTTAATTTATTAATCATATAAATTTTGTAGTTTCAGGTCTTATTAACATCAACAATCTCAGATATTTCTATCAAGGGTTGTATCAAGTTCGCCATTAGCGTAAATCCTACGTTAATAAAGGTAATTGATAGTTCATTTCAATTACTATGTATTTTATGTTGTTACTCTATCTACCTCACTAACACAATCATTGAGGTTATTCAATTACATAATTATTTTAAGAATATTTTTATTTTATAGGCTATTTCAGTTGTAGAAGATTCACAAAACATAATCAAGGTTATTTTAACCCAAAATATTCGCATTCTCCTTTCAATGATAAATTCTTTTTTAAATTGATTTGCTCTAGGATTTAAAAATATTTTAACTATCTCATGTTATGAAAGATTTATTTTAAAAGATTGCATCTAAGTTCTAAACTAAAAAAAATTCACTCAAAATATATCATTATATTGCTCACATATTTATTTTTTCTTTTAGAATAGAAAATTATTAATATCTTGTGCAAAACGTGTTTCTCTTCCTAGTATTTTCTAATTGAAAATACATGAGTACTCATGGTTTGGAAAGAGCTAATTTCAATATATTTTGAGTAACTAAGTTCACTATAATTTATCCATTATTTTCTCCAAAATTTCAAATGAATTTATTGAGTTTCAAGGATACATGCCAGAACCACTATTAGAGACTATCAATTATGAAAATTATGAATATTTATCACAAAATATTTTGAGATAGAAACATATGATATGAAAACTATTTATCACGAAAAATTGTGAATGACTATCAACCTTACCAACTGGATTTTTTCTCAAAAAAATAGAAATAGTTCAATCATATGACAAATTGATCCCAAAATATATCAACATGTTTAAACTTTGTCATGACCAATTGTGTCAACTTTGTATAATAATGATGCTGAGAATTGTTAAAAATTCTAATAATCATTCGTTGAATCACAATAACATATATATATATATATATATATAAATGGAAAACTCATTCACAAAATGGACCATTCTGAAACTATATCGCATTAATTGATGTTTGAAATAAATGGTCACACATTTGTTTATTATCAACCTATAATGTGTATTTCTAAGGTTTTTTGCTAAAAAAAGAAAATTACGAGTTCAATTATTCGATTTCCAATTAAAAAGTGATGTTTGATAACGATGGTGAATTCATTTTTCAATCTTTCAATGATTATTGTACATAGGTTAGGATAGAGGTTGAATATATTGTACCACGTATTTATATACAAAATGGGATGGTAAAATCATTAATTAAACGTCTCCAACTTATTTTTCAATGATTGCTAATGATAATCAAACTCATGTTTATGCTTGAGACATGTTATTTTACATGTTCTGGCATTAATTCAAATAATACTCATGTTTAACACACACACACATATATATATATACACGAATAATTCGAATACTATGAAGAAGTTTGGTAACTCATATAAGATGTATTCATCATCTATCGTTATATATATTTTGAACCACAAATGAGTGATATTTCAAAACTTGTTTTGCTGAATGGAAATTACATGACAGTTAATTCTCAAAGTCAAGAGAGGGAAACCAAGACTAATAGGATTTGGCATTAAAAATACAATCATTACTATATCTTGATCTTTCTACCAAACAGTAAAATCTGAAATACAAAATATTATACACTTGCAAGATATAACAAGTCGACCGCCACATGAGTTCATAGATACAACACAAATGAAAAAATCACATAGACCATCTCCAAAGACATCCACTCGAATAGAGATATAAAAAATATAAAAAAGATAAAAGAATTTCAAATAAGTCTCCGGTACATTTGGAGTTTGGATGACAATTTTGTTCTAATGATAAAAATTGTCGAAAAAAATTTGATAAATATTTTGATTCCAATAAATGAGAATATCCAAAAAACGATGAAGATGATCGTCGACATGAAATACTGAAAATATTTTTAAGCATATAGAAAAATGAGATTTTATTTAATTATATTCATGATAAAATGATATTAAGAAGAGATAAAATAGATAACAATGATAATATTTTTCTATATCTAAAAAATTAAAAATGAGAATAAATATCCAAAACCAATGTAGTATCATAATGTCACTCCAGACATGATTGAATAAAAATGGAAAGAGACTATGCAAACAAAATTAGACTCGTTAAATATAAAATATATGGATCCATTGTTAAAATCCTTAATGGTGTTAAACCAGTTTAATTCAAATGAATTTTTGTGGAAATAAATAAATAAAAACAATGAAATCACGATATATAGGGTATGTCTTATCGCACAAGGTTTTTTTTCGAAACCTTAGAATTGATTATGAGAAACATATTCTCATGTTATACTTGATTAGTTTAATGGTTTTTAAATTTGAAAATGAATCTTATGGATGTTGCACAATATATCTATGTGAATCTTAGAAGAATGATATATAAGAAAATTCTGGAAAGATTGAGAATATTCAAAGTATGAAGCTTAAAACCTAAAGAAATATGTATGATCAAATATCAATGATCTTTGTATGGATTAAAAAAATTTGGATGTATGTGATATATATGTCTAAATTAATATCAGTTAAAAAATAACATGTGAATAACTCCATTGTCCTTGTGTATTCATATAAAAATCTGATTTTTTTTTTGTAATTATAGTTATTTATGTATATAATTTGAATCTGATTGGGATCTCCAAATAGATACAAAAATTGTTAAAAATTATTTTAAAAAAGTTAAAATAAAAGATATTAGACGAACCAAATTTTATTTTGGTTTACAGATACATTTCTAAAGAATAAAATATTTATATATCAATCAAATTATACAAATAGTGTCATAAATTGTTTAACTGGGTAAAAAGAATCCATTAAATACCATAATGATTTTTAGTTTTTAACATTGAAAAATATCAATTTCGTCTCTATGAAGATAATGGAGAGATACTCAGATTCTAAATACTATATAGGATTGCAATATAGACTCTCTTGTGTTAGTCAATTGAATTTATCTTGATATAGCATTTACTATTAACGTCTTGGTAACATATAGTTCATTTTCAACATATCTTCATTGAATATAGATTAAACATATCAATGACTATTTACAGGAAACAATTGATCTAGAATTATTTTATGTTAGAGATTCTAAAAATTTAATTGATTTGATAGTTGTATGCTATTTATCAAATGTCCATAAAGTTTGATAACGAATATGATATGATTTTATAATTATATGCACAACAATATCATGTCGTTCTTAAAAATAAAAATTAATAGCAACATCTTTAAATTATGTCAATTCATTATATTTTGTGAAGCAAACCCGTAAAAAATATGTGGTTGTTATTTAAAAAGGAATCTATATGATTTGTTTTTTTTATGGTTTTTGTTCTATTACATTTGCCTATAATAAACTTTTTAACGAACTAGTTAATAAAATTAAAAGAGAAATCTTAAAATATGAATGTCTTGATCATGTCCATTGAAGTTTCCTAACCATTACAAAATTTATTTAATTTTGTCCATAAATAAACTTGAGTGTAATAATATATTTTAAAAAATCGCCAAAATCTTAAAACCAATATCTTCACTCTATTCTCTCCATCTCAACGTGCAACATATATATGTGTATATATAATATTGTATATATATATAATATCTCATATATATATATATTTCTTCGTTTTTTTGAAATATCTCCCCTCTCCCTCTCTTATAATATCTAAGTACTAATAAAAGTGAAGGTTCCGTGAACAGTTTTAATCAGACACATGTTGAGTTATTATTGGTCAAATCAACTTTTTTGATTACGTGTCTTTCTCAAATCCGTTGGATTTTAAAATTTTTTTTCCTTATACTTTGAACTCATATTGACCGTCGATTTAGAAAAAAAACCCAATGACATGTGAACACTCTTCTCTCGCCACATTTCATCTCTCTCCCTGGATAATCTCTCTCGATCCATTCACTCTTTGAGGCTGATGATGTTTCTCAGTGCGAAGGCCGACTGAGAAGCGGCGAAGGCCGAATGAGAAGCGACGGAGACCAGTGGACAGATCCGCTCGGCCGCAGCAACCAGCGGATGGACCTGACCGGCGGACGGACGAACAGCGGACCGACGGACGGCGGGCAGATTCACGACGAGCAGCACAACGAAGGCGGCGACCAGCAGCTTCGCTACCAGCAGCAGGGCGAGCGCAGTGACCGGCGAGGAGGCATCAAGCGTGGCGGCCATGAGCAGCGAACGGCGGACAGCTGGAAGATGAGCTCGACAGCGCGGAGAATTCCAGACCGGCGGACAGACGGACGGCCATCGAGCAGCTCGACGGACAGACCAGCGGCGGCCAACCGGCAAGAGGAAACGTCGGCAAGAAGAAGAAGGAGAGAGAGAGGAGAGGTTTGAAGAGAGAGGCTGTCTGATGTCTCTAACGAAAAAGGAGGAAACTAGGGTTTCCAAGGAAACCTAGGCCGGGGCAAAATAAAATAAAAGCCCATCAAATAAATGGGCTGCATCTAAAAAACAAATCCTAATATTTCTAGAAGATTATATTATATTAGCAATAGCCTTTGATTTTATCAACGACATTATCCCTAATCTAATTTACTGATATTTTAATATATCAAAAGTAAAATCTAATATATATGTGTTGATGAATTAACAAGTTTTCTATGTAATCCAAATATAAATTATTCGTTTTTATTTTCTTTTTGTATAAAGTATGTTTAAAAACTTTTAGATAAACTTAAATATTTTCAAGTAGAAATTAAAACAGTTTCAAAAAATATTTTTTTTTAATATTCATTAGAACCTTATAGATTATGAATTAGAGAGTTTCACTCTACAATTACCATCATTCCGCACTTATATAGTTATATAATTTTACGTTTTATAGATTATTATATATGTCTAGATTTATCTGATATACAATTATATATTTAATTGAATTGCACGGTTTTTAGAATATTTTACAAGCCTTGGCATGTAGCTAATTTACATTTAAAGAAGAATGAATTCACTATCCCGCTATAAGGGAAAAAAACATTCCAAGAGAAATGAAAAACAAAAAGTTAAAATCAATCAAAGGTTTCTACGATAATTTCACCGTTAATTATTTTTCTTATCCAAAAATAGACCAATGTGGTAAGTTGTTGAGTCAAAGTTGCTATTAATAATTTATGTAGTTTATTTCCTTTAAAAGCTCTTCTATTTTTATTCACTAAACCAATTTTCTTCCCATTTATAAATTTCAATATCCTCCTAGTTTCCACATAATTGATTTAAATTTTAAAAATAAAAAAATTAAAATATTTTCAAATGAAATCAATAAAATATTGACAATTTTCTAAAATATCAATTTAAATTTAAAAAACATATGATTATTTGCATAAAATAAAAGAAAAAATGATAATGAAAAATAAAATTTTCGAAATGAATAAAATAAGGGATGATATTATTTTAACAATGTTTAATACATATTCATTTAAATTTGTTAATAACTCAAATTCAAAATGATGTATTATCCATTATTTTTACTTGAAATCAATTAAAAGGTCTGATTAACTCGATTTAATCCGATTTTTATACAATTAACACAATCATATTCAATTATAATTTGAAATTAATTAAATCGAATAAGTAACTTGGTTCTTTTTTATTGGTTATAGTATTTTCATTTATTTTGTGAAAAAAAATGTGAATTTTATTTCTTTATCTAATCTTTTCCTTTATTTAATAAAACTAAAAGTAATGTTTATATTATATTTTTTTATTATTACATAAACAATTTTTTTAATATTAAAATATTTTAAATATGAAATTAAATATGAACAAATAATTTTATTTCTTTATCTCATCTTCTTCTTCTCTTTTTTATAATAAAAGTAAAATTATTTTTATATTATTTTTATTTATTATTGAACAAATAATTATTTTTTAATGATAAAATATTTAAAAAATGAAATTTATTATTTTTAATGTTAAAATATTCTTAAATATGAAACTAATACCGCGCGAAGCGCGGGTATAATCTAGTATATATATATAATTTAATAGATACAATTGTTTTCTTTATTTATTAAGTAGTTAATTATATATATATATATATACACGTTTATGTTAACACTTTAACAAAAAATAAAAAGAAAAAAACACTCACCTTATGAAAATGAATGATAACCTTGAGTCTCCATCTCTATCACACAAATATTTAAAGACAACAAAAAAAGAATTATGAGATACCTAAAATCAAGGTCAATGTTGAACTATAATATATCCAAAATGCTTAAAAGAGTGAGGCTAAAATACTTCGTCAAATACAAATAAAAAAAATAAAGGCATTTTTGTGTGTGTGTGTGGTTATTTCATTCATCAATTTTTGTACAGGTTATGCAAAAGGACAAGGAATAAAAATGATACATCTTCCTGTCATATATCAAAATCATTATTATATAAATGCAAAAGAAAGACAAAACTTGGGCTGTATAATGATTATGCTTCGCAACTAAATTTTCAATTATTGTTTTCTCTGTAGTGAGTAGTGACCCTATATATATCTATTTTATTTTTGTTAGTTATGATTATATGCCACTATATATATATGGTCTGATATCTTATACTCTCTCAAACAAAACCCTAAATGAACAGTAAAAAACACACGTTGCATCACCTCTGACCGTTAGATCATCTCTGTTTTTTTGTTGGCAATTCTTCAGCCGTCGGATGGATGCCGAGTACTGTTCATGGGTGTGTTCTCTTCACAGCCCTCCGATTAATTTTTACCGACTCATCTTGGCCATTGATATTTCCTTTTACCTTTTCATTTTAGGTTACAAACAAATGGGCGATGGGCACACAACGAGCGGCTAAGGGAGGGAGGCGAGCGGTTGAGGGAGGGGAGGCGGTTGGAGGGAGTGGAGACACGTGGCGCATGGCGCATGGTGCAGGGCGAGGCGGGCGGAGAGAAGATGTGAGGCGTGGTGGAGAGGGGAAGCGCGCGTTTTAGCCCTAAGGGGGCATTTTTGATATTCTCCCTATTAAAAAACTAAAAGAAAATCATTAATTATTTTAAAAAAATCATAAATTATTTAAAAAATATATTTTAAACTATAAATTCATAATATTTATAAATAATTTAATTTCTAAAAAATATATAACGAAAATCACATATTAAAATTGACAGAATTAAATATTATTTAAATAATTATATATATAAATAATAAATTTTTGAAAAAATTGATTTTAAATTTGAATATTATTTAAATAATTATATATGTAAATACTTTTTTTAAACTATTAAATATTTTAAATAATTATATATATAAATAATACATTTTTGAAAAAAATTGATTTTAATTTGAATATTATTTAAATAATTATATATGTAAATAATTTTTTTAACTGATTTTTTTCTGCGCAACGCGCAGAGTAAATATTAGTTAGAAATACAATATATTATAAGTATAGTGGGAGGTGAAAGAAGATCAAAAGAGTTTGGAATATTCTTATCTACATATAGTGGACCAAAAATTTCCATTATATTATCAATATGAATTAGTTTTGTACCCGTGTTTTCGCACGGAAATATTATTTTAGATAAAAATTGAAATAAAACTTGAATAAAAATTGTAAATATTTGTTTAATTTTATATTAAAAGATATTATATATTTAATATATATATTCACGGCTATACGAATTTAATATATAAGTTCTCAAGAGACCCTAAAATCCCAATTTAATCGAAAATTTAAATTCTCTATTCAGCCAAAAACGAACCATCAATAAACAATTCATCGTCGGATCTAGGCGCATCTGCACTCAAGCTCAGCTGGTCCACGCGTTGACTGTAGAGAGCAAATCTCCAATGTCTTTAATCTCACCCTCATCAGTGGAGTCTCCAATCGACATGAATCGACGTAAATAAGTCGAAGTTTCCAGTGTAAAATGCAGAAAATCAGCCAAAAAAACGAAGACACGAAAAATCACCATATCAAAAGTATAGATTACGAATACAAACAAATAATTCAAAGCATCACAAATCATTTTATTACGAATACATAATTCAAAGCATCACAAATCATTTTCTAAAGAAATTTTATTTATATATATAAATATTTCAATAATATTTAAATTTTTCTTTTTCAATATTAGATTGAAGATAATTTTCGTTATATTCTTTTTTAAATTAAATAATTTATGAATGTTATGAGTTTATATTTTTTAAATAAATTTTTAAAATAATTTATGTTTTTTT
>CM071860.1:15146319-15161993 GCA_036759665.1 Gynandropsis gynandra
AATAATAATAATAATAATAATAATAATAATAATAATAATAATAATAATAATAATAATAATAATAATAATAATAATAATAATAATAATAATAATAATAATAATAATAATAATAATAATAATATTTGTATTTCATGGTAGAAAAGTGCTATATTAATGTTGTTATCGTTATTATTATTATACAAAGTCTAATGTTAAAAAAATTATAATAATTAGATATTATTATTGTCAATAATAATAATATAAATAATAATTTTTGTATTTATGTTATTATTACTATACAAAGTCTTATTTTTTAAAAAATTTATAATAATTATTATTGTTATTAGTAGATATTATATTTGTTAATGATTAAATTGAAAAATGTAAAATCTTGTTCACACGTTGTACCGACACGTTGTGCATGTTTTGTTTTGTTAGTATATTAAATATATTAATATTATTATATTTTAATTTTATTACCATTAGATATTCATTATTAAAATTATTATTATTACCATTAGATATTAATAATTAAAATTAATAATAATGATATTATTATTATTATTATATCAATTTTTACATACTTTATACACATTTGAGTACAACGTGTATACAACCAACAATAATAATAAATAATAAAAACAATAATAATAATAACAATAACAATAATAATAATATAGTAATAATAATAATATTATTATTATTATGATGATGATAATGATGATGATGATGATTATACACATGTTTTGTACAAAAACGTGTACAACATAGATCCAAAAGTTTTTGGCATTATTTTTTTTTCAAATTTCCGATTATTTAAATAAAATAATTTGAATATTGATAAAATCAAATTGTATTCTTGTTGAACCTAAAAATTTTGGGTTGAACTTGTTAAATTCATATTTATAATGATTTGTTTATCATAATACATGTTTAATTTATAAAAAATTATACATTGTCATTGTTTATAGTAACAAACCATATATTGTATGATAAAACATATAATTTTGACATAAACCCCATTCTATGCATTGTTTGTATTAGTTTATGGTTTATGACTAAGAATTATAACAATCGAATTATTAACTATGATTTGAAACAAATGTGGAATAACACATTAGGTTAACTAATAACTAAGGTTCAACAAAAAAAAAAAAAAATCAAAGGGTACAACCCAATTTTATAAAATGTGATTCCATATTTTAGAAATTGAATGTTGATTGAACATCCATATGGCCATATTTATCATATTGAACAATTAAAGAACATGTTTGAATCATATAATTACGATTTTAAGGGGTTTAAAAATGCTCGTAGTACATGTTGTGTACGTTGTGCACAAAGTTTGAACAAACTTTGAACAGACTTTGTTCACCCGTTTTGTGCAATGTTCGTGGTAGTATTTACCACGAACATTGTACAAAACGTGTATGTACAACATTCGTGCTAGTGAGGAGACGAAGCGGGTGGGAAGGGAGGGGCGGGGGAGACGACGCACGACGGAGGGGAGGCGGGTGGAGCGAGAGGGGCGAGGGAGGCGAGGGGCGGCGGAGGCGAGGTTGGGGAGGGGAGACGCAGGAGAGACGACGCCGGTGGATAGGAAAATCGCCGGAGGCGGATGGAGAGGGGAGTCGTCGGTGCTATGTTGCACAAAACTTTCATGAACAGTAACCATGTTGTATCCAGCGATTCAGAATTGTCCAACAAAAAAAGAGAGACGATCGAACGAATGATATAATGACATGTGGTATTTTTATATTCAGTGAAGATTTTGTTTTAGAGTATATTAGATGTAAATTTGTACAATAATTTATTTAGCATTACCCACCATTTTATTAGTTTAAAAATATTATTACTATAGGTAAAAGACGACCGCAGATAAATAATAATAGTAAAGTGGTTTACATTATCCCACATCAGTATTGGGTTCGACTGAAATTTATGATTATGAAGCATACATTGAAGTTCGATATTTTGAATTTTTTTTTTCAGAGTTATGAACTTTTTCTTACCGTTAAAATATTTTCGAATTAATTTACAATCGTCCATTTTTTCCCATTTAATCACAGTTATATGATATTGTGGTCTTCCAAGATTGACTTGCAATCAGTCAACGTAATGCATGTTTGATCTCTTCGAAATGATTTAAGTCGTTCGATTGAAATGAATTTCTTTATTATCAAATTATAAATAGAACATACCAAACTCAAGAATAGTTTGTTTGTGTACAGCCACACAGAAGAATGAGAAAATATTCATCTAGAGAACTTTATCTATTGCAATATGATCATGATGCATTATTATTTTAAATGTAATATCAAATGAAATTTTATTATTGCTATTACGAGGGAGCATACATCACATTCCAGATTTACAATATCTATAAATGTTAATAAAATAAATGTTAATAAAGATTCTACATGTTATACTAAATATTGTATAGATCTTGCATAGTTGATAAAAATCAAACTTACATAAACATTGTTTCAAAACACTAGATAAAAATATTAAGGATATTATGGTTCAACAAATCATATGTTGCAAATTTAACTTTTTGGCGGCTAAAATATCTAACTCAAAAGTGATTTTAGAACAAATTTCCGGTGGTTATTGAAAGAAGTAGACAAGACATAATTCGAGCTTTAATAAATTCATCGTACACTTGGATTTATTGCTGAGTTTGGAAATCAACTAAGAACATTGATAACTGTAATCCGTCGTAGTATTTACATGATTCTTAGGTTTAATTTTGATTAGATTTCTTGGATTTTACCGATTTATCGAGTTTATTCGAGGATTTCATCTACCATTTCGTGTTTTGTATAGGAAACGAAGACATGAAGCGAAACACAAGTGATTACGGTAATTCCACCCCGAAAACGTGATTGGATGACAAGATACAACATGTGCAAGGCCACGGATCCAAATTAAACACTCAAACATCGAGCGGAAGGAGCAGAAACAACAATTGATGTGCTGCACGCTCGGGCATGGAGAGGACCCGCTTGGACTACACTTCTGCAATTAGGACTGAAAATCCCCGAAACCATGCCCGAATCGGGCTGGTAGACAACACGCACGGGCATGCAAGCCCGATCGGGCTGAGTATTGTACACGACCGGGTTGAATTCTGCACGAGCGGGTGCAAGTTATACCCGCGCGGGCCGCCTAATCTGGAACAACCTTGTTTGAATGTTTGAACGGGCAATTAAAGGGAAAAGAAGCCATCTAGGGCTAGGAGACAAACCAGACACGAGAGGAGACACTTAGAGACACAGAGAAAGAGGGAGAAGGACGGAATGAGGAAGCGGGAGCGTGGAGGAGCTATTGAAGATGTTGGTAATAGAATAGGGAGGGATCTCGTTCTTTATCCATGTCGAACATAGTTATCTTTTACGTTTCTTTTGCTGAGTTCATGTCTGAGTAGATCCATAGCCATAGAATAGAGAGCTTGACCGATATGTAACGAAGTCTTGTTCTTAATGCTTGGTGATTCTTAATGCTTTTGTTCTTGAACGCCACTTGAATGAATGATTATGGTTTTTGATCGTTTCAGATTGAATGGTTGTTTTTAATGCTTTCATTCTTGTACGCCACTCGAATGAATGATCATAGAAGTTTAAGAATCTACGCTAGGGGATTAGACTTTGGAATTTAACCATGATTTAGGATTTAATCGGTTTAGAATCTACGCCAGGTCGATCGATTAAATCTAGGGATTATAATAGCGGTCTTAATGCATCTAGTAGGTGAGATACACAATTGGTAGATTTGTATATGCATGCTAGATAGTGGACAAGTCTATGCCAGTGAGTTCCTATTTAGAGGTTGAAATCCCTGAGCTTGAATTCGTGATAATATCTAAGACCATGATCTTGTTAGAATTTCGTTGCATCTTTGTGCATCTCTCGAAACCTATGGTGTTTAGTCATTGAGTTATTCCGTTAAGTAGTTTAGTTTAGTCGCATTCGCATTCCCATCATTCATCGATTTCACACGTCTTATTCATTAGTTTACTAGCTTTAGAGTTGCATCAATTCCTTGTGTTCGAACCTGGTACTATACGAACCGTGTTCTTGCGGAAGCATTAGTCTAGGTAAATTATTACTTGAGATTAACCACATCAAGTTTTTGGCACCGTTGCCGGGGAATTGATTACGACTTTAGAGTTAGGATACTTTTGAACTATGATATAGTCCTTTCTAGAGTCTTTATTTGTTTTTCGTATTTTTGCTTTTGTTTTGAGTCTTTATTTGTTTTTCGTATTTTTGCTTTATTTTTCTTTCTTATTGGGTCAAATTTCTTATTGGGTCAAATTTTTTTACCTCTCGGAGCTTAATCGAATTTTGTGTTCTTTATTTTGCGAGGTAACATGAACATGGTCCACTCTTTGTATGCCGATATAGCTGAAGTAAAATATCAACTTTCCGAAATTCGTCATATGTTGTCTAACTCATACCATCCGCATTACTCGGAGCAATCATGGGAACAAGAAGTTGGGGGTATGAAGAAGAGATCTACGAGAGTTACAATCAGCCTTTCGGAAATACATACAATATGGATGGAGCGATCACCCAAACTTCCCGTATAAGAATACCGATGGTATGTTGAATGCACAACATCTATTGGAGAACTTTCAGCCATGGACGCAGCCCCAAACTCAGAACTATCAGTCATATGCGCCTCAGCCACAGCCAAACATTTCCGAAGGAGTCCCCGACGTTACCGCCATGTTCGGCCGACTCTTTGAAGTACTAGAAAATCAAAACAACTTGTTGATGGGAGTGAAAGCGGGACAAGAAAGCGCCAATAAGCAGATGGATGGTTTCCTTAGACAATTGGACACACAAGCTGCACAACTTGCATAAGGGGCCTCACACCCACAAGAGGTTCTATCGGGAAGTTCAGAAACACATCCTCGTGAGCATGTCAACGAAATTTGCCTAAGGGATTGTAAGACGGTGGATCAGCCTACTTCAATGTCTGAAAGGGGTGAAGCATTTATCACAGTAGCGGAAATAGCTGTCAACAAGCTAAAGGAGAAGCTCGAGGAGGAAGAGGAACCAAAGTACGTAAAACCAGATCCGAGGCCACCTCCATTTCCATTCCCACAACGTCAACGCATGAAGACGGTGGATCAGCCAAATCCGTTGATAATTGAAAAAGGAGAAGAATCTAACACGCCAACGGATAAGGCTATGGACATTGATAAGCATAAAAAGAAACCCGAGATGGAAGTAGGGTTCAGCTTAATTGACACACTTGAGCAGCCATGCGCTATCGATTTCGTGTTCCCCGACGACATCTTTGAGAATTTAGTCGAGGAAGTTTGTGAGGAATTTCGGAATACGGATTCCCTAGATATGAATCTCATAGCAGCTGGAGAAGGATTATACAAGGTACCAAACGAGCTGCTTGACAACAAAAAGAAGAAGGAAACCCCCGACCGGGACTTCCGCACAACCCGAGCTAAATACGGTGCAAAACAGTATATAAACAACCCTGAGATGCCGAGAAGCTACACCAAACGTCCAGCACACAATTGGAGCATTGACAAGGCACCCAAGGTGAAGATGAAGCCTTCACAACAAAGGCTCACACATCAAAAATCTCTGGAGACGCTGAAGGAAACAAGCGACGAACGCCTAACCGGTTTCATGGAGTACACAACCGGATTTATGGACAACTCGACTAGAATTTTTGGACAGCACGATCTAGCCCCCAACTTAGAGAACATCATGGCCAATCTTGGGGAAGACATGACTGATCGTGCAAGGAACTCAACTGATCTGCGTGCTACGCCCTATCGAGCACACTATGCACGCGAGACGCTACGCACACGAAGACGTCGAGGACGTCCACCTAATGAATAACACGTTTTGGTTAGGCTCGCGACCTTAAACAAGCGCTTCGCGGGAGGCAACCCGACTTTTGTATTTTCTTTTTATTTCATTGTCGGACCTATTCTTATTCTTTTCACATTGATGTACTCGGTGGGTTAGTATTCTTTCCTTTGGATTGTGTGATTCTTTTTCACAGTTTTTTCAACGTCGATATCATTCTTGAGGAGGAGACGCAAACAATGTTCAGCCGCATCACCAACTCGAGATTGCAAGATACACAAGGTGCACACGTTCCAACTTTATTTTCCCGTTGTTTGGTATGCGAGATTCTCTTAGGTTTTGAACACCGGAACGGTGTTTCATTCAAGTCTAGGGGATTACTCGTCGAGTATCATGCATGTGATTAGGATTAGATGTTGATTTTTTTTGTTATTTTTAGGAATAAACGGATGGATACCTAGCATGAATTTTCGACCTTTAGTCATTATTATGCGACTTTGTCGAATCGTGAACAATAGTCTAGGTTTTCTTAGAAGTCTTTTCGATACCGACTAGTCGAGTAGTTGTGCTTGAAACCATGATCTATAGTTGCATTCACCTCCTAGGTTTCAGCACTAAGTATCCATATCTCCGTGTATACCGATTGATCTTTGCTTTGTTTGATATATTTTGTCGTTCATTGATCATTAGATTCCACACGCTTATACTCTGCTGTCATCTTGGAACGTTTTTAACTACTTCAGGTTTTCATTGACATGAGTACATCGAGATCGATGGTTCGGGTCTAAGTGGTGGGTTGAGGCGCTATTCTACGTCCTAAGGGTTAGAGTGATGCGTAATCTCGAAAAAAATAAAAAGAGAAAAATGTTCGGCAATGATGCACCTCTTCACTCCGCTAAGGCTACAAGACCTTATGAGTGTGCCATAGACAGCCTGGGTCTAAGTAGAAAGCCATCCCTCTTCGACTTCGACGTCCTAGAAACCAAGCGTGGATCTATATAAAAAAAAGAAAGAAAAGAGAATAAGAACGAGAATACGAGTTTAATGATATCTCAAGCTTAGGAGAACTGGTATGGAGATCGTTTGGACGTTGTCTAGGGGTATGAAATACACTTAGATCATTGGTAGGATTGCATGGCTCGTGACTTTCGGTTGATAGAAGTCTGAACTAGGTACGCTTAGGTTTGCGTTCATGTGACGCGTTGTTTTGCATGATGGCTAACCCTTCGAGGTATTTGTGCTAGTGTCCATTATTGTTTAGCTCTTCTTGTACTCGACTCTAGATTTTCTCGAAGATGAGCAAATGTTAAGTCTGGGGGAGTTTGATAACATGTAATCCGTCGTAGTATTTACATGAATTTTAGGTTTAGTTTTGATTAGATTTGTTAGATTTTACCGACTTATGGAGTTTATTCGAGGATTTCATCTACCATTTCGTGTTTTGTAAAGAAAACGAAGACATGAAGCGAAACACAAGTGATTATGGTAATTCCACCCCGGAAATGTGATTGAATGACAAGATACAACATGTGCAAGGCCACGGATCCAAATCAAACACTCAAGCATCGAGCGGAAGGAGCGGAAACAACAATTGATGTATTGCACGCTCGGGCATGGACAGGACCAGCTCGGGCTACACTTCTGCAATTAGGACTGAAAACCCCCGAAACCATGTCCGACTCGGGCTGATAGACAACACGTACGAGCATGCAAGCCCGATCGGGCTGAGTATTGTACACGACCGGGTTGACTTCTGCACGAGCGGGTGCAAGTTATACCCGTGCGGGTCGCCTAATCCGGAACAACCTTGTTTGAAAGTTTGTACGGGCAATTAAAGGGAAAAGAAGCCATCTAGGGCTAGGAGACGAACCAGACACGAGAGGAGACACAGAGAAAGAGGAAGAAGGACGGAACGAGGAAGCGGGAGCGTGGAAGAGCTATTGAAGATGTTGGTAATAGAATAGAGAGGGATCTCATTCTTTATCAATGTCGAACATAATTATCTTTTGTGTTTCTTTTGCTGAGTTCATGTCTGAGTAGATTCATAGGATAGAGAGCTTGGCCGATGTGTAACGAAGTCTTGTTCTTAATGCTTGGTGATTCTTAATGCTTTTGTTCTTGAACGCCACTTGAATGAATGATTATGGTTTTTGATCGTTTCAGATTGAATGGTTGTTTTTAATGCTTTCATTCTTGTACGCCACTCGAATGAATGATCATAGAAGTTTAAGAATCTACGCTAGGGGATTAGACTTTGGAACTTAACCATGATTTAGGATTTAATCGGTTTAGAATCTACACCAGGTCGATCGATTGAATCTAGGGATTAGGATAGCAGTCTTAATGCGTCTAGTGAGTGAGATTACACAATTGGGAGATTGGTAGTACGCACACTAGGTAGTGGACAAGTCTACGCTAGTCAGTTCCTATATTAGAGCTTGAATTCCCTAAATTCGTGATAATATCTAAGACCATGATCTTGTTAGAACATCGTTGCATCATTGTGCATCTCTCGAAACCTATGGTGTTTAGTCATTGAGTTATTCCGTTAAGTAGTTTAGTTTAGTCCCATTCGCATTCCCATCATTCATCGATTTCACAATCTTATTCATTAGTTTAGTAGCTTTAGAGTTGCATCAACTCCTTGTGTTCGACCCTGGTACTATACGATCCGTATTCTTATGGAAGTGTTAGTCTAGGTACTTGAGATTAACCATATCAAGTTTTGGGCGCCGTTGCCGGGGATCCAAGAAACCTAATCAAAACTAAACCTAAGAATCAAACATGTTCCTATTTATAGATGTTAATGAAAATAATATTAATGATACAAATAATTTTTTAGAATGAAGAGTAAAACTAGGAGATAGACCTTATTAGAACCAAATGATGTATAATATCTTTTAAATATTTCATCAGATTTATTAATAAAAAATATGCAAATCCATTTCAATTGAGTGCAAACCATGTATATGAAGATTTAAAAATCAATACAATGGTATAACACAATTTCAAAAAACGAACTATTTTATGTCTTATAAATTAAATGGTTAATAAATTAACAATATATTATCGCAAATGACAACGGGAGATATTAAATAATATTTCAGCTCATATAGTCTATGACATTTTTATTGTAATAGCCAAGAAAAAACGAGTTATATAGCTTAATTTATCAATGCTATAACCCTTAACTACTTGATGATTGTATACATTTTAAAATCGAAATATCTATAGTGTTATTAAAAATTGATCAATCGACTGGATTGTACAATGATACGAGACTTTAGATTACGACTTTAAAAAAAAAATATTATCGACAAAAAATTATAATAAGTATAAATCAAAGTTTTTATATCTAGATACCATTAATATCAACAATAAAACATTGTTCTTATACATTAAATGAAAATAATTTTTTGATTGTTCACTGCTTTACAATGACAACTAACAAAATTCAAAGATAAAACCTAAATAAATTCGGTTTATATTTAATCCGCCTAATTTTTATTTATGAATAATTATATATAGTTATATTAAGAGTGGAAAAATTGAGCATATTTAAAAGTCTTATTCTCGATGACAAAAATAATTTCACTAAAACAAAAAAGTTTTATTCAAAAAAAATATTTCAAATTGTTTACAACCCCGTGAGAAAATCCTCGTATCAACCCATGTCCATATTCCTCCCTGATTTTGGAAAAATGCATGAGCCTCCTTGAGAATCCAAAATATTATCTCAAATGTCCCAACTTAGTAATGATTCTCCCGAACATTCTTGCACCATGTACAATCTAAGGAACAAATAACATTCTTCAATTGAGTGATGACATGGCATCAGAAACTCCACTCCGATGAACACACCAGCAAAAAAGTTAGTAACATTGGGTCGGATAATTGTATCTATTGGCGAAACAGAAATGGGTGTTCGAACCAGGCCAGTTTTACAATTCAAATTTTCCAACATTTAATTCATAAACCTTTTTTTCCGATTTCAGCATCGTGCTTGAAGTTTTTTTTCTTCGTTTTCCAGAACATCTTTTGTCAGGTGTTGTTCTTCGCCGATTATTCATTCTTTAGCATCCAGTTGTGGTGCATTATTCTTCTGATTTGTCTTCCTCGTCAATTTGTTTTGTTTCGTGAATTGTTTTTATGTTGTATTATGCTTCTTCTTCGTCAATTCGTTGTGCACTAGCTAAGAGTTTTGAGGTTTAAGCATTGACCAATTTCATGGTCCTGTAAACGATTTTAGGCTTAAGCATTGGTATTTTCATGTTTCTCTGGATTAATGACTTATAGGGGTGTAATGTGTTGAGGTGAATTGTGTTGAAATGGATTAATGAGTTAATGTTTTTTTTTATTTTGGAATGCTTTTTTAGCATTAAGTCATGCGAGTTTTTTGAATATATGATCAAGACGAGATTCATCATTGACTGAAAGTCGCATTATTAGTGGCACATGACCAAATAATTGCAAAACCAATTGCGACAGAAAAACTAAAAAATCCAAAAGATAGAGAATCATATTGAAAAAGCAAAGTGAGTCATCAAACAATGACGATACATTCATACATGACTTAATAAATGAATAGAAAATTAAGAAACATTAATAGTTGTTCTTGGTATCACTCTTATTATATTGTGATCTCTATAATGGTTACATTATATAAGCAATTATTTTGTACGATTTTTCAAATGTATTAGATTCTAACATTATATTTTGTACTAAAAAATTGTAATGTATTATTTTCTAGCCACTACTAGAAAATTCAAGATTTGGGACGAAATTTGAGGACTGACATTTCCGTCCCTAAATTTAGGGACAGATTATACACGGATTAGGGATGGATAATAAAATTCGTCCCGAATCCGTCCCCAATTTTGCGTACCGAAGAGCCGTTTCTAATCCGTCCGTATTTGCTTACCGAAGAGCTGTCTCTAATCTGTCTGTATGTCGCGACGCGTTGGAAGAGGCACTAAAACGAGAAACCGCCCTCAGTCCGAGGAAAGTGGCAACCTTTCATCTCATTCTCGACATTCCAATTCAGGGTTTGAAGATTATATGAATCCAAATTTCTTTCGAAACACTGGATCGACACAATCGGGGTAATATATGCCATATCATCCGCAAATGCAACCACCACCCGATCCAGTAATGCATCACGACCCTGATATATACGATTAACCAACAGTAGAAGAAATTTTAGCAATGGATGAAGAACGACGCAAGCTTCCTCTTATAGACCCTGTTCGAGAAAGCGGCGGACTATGGTACGTATACTCAAATTCAAATCTCAATTATTAGTCAACTAAATGTTAATTCATCTTTCATTTTGATTTGTAGGTTTGGATATAATCAACTTAATCGTCACATATCAATGACGATAAAAGCTGATTATGACCGGCCGTGTTACAATTGGACACATACCGATCCAGAAATTAAGCAACGATGGTGGAAATCATTTGTGGTATGTTTTAAACAATTTTTAATTTTATCAAGTAATTTAAATTACAATTTAAATATAATAAGTTTATTATTATTTCAGCAAAAATTTTATTGGAATCCCGCCATTACCGGACTAGTAAAGTCCGAATTTGACAAATATGCGGCAAAGCGTCTCAAGTCTATCGCAGGTAAATGTCGGCAACAACGAGAGACGAAAGGAAAACCCGTTTGGATAGCGGAAGATATTTGAGATCAGATGTGCACATATTGGCATTCCCCAGAATTTAAGGCAAAGAGCGAGCGAGCAAGTAAATCCCGGCGTTCTGATAGAGAAGGATACGGGATCAGCGTACATATGGCATGATCTCGTTCTTTTGTGGAAGTATACGAAGATCTGGTAAGCTTTATTCTACTTTTATGCATTTGTATCTAGAATTGTTGGAACGTACGCACGTCAAGAAGTCAGATGGTTCGTGGGTGGATCCTAAGGCGAAAAGCCTTCACGATGAAATTGAAAACATGGCAGCGGAACGAGTATCGCAAATTTCCCCGAGAGAAGACGGAACACAAACTACCCTTAGTCAGGAAGAGTACAACGAGTTGTATTTTGAGGTAATAATGACATTTCAATATGATATAATTTTACTATTTATAAATATTATTTATTCTCGATATTTGTTTTACAACAAGTTACGCCATATAAAGGTCGTATTTTCGGACTTGGAGGAATGGCCTCAAAACATTCAACTTCCTCCAAGGGTAAAGAAAAAGTATCGGAGTACGAGTTCCGACATAAGTTATCCGAAAGGTTACAAGAATCCGACAGGCACGTTGAACAAGCACTAAAGGAGGCTGAACAATCAAGCAAGCGAGCGGAACGATCAGATAGGCGAATGGAAAAGTTTCTGCGCATGATGAAATCGCAAATGCCTAACATCGATTGGGATGCATTTCAGAGCAGTGATTCCGATCACGACGAATCGGAAATACCTCCAACGATTTAGGATTAAAGATGTTAGTTATATGTTTGGTTTTTAATTATTGTTATGTACTAATTTTTATATTTTAGTCTAATCGAACTTTATTTTAATTTTATTTTAAAAAAATTAGGGACGACCACATTGGTCCGTCCCTAAATTTAGGGACAGCCACATTGGTCCATCCCTAATTTTTAGGGACGGAAAATGATTTGGCCCCAATTTATGAGTCCTGTTTTGGTCCTTTTTTTAGGGACTATTTGCGAACTGAATTTTCCGTCCCTAATTGGGGACGGATTTGATTTTCTTGTAGTGAGCATTTCACGTTGTAATTCATTTTCAAGTTATATAAACCAAGCAAAAAAATATCCAAGAACATAAATTAGTAGGTTCCAAAATACATATTGATAATATACATTACAAATCACATCACTAATCACGGTCGGTAATATTTGACTAGTTGAGATAGGACGATAGGACATGATAACAAGATCGCGAGTAATCACTGGACCAACTTGTGATGAATTTATAACACCAACAGTGAATTATATAACCTCTATAGTTCGAGCTGAACTTGTGTTTTTTTGTCTTCTTCCACGTGGATTTTTTTTCACTATCTTATCCATAGCTCGTAGTCTTTCCAAGTTATTCTTTATCTTGTAAACTCGAACTATAGGTTCCAAGTACTCTTGCGATAACTTGTACTAAATTGATTGTATTGGAACATCGGTGTTTAAGGATCTCATCAAGTCTTCGAATATGTACTAACCAATATACTCATGATCAACATCATCCACACGAATACAATGGCCAACATAGGACAAACAATTTCCCATCCTTATAAATTCACTGGCATAATACAACTAACGGTCACTTTGGGCGATAGTATGCGAAACAAAAAAAAACATAATTTTCGAAATGCCGCTTCGTATGAATTTTACTTTTGTTCGAACACTGGACCCATAACATATTAAATCCGAAGTCTGAAAAGAAGAATAATACAATATAAAACCCATATCACATGGAGGACACGACGAACCCAAAAATAAAAAATCAGATTGCACAAGGACCCATCACACAAGGAGGACAACCAAAACACAAATAAAAAAATTCATCCGCTTTGGATTTTGAAATATATATCTCATCTATCTCCACCAACCACGAACTAACAGACCTCTTTGATTTCTATTTCGGTGCAAAGAAAATGGAGTTCAATGGATTCAAATTTGGGGATGATTTGATAAGAAAACTTCATTTACTGGTTTGAATTTTGGGTGATTCGAGAAGGAAGCTTCTTAGTTTAGGTTTAACAGTTGTTTGTTTTTTATGTCTAAAATAGGTTTTCGCAATTTTGTGTTTCTTTATGTCAAAACCCAACCTAAAAAATTGAATTAATTTCGCTCAATGTATTTGATTCTCAACTCGATTTTGATGACTTGGCTGCTGGCTTTTCATCAGTTTCAAATTTTCGTCACCATATCATCGCTTTTCCATCGATCCTACATTGTCAGATGTTCAGACAAATTGCTTCAAAACTGTGAAGTTTTGAGATAATATTTTTCGTCAAATACATTTGGCAAAGATTAAAGATAAATATAAAAATTGAAGGATATTCTAAGGAATTTGGGCGATTCAGCCTAATATGTATACTAATTTCATCTATTCCAATTTTATGAAACCTGTCAAAAACCATCTTTGGGCAAGTATTTTCACGCGTGATATCGGCACAATCCCGTATAACATATAAACAAAGCTCGATAAATAATATTTTGTTCATTTCGTTATTCTTTGATCATTTTAATTTGTACTCACCATGTTTATTTTCTTACAACCAAAAAATTTACAGAGTTAACAAGCGACCTTTCATTTATATATACACATATATATATATATATATTATATAACGTTTTGGTGGATATGGAGTTGGACCGCATCATATCAGCCTATCTTATTATACAATCTCACTTATAATATTTACAGTGAAAAAATTATCTAAAAAATATCAATAAATTCTGGTGTTGGATCTCACCTTGTTACTTTTAAAAGTGGTCTTATGTTTAAATAAAAGTTTTAAAAGTTTAAATTTGTTTATCCACTTTTCAACTTATTGCCAATATTTAGAGTAAAACGATCAGTACGTGAAATTAATATCATATATCAGATAATCAATTGTGAAATATTTGAAAACTAGAATTTTAATTATAACTAGATGATAGTCGCGATACGCGCGGATTTGTCATAATTAAAGTATATTTATTTTGTATTTTTGTATATAATTTATTAATTTGAACATTGTCATTAGATTTCATATGTATACGGGGCAATACAAACACACAGAATAAAATTTTTATGTATACATTTTAACAATAAATTTATAAGTTGTAATGTAAACTAATAGTGCAATTTGTTTATAATGTATTTAAAATTCTAGAATATAAATTGTCGAAAAAAACGATAGCACGATTTGAGCCGTATTTTTTTCATGATTATTTTTCTTATATGTATCTGCATAAATATTGTGGATTAAATTTAATCAATCATGTAACATGATTTAAGAATAATTATTAAGATATAAACATGATTTGGAAATTTTGAAAACTAACCTACGTTTGAATTTCTTGATTGGCTTTAGTTGTGGATGTGTTTAGATGTGTGTCGAGCAGGACAAGCGAAATGTTAACAAACCTATTTGATATATTTAGAAAGCATAAGTACGAAAAACATTGAAAAAAATATATAAAATAATACATGTTATCTAATTTGTTAGTACCGTCGATCATAATGAGAGTAATGGCTGTTACGATCATGATTGTTTCTTTGACGATCATTTGAGAAACAATTAAACTAAAATGCATAACAAGTTCGTCTAACATGATTATTTTTACGAAATAGTTTCTGTATTTTTCTCAAATGTTGTACATAACTTAATAATTTAAATAATATTGTCATTTCACTTGATATATATATTGGCCCATGCGAATGACGAATTCCAATTCACTACAAGAAAATCAGGTTTTAGGGACCGAAAAATCGGTTCCCAATCCATCCCTAAACTGGTTTAGGGACGGATTGGAGACGACCCATGGTAGTATCCAATCGCGCGACTCCAAATTTTTTCCGTCCCCAATTCGTTCCTAATTAGGGACGGAAATTTCAGTCCCCAATCCGTCTCTAATTAGGGACCGAAATAGTAGTCCCCAATCGGTTCCTGGGTTAGGGACGGTTTTTTTCAGTGTCGAAATTTTGGAAACGGACCACAAATCCGTTTCCAAATTTTTTTTAAAAAAAATAAAAAAAATTAAAATTTTTAAATTTAATCGATTACATTAAAAGATAAATATCAATGTACATTACATTCCGATTACATATTTTTAAAAGTTCGATTACATTACATTCCGATTACATATTTTTAAAAGTTCGATTACATTACATT
>CM071860.1:15162674-15187841 GCA_036759665.1 Gynandropsis gynandra
GTATACTTCCGCAAAAGAACGAGATCCTGCCGTGTGCACGCTCATCCCGTATCCCGCTCTATCAGAACGTCGGAATTTACTTGCTCGCTCGCTCTTTGCCTTAAATTCTGGGGAATCCCAAAGTGCGCACATCTGATTCCAAATATCTTCCGACAACCATATAGGTTTTCCTTTTGTATATCGGTTTGTGTGACATTTACCTATGATAGACTTGAGACGCAGTGCCGCATTTTTTTCAAATTTGGACTTTACTAGTCCGGTAATGGCGGGATTCAAATTACTCATCTCCGATGTCTCTCTCCAAAAAATCATGCAATTGTCTTGACAAACATCAATCTTTTGATATGGTAATAAACCCAAAGATCGCATCATCTTCTTTGTCTCATAATAGGAGTCTACTGCATTATTATCTTCTGGCAAATAATCTCTTACTAATTGCAATATCGAATCCATGCAATTCTCAGACAAATTATTTTCAGTCTTCAAATTCATCAAACGTGCAGACAGAGATAACTGTGATAAACCACTCCTACAACCATCATAAAGTGGATTCCTAACACTTTCTAGCATTTCAAAAAAACTTTTTGCTTCTTAATTCGGATCTTCTTCAATATTTTCGTTTCTTTCACGGAATACATTATGCACCATTTCCACATAGGGGTTCATTTCTACATCTTCAGAATACTCAAATTCATCATGATGTATAGTGCCCCTAAAGTTTTCCACAACATTACTAGATCGTGGTGCAAATTTTTCTCCATGACATAACCACATGAAATAATTCGGGGCAAATCCTCTTAAATAAAGATGCTTCCAAACAGTTATCTCATTAACAAATTTTTCATTCTTGCATTTCACACATGGACAAACCAACGTACCCGTTTCTTTGTAAACTTGTTGATTCGTCGCCATTGTCATAAACTGTGTGACGCCTTCTATAAACTCTTTCGATACGCTTTGAGATTCTGGATCAATTCTTCTGTACATCCATTGTCTAGAATCGAAAATGTTCGATCTTGATGAAGATGCCATTATATCGCAAACACTATAGAAGTTATGGGGTGAAAAATATGAGAGTAGCTTATGAAAAACGGATCAATGGTTGAGGGGTTAAATAGATTATTTATACACGGATTAGGAACAGATTAGGGACTAACAGATTAATTTTCTGAAAAATTGTCCCGAAACCGTCCCTAAATTTGTTTTTGAAGTCATAAATTTAGGGACGGTTTCCAATCCGTCTCCAAATTTGGAGACGGATGGTCTGCCGTCTCCAAATTTGGAGACGGTTGACATGTCCGTCTCCAAATTTGGAGACGGATGGTGAGCCGCGTCTAATCGGTTCCCATTTAGAAACGGATTAGGCACGACGCTTCGGTACCCAAATTTGGGGACGGATTAGTGACGAATTTCATTTTTCGTCCCTAATCCGTGCCTAATCCGTTTCTAAATTTAGGGACGGAAATGTCGGTCCCTAAATTCTGTCCTTAATTTTCAATTTTCTAGTAGTGAATTTTCAATTTAAAAAGTTTAAAAATAGATTTATAAGATGTAATAAAAACTAGCACTGCGATTTGTTTATAATATCTTTGGAGTTTTAAAACGTAACTTTTCAGAGAAAGTGATCACATGATTTGGACAATACTTTTCGCATGATTGTTTTTCGTACCCTTGCATGATTATAAAACATTATTAAAAAACAATTATTGATGTATGAACATAATTTGGTAATCTTTAAAACTTACTTATGTTTGAATTTTTTGATTATCTTTAAATTTTGATTGATGTAGATGTTTGTGGAGCAGAATAGTCGAAGTGTTAACAAACCTGATTGAAAAATTTACGAAGGATAATTACACAACGACATGAAACTGGAAAATATTGATTAATATAAATATTAATTTATTTTTGTCAAACCATTGATCATTATTGGAATAACGTCTATTACGATCATGACTATTTTATTGACAATCATTATTAGGGCTGGGCAAATTACCCGGAGAATCCGTCCCGACCCGAAATCCGTCCCGAAGGCACAAAAATTTACTCAAATACGCGGGTTCGGGTTCAGGTAATAAAATCTCATTACCCACGGATTCGGATTCGGGTTCTAAAATAAATGAAATGGATACCCGCGGGTACTCGAGTATATATATATATATATAATTAGACATATATATTAAATAAATTACAGGACTACCACTCTAACCCTAACCTAGCTATAGTTTTCAATTATTTTTTTTTCTCCTTCACGCCCGACCTCCCTCCCTCTCGTCTTCCCCTCTCGCAGAGCAACTCCTTCGTCTCCCTCTCGTCTCCCTCTCGCAGTAGCAACTCCGCTGTCTCCCTCTCGTCTCCCTCTCATATTGCTCATAAGACAATCGATGTGGAGGCATCTCTTGTGCTTCCTCACGGGGTTGGGAATACTGGGGGAACTCGAGCGAGGCTTTTTAGAACACCAATTTCTGGTGGAGTTCAGAGTGCAACCTCTGCTCATGGGCTACCTCGGCCGACTTTAGCTGTTCGGAATTTGATGGGCAGGTAAGGTTATTCTTTAGTTTGCTCCATGGGTTGGTTTGTTTTGCTTCATAGGACAAATATCTTAAAGTTCTTTCATTGTCTCAGGGTTTTGATTTCAAAGACAGGTTTGCTCATCTATGCACTGTGATGTCTAAGATGCACCACCACAGAGATGCACCACCATTGTTTCTTGGTTGCTTATAATTTTTCGATTGCCTCTTTGTGCATGATACTTTTACAGAATATCGCTTTTATGATATGATGACTTGCTAGTTGATGCATTCAATCTTGCCACTGTAAAGCAGATTATGGATCTAAATTTTCTTTTTCTGGTTCTCTAAGAGTGGGCTCATAAACAATATATTGCAAAGCATCAACAAGGGCTTTCCCAACAATGGGAAAACTTTCACTATTTCAGAATGCATAATATAAGGTTCCTTATAACTCTGGCTTCTCCCAAATTCATTCTTTCTTCCATGAATAGTCATTGTTTGTTTATACATGTGATGTGTTAACGAATGATCTATGCATCAATATTCTAATATAAACTTTTCTGACGGATAAATTCTGATGTGTATATCGTTCGTCTTAATATTTGTTTATCCAATTTGTATTTTATTTAATTTTTTCATATCTTTTTATATGTAGGTATTACCATGGAAGATTAATAAAGACTAATTTTAAGTTTTTATTTCATATGTTTAATGTTTTGGTTTGTAAAATTGTGGATTTTTATTTGTTTTGTAAGATTGTGATTTTTTATTTGTTTTAAACTTTATTTAAATTGGTTTTAAGGTTGTTTTAACATTTAATTTTGATTTAAAATTAAATTTAGATTCGGGTTCGGGTTCCCGCGGGTACCCGGTGCATTGGACGGGTACCCGAGCCCCTCGGGTTTGAGCTCGGGTAGAAATATGTCTACCCATCCGGGTTCGGGTTCGGGTACCCTCAAAATCCCGGATACCCAACCCGTGCCAAGCCCTAATCATTAGAGCAATATTTGAACGAAAACGCATAACAAGTTCATTCTTTCTCGATATTTTTATGACATATTTTCTGCATTTAAAATGTTTCAAGCAAGGTGAGCAAATTATTGTTGAAGTAATCGTTCAACTTAACTTGTGATTTAGCGGATTAGGGATTTGCATCGAACTAAAAAATTTGGTTAAGAAAATAATTATTAATAAATTTAGATAATAAATTTAGAGACTTCAATTAAATGATACCTAAAACAAAAAAGGAATTGGATTGAAGCACATGCGTGAAAACTCCTCCTCGAATATTGTTATATTTCGTAAAATATCTTTTTTCCGTCACACTATCGTTTCATGTGTAATCTCTATCTTATATTCTAAAATTAAACATATCTTATATATAATATAGTATTCTCTATTATTATTTTTTTACTTCATAATATATTTTTCTTTTATAAACTATTCAATATATAAAAATATCAGAATATTCGCATTATCAAGATTTGATCTACCCTCAACATACACATTTTATTGATTTTCTTTATATAAAATCGTACACCAAATTTCTATTAAAATAAAAAAAAGTTTGGTGTACCGATCACACACACACCAATAAAACAATATATTAAAACTTACAAACCTTGAACCAAAAGATTCGGTTCCTCATTGTAGGATGTTTATCTCCAGAAAACACGACCACTCTTGTCTAATACGACAAGGTCAATTCTAACAACATCACTTCTTTGCCTCTCTACACCAACCATATAAAAATTATTAACATTATTCGTGCATATTAACAAAAAGAAATATCAATATTATCAAGCTAATCATGATCTCAGTGAAATGTTGCGTATTTATATGCAAACCAACTAAACCTAACATACTTTTAGGTAGCTTGCCCTTTGCTTCCACCATCTCAGCATGAGCTTCGTTAATTTCAGCCTATATTTGCATTACAATCGCATCATGCTCTGAAAGCGACAATGGAGCCACAGACTTTGCGATGACTGCTTTGGCCACCTCATCTTACAATTTTTGCTTCAGTTGCTTCTCCTAAAGAAAAAAAAAAGTTGAGAACCAAATCGTGCGATACACATTTCATATGTCTTAAGCATTGATCCAAAGGTTACCTTTTCTTTTGCTGCTGTGACCTTTTCCTTCACTTGTTTCTTCCTACCATCAGCTTCCAGATTTTGGTTGTCAATCCAATTCCTCATCGCCCTATTTTTTTAGATAGAGAAAAAAAATCGAAAAGTTTAAGCACTTAAGCACGTTGATTTCAAATTTTCACATATATATATCACCGTTACTTACGTTGTGCAGAAAGCTTCGTCACATAAAAAGTTTAAGCCCTTAAGCACGTTGAAAATTTCAAATTCTTACATATGTATATCATCATTACTTGCGTTGTGCAAAGAGCTTTGTCACATAAAAAGTTTAAGAGCTTAAGCTTTTTCAACGTACCCATGTTCTCGTACTCTCCAATGTCATTTTCAAAGAGCTCAAGGGGAAATCATCTAGTACATTTGACTCCAAGACACAATCTCCCAAAGCTTTGAACCAATTTTCATCAGTTGGGCTGAAGGACGGAGACCTAAATCATAGAAAATGGAAGTGGATCAAATGAATGTAAAAGCAAAGAACAACAATAAACGTACCATGAATAAACACTTACGTTACTCCACTATCTTCTAATATCATAAACAATAATTGGATAATCTGAATTAGCATGGAATACTGTTGTCTTCTTTTTCCTCACCCACTTAAAAATTCACGCACAATGCATTCAGCTTGTCCTTCCTTCAAATAAAAAACCTCGCAAAAACAACCATGAGGAAATTTTGAATGATTGACGAACAAAACACGGTAAGACATTGAAACCTGCAAGGGTTAACATTAATTGTCAGGAGTGCATTTCTTGTTCCACAAATGCAAGTAATCATCAAACATAAGGTCCTAAGAACTTGATTATTTATCATAAGCGACATCTAGAACATAAAAGCTTCTAAACTAATGATCAACTGTAGAGGTATCGTAAACACAACCATACCTTTCCAAAAGCTGCACAAAATTCCAAAATCTGCAGCATATTTCCAACATCTTTGGGAGGTACGTCAATGCTAGAGATAGTAATTGAGCTGATTCCTTCAGGCAGTAGAGCCTCAAACTGAAATTCCTCATTCTTTTGTTGAACGTCACACTTCTTCGATTTGTTAGTATCTTCAGCAACCTCTCCATCATCATATTCTCCTATTAGTTTCTTTTTTAACAACATAGAACAATCCATGATTTAAAACATTAGCATTAGATTTCTCACCTTTATCAGTTCCTTCTTCAGATACTTCATCAGAAACATCCGTCCCGAGAAAACTCAGATATGTCCACATAAATGTTAATCTTTTTAGGACTACTCTCCTCAACAACATTTTCAATACCATTGCCATTATTCAATTCCTTAAGTCCTTCACAATTAGTTGTTTTAGGTGCATTAACATACTGCCCTTCATTTAGCAAATCACATTTTCCTTCAAGGGAATTTTCTTTTCTGGAATTCTTAGGCGAAACAGCAAGAGTTTCCTGCAACAAACAAAAATTGCATGGAAATGACAACAATCCAGTTAAGAATGAGTTTGCTACGATGTTGAACACAATTGACTTTTAGAAAAGCACCTACCAGCTTGGTATGTCTCATATATTAGAAATTCTCAAGACCCTTGACTTACAGAAGTTCTGAGACAAAAGAAAACCCGGTAGCTTTAGCCATGTGTACCAGTATTCTAGTAGGTTGATGACCTCTTTTCTTCCTGTGAAAAAATATAATAATTACCAACAACCTTCCACCCTAACATATACTAAGCTCAACTAAGATTAGATTAGTATTACATGCAAAGAATCCAATTGCAAATTCCTCTGCATTTTGATCATGTCCACTCAGCCAATTCAGTCACCTCTTCGGCTTTCTCACCATACCTAACATTTGAGAAGGAAGCAAATGTATGTAGAGCTTTGACTATTTCCCAAAAACACAATCAACATAAAAATATGGGATACAAAAGAAAACATGTTCAAGCACTTGCGACAGTACTTAATTTGGCACGACTTGTTCTTCTTCATGACTGTGCATTCTGCAGCAAGATCCATAAGTCTTTTGTCGACACTGCAACACATAATTATTAGTAACACTTACCAATCATGCAATCAACGCATTTTCTAGAAGGGGTAAAAGATTATTCTGATCCTTTGACCTACCAAACATCATGAATCACAACTTCAAACTACAAAAACACACGTGTATCCACAAAATTATTCGTCATATGATAAGGCATTAGATTACACATGTATTTGTATGCCATAGATATGTTGAATGATTCCAAGATATGTACAATTCCTATATTTCAAAAAATGTTCACTCCATCCAAATTAGCACCCATGAATTACAAAACATAATGAAAGCATGTGAAAGAATTTAGGAATATGAGGTTCAAATTCATACCAATGACTTGCACAATCAACACCCCATTTTTTTTATGTCAAGAACAAATGAGTGAAGCCATAATCTAGAGCTGGAAAAACTATCCACTTTCACAAGTGGCCTTTTCTACCAAGTCTAGGACATAAAAGAATTTTCAGCGTAAATAATCAAATTAAATCGAGAAATAAAAGTTTAGAAGAGGAAACTCGCCTTCAAGCTAGCTCACAAATGCAAAGTCATCATCAATCAGTTTAGATGGTTGCAGAAGCCCCTTTTCCACATAAAAGAACTCGCAATGAAATACTCACATTCAATTGAGAATTAATGAAGTTTAGAAAAGGAAACTCACCTTGAAGTAACACTCAAAGCTAGCTCACAAATGGAAAGCCATTATCGAGCAGTTTAAATCCCAACAGTAGCAAAATTGGAAAGCCGTCGTCGAGTAGTTTAAATATCAATTAATAGGCACAAATCATTCTCACCTAAAAAATTTTGTGTTTGTCCCGCTTTTACCACTATTTGCAATGAAAAAGTGAAACGTGTATCCCAATTCAATGATGCATAAGACCAGCAGTGAGCATAAAGATCAAAATTTTACCTGTTATATTGTTTCTATAATCATCACATGTAAATAAAAGCCAAAGGGAATGAGAGTTTAAATATAAAGAGGGAGAGATAGAGCTTGGATTTTCACCTCCAAGAATGCAAATGCAGAGAGAACACTCTAAATTTCAGATAAGAGTGAGTTTCAAGATTTTCTAGTAATGGATGGGAAGGAGCATATTCAAGTCTCACAAAGAGTCTACTGATTTGCACAATAAAAATCAAAGGCACGAGTGCTTGATTCAATCTTAGAAAAAACATACAAAACATAACTGCATATACATATGTATCTGATAAGAAAGAAGTATACCTTGAGCGTAGAAAAAATCTTGCTGGTACCTTTGGTTGCAATTGAATTGAAGCAGAAATTTGACCTTCGTTGTACTTGAGTCACCATAGACGGTGCTTCGCTCACATCTCCCCACGCTAGCATCTCATCACCCAGCAAACACTTTAATGTCGGCCAACCACCCTCGCCAATCCATCACCCTCGACCTAAATCATAGAAAATGGAAGTGGATCAAATGAACGTAAAAGCAAAGAAAAACAATAAATTTACCAAGAATAAACACTTACATTACTCCACTATCTTCAAATATCATACACAATAATTGGATAATCATCTGAATTAGCATGGAATACTGTTGTCTTCTTTTGCCTCGCCCACTTAACAATTCACGAACAATGCATTCAGCTTGTCCTTCCCTCAAATCGAAAACCTAGCAAAAAAACCATGAGGAAAGTTTGAATGATTGGCAAACGAAACATGGTAAGACATTGAAGCCTGCAAGGGTTAACATTAATTGTCAGGATTGCATTCCTTGTTCGACAAATGCAAGTAATCATCAAACATAAAGTCCTAAGAACTTGATTATTTATCATAGGCGGCATCTAGAACATAAAAGCTTCTATATCAATGATCAACCGTAGAGGTGTCGTAGACATAACCATACCTTTCCAAAAGCTGAACAATATTCCAAAAGCTACAACATATTTCCAACATCTTTGGGAGGTACATCAATGCCAGAGATAGTAATTGAGCCGATGCCTTCAGGCAGTAGAGCCTCAAACTGAAATTCCTCATTCTTTTTCTCAACGTCACATTTCTTCGGTTTGTTAGTATCTTCAGCAACCTCTGCATCATCATCTTCTCCTATTAGTCTCTTTATAACATCATAGGAAAATCCATGATTTAAAACATAAGCATTAGAATTCTCACCTTTATAAGTTCATAAGCATAACTTCCATCACCACACCCACTTGTCCAAAAACTTTCTTTAAGTCCTCCTTAGAAGGATCTTTTTCCAATCCTCCAACAAATATCCAAACTCCATGCACTTACGTCGTTCCTAGACAACATCACGATGTTCTTCTTCTTCTACATCAATATTCCCAGCATGATCGGCTACCTCACCGATTTGCTCATCATCACCTTCACTCTCAAGCTCTTCAGGACCATCAATAAACTCATTCTCTACAAGCTCAGCTCC
Source organism: Gynandropsis gynandra (assembly GCA_036759665.1). NCBI lineage: Eukaryota > Viridiplantae > Streptophyta > Magnoliopsida > Brassicales > Cleomaceae > Gynandropsis > Gynandropsis gynandra. The sequence continues at coordinate 15,171,734 of CM071860.1, forward strand.
GTCATCTTCAGACTCAATCTCCTCTGGTTCCTCATCCTCCTCGTGAGCATGCTCCTTTTCTAATTCTCTCTCTTCAAACTCTTCCCCACCAAACTCTTCGGGTTCATATTCTGTTTCATTGTCATCTAAATCCAATTTCTCATCTTTCCCATATTCATCCATATAATCTTATTTTTTCATCTTTCAATGTGATCAAAAGGCGAATAGAACATCTAAACTATATACCGAAGATCGGCTTCGTTGGATATAACACACCAAGAAGAACAAACTGAGTTTGCTGGATATTACACACCAACAAGGTAGATTTCTCAAAGAGAAAAGTGTATGAAAATTCAAATTTGAAAGATGATCGTTCACAAGGGGCGGGCCGGCCATAAGAAGAGAAGGAAGCTATGCAAGACTTCAATGCTGCAATTAATGTTCAGCATGCATGCAAGCCATGCAAGACTTGTGGATTAAATGAACAGAAATTTAACATAAATAAATGTAACGGTAATGTGCTTTGATACGATCGGCGTATGAAGTCTCAGATCAACAATTAGGAAGTCGTAAGTGATTCGAGGCCTTGTTAAAAGCCCGCCGTTGGAAAACCACATGGGATAAAACCAACGGTGGGAAAAGAGCACACATGAAACACTTGCCCTAATTTTTTATCGTTGTAAGATGATCTTCAACGTGAAGTACGACTCGGATGTTGAAGTTTTCTTGTGGATTCGAGCACTCGTCATGAACCCGCACAGCTACAAGTAGTCCTCCAATGGCGTCCTTGAGCTTCCTAGCCTTAGCACAGGTCACGAGACCTTCTTGTAATGTTAATGCATCCTCTTCATGCTCGATTCCTCGACGCTGTCCATGCTCATATCATCCCCTCCCTCTTGAAAAGGATTTGTCCTCAAATATGTTTGATCTGTGACAAAAGGCACCAAATCAATAACATTAAAACCGGAACTCACGTTATACTTACCTTGGAAGTCGAGTTGATAAGTGGTGTTGTTGATTCTCTTGGTGACTGTGAAGGATCCATCGATTCAGGGCATCAACTTTGAGTTTCTCTCGTTCAAAAATCTCTCCTTTCGCAAATGAACCCACACTTGGTCACTGGGTTCTAAAATCATTTGCCTTTGTCCCTTGTTTGCTTGTTTTGCATAGATTTTTGTTTTCTCCTCTATGTTCTTCCTAGCCTTCTCGTGGATCTGCTGTACCATTTTAGCTTTATGTTCTTCATCCAAACTAACTTGTTCACTCAAATGTAATGGCATTAGATCTAAAGGTGAGGTGGGGTTAAACCCATATATGATTTCAAATGAGGAATACTTAGAAGCAGAATGTACAGCATGATTATATGAAAATTCAGCATGCGGTAAACATTCTTCCCACGCTCTCAAGTTCTTCTTAACTAATGCACGCAAAAGAGTTCCTAAGGTTTGATTAACTACCTCGGTTTGACCATCAGTTTGCGGATGACACGTCGTGGAAAAAAATAACTTAGTTCCTAACTTAGACTATAGAGTCTTCCAAAAATGACTAAGAAACTTTGTATCTCTATTTGAAACTATCATCCTAGGAATTCCATGCAACTTGATTACTTCCTTAAAGAACAGATTCGCTACGTGCAATGCATCATTCGTTTTGTGGCATGCTATGAAATGTGACATCTTAGAGAATCTATCAACAACCACAATGATAGAATCATTTCCAATCTTAGTTCTAGGCACGCCAACAACAAAATCCTTAGAGAATATCCTAGACCCATGCAATTCATTAAGCATATAATCTAATCTAGGAATGGGATGTCGATACTTCACCGTGATATTGTTGATTGCTCGGCAATCAACACACATATGCCCACGTTCGTCCTTCTTTGGCATGAGTAAGATGGGAACGACGCACGGGCTCATGCTCTCTTGAATGTGTCCCTTTGCCATGAGTTCCTCCACTTGTCTTTGCAACTCCTTAGTCTCCACCGGGTTGGTACGATAAGCTGGCCGATTTGGAAGTGCAACTCCGGGGATGGAGTCTATTTGATGTTCAATGCCCCGTATAGGAGGTAATCCCGTAGGATTGTCTTCGGGGAAAAAATCTTCATAATTCTGCAATAAAGATGTGATCTCACTCGGCAACACCGGTGCAAGGTTAGTCAAGCTCGAAAGAGCTTCCTTAAACACAATAAAAAAACCGATTGACTAGAGTGAAGAGATTTTTTATCTCACCCGATTTAGCATAGAAGTTCGATGACTTTAGGGTGCGTTCTTCAATGTGTTTGAGATGCATTTGATCTTGATGCACTTCTCTTGGTGTCAAAGGAATAAGGACCGTTTTCCTACCATTAAACTCAAATGAATGCTTATAAGTAAAAGCATCATGTATTACCTTACGATCCGATTGCCACGGTCTACCGAGAAGGATATGGCTCGCTTCCATTGGAAGAACGTCACACAAGATCTCGTCCTCGTATTTGCCATGGTCATTGGCAAAGTCACTTGATTGGTCACATTCATTTTCCGTTCTCATTGAGCCGTTGTAGTTGATAAGGCCTCGGGTGCTTCTTGACCTTGAAACCGAGTTTTCAGACCATGGTAGCACTTGCGACATTAGTGCAACTCCCTCCGTCTATAATCAAGCTACACACCTTCCCTTGAAAAAGGCAGCGGGTATGGAACAAGTTCTCTCGCTGTTCTTGCTCTTCAGATTTAGTTTGCACACTCAAAGACCTTCTTGCTACCAACAAATCCCCTTTAATCGGATCTTCTTCATACTCCTCGGTCGACGATTCAGATTCTTCGTCCTCGGATTCAAACTTGCCATTCTCATGAATAATCATAACCCTCTTGTTTGTACATTCATTCGTATAATGACCCCTTCTTTGACACTTAAAGCACTTCACATCTCCAGCTGTTGATGTAGTGGCCTCAAATTTTCCTTTGTGTCTTTGAACCGTTGGAACCACTTTTACCTCGTCTTTGGCTGTTGGGACAGGTTTTTCATTTCTATGATAACTCGGCTTTTCATCTCGTTGATAAATGAGTTTTCCAGCCCCAAAGTTAGAACGAGCGGTTCTTTTCCGTTTGTGTTGGTGCTCGATTAAAATCGCTTTGTGTAACATCTCTTCTATTTCAATGTAATGTTGCATCTCCAAACTATCCTGAATTTTCAGATTTAATCCATCAAAGAACCGAGACATGAGAGCTTTTCTATCCTCCGAAACATCAGCCCTCAACATCAGCAACTCCATTTCTTTATAGTACTCTTCTACGGTTCGATTCCCTTGAGTGAGTTTTCTTAACAAACCATTTACGCATTATAGCTTTCATTTCCACCCACGTTTCTATAGGTTCCTCTCCATTACATTGCCTAAAAGTTACTAACTGATCCCACCAACTCAAGACATAATCATAGAAATCTGTTGCAGTAACTCTAACCTTCTTGATCTCGGCATAATGCTGGCAACTAAACACGAGCTCGATTTTCTTCTCATTCCAAATATGCATCCGGATCAGCCTTGCCATGGATCGAAGGGATTTTTATATTAAGACCAGCAAGGTCATTTCTCGGATTGTCCCTGTTTTCTCGCACATCTCGGCATCGTCTTTGGCTATTCCGAGAAGAAGATAAACTGCTTTGTTCGTAGTAATCACTATCTTCTTCTTGCTAAGTCAGTTCTCATGGATTAAGATTAAGATTTACTCTTTGTCGGCCCTGAATTTCTTGATGAATCTTCTGCCTAAACTCCTCCATTTTAGTGCTGAGAGTTTGCTCCAAACGAGCGGAAAGAGCTTCGATTGACAGCTTGTTCAATTGGTTGGATTCGTCGCCGTTTTCTCCCATTGAAGATGAGGAACACACGCATAGCACCAAGACGGACAGCCTACACACACAGTACAAATGAGCAACAACCAAGCAACACATGTAGCACAACAAGCAGCCAATATACGCAGTACAAACGAACAATCGATTGACAATACACGCAACAAAACGAGCATCCACACACGCAGGTTAAACAAACCAAAAAACGACCAATGAATAACAAATCAGCCGATAAGATGAACAGACCTTTTCTAGAGTGAGATTTGATACCACTTGATGAGTTCTTCGCTGAATTGACACTCTAAAATGAAGGTAGTAATGGGATAATCCTTGCTGCAGCTGAGCCGAGAGACTCCTCTACATAAGACGTGTGAAATGATGGGTCGCACGAGAGTTGTGGAAGGCTCTCGATATACCGAAGATCGTATTAATTGAATATGACACACCAAGAAGAACGAACTGAGTTTGCTGGATATTACACACCAACAAGGTAGATTTCTCAAAGAGAAAAGTGCTTGAAAATTTAAATTGAAAGATGATTGTTTACAGGGGGCGGCCGACCATAAGAAGAGAAGGAAGCCATGCAAGACTTCAATGCCGCAATTAATGTTGACCATGCATGCAAGACATGGAAGACTTGTGGCTTAAATGAACAGAAATTCAAAATAAAATAAATATAACGATAATGTGCTTTGATACGATCGGCATATGACGTCTCGGATCTACAATTAGGAAGACGTAAGTGATTCGAGACCTCGTTAAAAACCCACCGTTGGAATACCACGTGGGACAAAACCAACAGTGGGAAAAGAGCACCCACGAAACACTTACCCTAATTGTTGATCGTTTTAAGATGATCTTCGGCGTGAAATATGGCTCGGATGTTGAAGTTTTCTTGTGCAGTCAAGCACTCGTCATGAATCCGCACAGCGGCAAGTAGTCCTCCAATGGCGTCCTTGAGCTTTCTAGCCTTAGCACGGGTTGTGGACCTTCTTGTATAGTTAGGGCATCCTTTTCTCTAGCCTTAGCACGGGTCATGAGACCTTCTTGTAATGTTAAGGCGTCCTCTTCATGCTCGGGTTCCTCGACGATGTCCATGCTCATATCATATATCTTCCTTTGCTTCCACGGTATCGGAACCCGAAGGCTCATCGATTTTCACAATTTATCTACCGGCTCATTTAGACGGCGGGTTCTGCGTCGTGAGAGCCTCGCCAGCAACCCTAACCTCCATAGATCGTTCAATGCAGCCTCGTATAAACCGTTGGGTTCGGAAACCACTATAGAGAGGAAGAGAAATTGAGGATAAAGAGAAACAAAGAAACCGTGAGGAATCTGGGACCTCTGTAGAGGAGGGTGAGTAGAACGACGATTCGAGGAAGTTAGAAAGGCAAACAACGGTCGAGATGGATTTTCATAAATACTATCTAAACCTTGAGAATCAAAGAGTTATCCCTACCTCTGTGGCGTCAATAGAAAGAAGCATTGGGATTAGTTGATGATTCAATCCATGATTACAAATCAAGCCGCTGAAACCGGACTCTTTCTTCCCTCTCGATTTAATCCATATTTTGCCTTCAATCCGGAATTCCTTTCCAATTTCGTATATCAGGGACACCGGGAGGGAAGAGATAAAGCATCCCGCTTACTTTTTCTCTCCATCTAAAAAAAGCTTTTTTGTGTTGTCCTTCATCCAACTCTCGTTCCCTTTAATTGTATGCAATAAGGAAAAAGGGATATCAAGCAAGAAGGCAGTGCGGTGAGGGAAAGACAAAGGAAAGGATGAAGCATTGTCTGAACCTGTGTAACCCCGTTCCTTTGTCTTCGTCTTTTCCTAGAGATCGATGACGGCTTACTCTCGGGGTGAGTGGTCTAATCGAGGAGGCATGTGTTAGTAACCTTTGTGCGTCGGCGATGAGGGAGGAAGAGATATTGAAGACGCTACGATAAGGATGGAATAGAGAGTGAACATGCATTTGACGAGACATAAAAGGAGATAGAATGAAGAGATAGGAGAGAGTTAACAAATATGAGAGTTTAATCAATAATATTAATAAAACGTGGGAGTTTTTTCCTTCCTACGTGGTCGTACAAAAAAAGGAGGAAAGAATCTCCCTTTTTATATATATGATTAATATGCCTAATATAATTAAATAAAAGAAGTTATATAAAATAATAATATTTTCAAATTTTTATTTTAATAATATTTTAAAATGTCCTAAATTTTTCAACCCAATAAAATCTATACTATTTATTCAAAAAGTTTATAATTATATATTATTTATTAAGGTTAAAAATTATTGAATATTTAAATTTTACAGGTTATTATTAATTGTATTCATCAAACATTTAATTTTATTTGATTTAATTTGATTATATATATATACACACTTTTATCCCAATCTGAATTTAGATATTTAAATTTTGTATGATATTTTTCTTATATATGTAGAAAAATCAATTTGTCACATATTTGTATCTAAATCAGTATTTAGAATTAGAATAACAAAAAAGAATGAATTTAAAACGTGATAGTTTAACAAATATAATCAATAAAAAATGAAAACACAATATATATATATAAAACAATTTGGATGATCTGTAATTTATCAGACATCAGTCATTCTGACATCAATAACAAAAGTTTTACTTTAAATAATAAATTAATTATTATTCATAAATTATTTTAAAATAATTATATATTAGAATTTAAATTTGGAATATTTTGGTAATTATATAGATAAATAAATACATGATTAATAAATAATTAAAAAATTATATATTCATTTAAGATAAAATTCAGTAACTATTAAGCTTTTAAATTATAACAAAATAATTATTATAAAAATATTGATTTTTGTTTTATATATCATTTAAATTTAGAAATATTAATTAATTTTTTATATATTAAATTCCTAAAAAAAGAAAAGACATTTAATAAAAATTATCTTTATTTTTAAGTTTTTATATTTATTTAGTTATATTTATTATATTTCTAAAACTGAAATGTCATTTAACATTTCTTATTGATGATTATTTTGCGATATAATTTATCAATTAATGTTCATTTTCTTTATAATTAAAATAAATATTAGTTTCTCATATATTGAATTTTTACAAAACAAAAGAATCATTTAATGAAATTTTTATTTAATAAAATCTTCTTATTCATTTAAAAATCTATAAAAATTTTCAAAATTAAATATATAAATAAATAAAGGTAATATCATAACTTTTTTTTTCAAAGTAAAAATCTACTCGAAGAATGTAACCTTGTATACATAATTTTTTATCGTATTAGAATCCTCCTTAATCATACATATTCATTTAGTTTGATGGGCCTTGATGGGGAGAATATCAATGATACCTTTATTAATCCATGGACACAATTACCCATGAGTTTTTTTAAATGTCATTATCAAAATATTTGAGTTTTTATATGTTAATTAAGAATCAATGTAGACAATCATATTTATAATGTGGACATTTGAACAAATGTTAAATATATATATATATTTTTTAAATTTCGTCAAACTCATCCGACGGGTTCTTAAAACACTACAATCACTTTTGAAACATATATTCTTTCTACACTTTTTGGGACACATGGGTAAAAATATGTTTTAACCATTTTTTGGCATTTTAAATGTATTATTTTGATTGGTCTTTGTCCTTTCATCCTTGTAAATCCATAAATTCATCGAGTTCACATCTATTGATCCATATGTGTGACCATGCGACCCATGCGACCCTCTATTGGAATAAATTAGTTTGACGCTGTAAATGTATTATTTTTATTGGTTTTTTGTCTTTTTCATCCTTATAAATCCATAAATTCACCAAGTTCCCATCTATTGATCTATATATGGGACCAACAGACCCATGCAACCCATGCGTTTCTTTTTCGAAATGCCATTATAAAATATTTGAGTTGTAGATGTCTACTTAAGAACCAATGTATACTAGAATATCAATAATATCGACATTTGAAAAAATTTTAAATGCATTTTTAAATTTTTTCAAACTCATCCCACGGGTTCTTAAAACACTACTATCACTTTTGAAACATATATTCGTTCTACACTTCTTGAGACACATGAGTCAAATCTGTTTTAACCATTGTTTGACATTTTAAATGTAATATTTTGATTGGTTTTTGTCCTTTCATCCTTATAAATCCATAAATTCGTCGAGTTCGCATCTATTGATCCATATATGTGACCATGCGACGCATGCGATCCATGCGATCCTCAATAGGAATAAATTAATTTAACGCTGTAAACGTATTATTTTTATGTTTTTTCTCCTTTCATCCTTATAAATCCATAAATTCGTCGAGTTCACATCTATTGATCCATATATGCGACCAAGCGACCCATGCGACCCATGCAATTCTTTTTTGAAATGCCATTATAAAATATTTGAGTTGTAGATGTCTAATTAAGAATCAATGTCGACGATAACATCAATAATATCGACATTTGAAATAATGTTAAATGTATTATTTTTGAAATATTTTCAAACTCATCCGTCGGGTTCTTAAAACACTACTATCACTTTTGAAACATATACTTGTTCTACATTTCTTGGAACACATGGGTCAAAATCCGTTTTAACCATTGTTTGATGTTTTAAATGTATTATTTTGATTGGTTTTTGTCCTTTCATCCTTATCAATCCATAAATTCATTGAGTTCGAATCTATTGATCTCTATATGTGACCATGCGATCCATGTGATCCATGCGACCCTCAATTGGAATAAATTAGTTTGACGTTGTAAATGCATTATTTTTATTGTTTTTTGTCCTTTCATCCTTATAAATCCATAAATTCACAGATTTCGCATCTATTGATCCATATATACGACCAAGCGAGCTATGCGACCCATGCGTTTCTTTTTTGAAATGCCATTATAAAATATTTAAGTTGTAGATGTCTAATTAAGAATCAATGTCGACGATAACATCTGTAATATCGACATTTGAAAAAATTTTAAATGTATTTTTTTTAAATTTTGTAAAACTCATCCGACGGGGTTTTAAAACACAACTATCAATTTTGAAACATATATTCGTTCTACACTTCTTGGGACACATGGGTCAAAATCCGTTTTAACCATTGTTTGACGTTTTAAATGTATTATTTTGATTTGTTTTTGTCCATTCATCCTTATAAATCCATAAATTCGTCGAGTTCGCATCTATTGATCCATATATGTGACCATGCGACCCATGCGATCCATGCGACCCATGCGATCCATGCGACCCTCAATTAGAATAAATTAGTTTCACGATGTAAATATATTATTTTTATTGGTGTTTGTCCTTTCATCCTTATAAATCCATAAATTTGTCGAGTTCACATCTATTGATCCATATATGCGACCAAGCGATTAATGCGACCCATGCTTTTCTTTTTTGAAATGCCATTATAAAATATATGAGTTGTAGATGTCTAATTAAGAATCAATGTAGAAGATAATATCAGTAATATCAACATTTGATATTTTTTTGAAATTTTCTCAAACTCATCCGACGGGTTCTTAAAACACTACTATCCATTTTGAAACATATATTCGTTCTACACTTCTTAGGACACATGGGTAAAAATCCGTTTTAACCATTTTTTGACATTGTAAATGAATTATTTTGACTGTTTTTTGTCCTTTCATCCTTATAAATCCATAAATTCATCGAGTTCGCATCTACCGATCCATATATGTGGCCATGCGACCCATGCAATCCATGCGACCCTCAATGGGAATAAATTAGTTTGATGTTGTAAATGTATAATTTTTTAAATTTTTTGTCCTTTCATCCTTATAAATCCATAAATTTGTCGAGTTCGCATCATAGGTGCGACCAAGCCACCCATGCTACCTATGTGTTTCTTTTTTTAAATGCAATTATAAAATATTTGAGTTGTAGATGTCTAATTAAGAATCAATATAGACAATAATATCAATAATATTAAATTTTGAAAAAAAAATTTAAATGTATATTTTAAAAATTTTTCAAACTCATTCTAGGGGTTGTTAAAACACTACTATCATTTTTGAAATATATGCATTCGTTCTACACTTCTTGGGACACATGGGTCAAAATTAGTTTTAACCATTGTTTGACGTTTTAAATGTACTATTTTGATTGGTTTTTTTCGTTTCATCATTGTAAATCCATAAATTTCTCGAGTTTGCATCTATTGATCCATATATGTGACCATGCGACCCTCAATTGGCATAAATTAGTTTGATGTTGTAAATGTATTATTTTCATTGGTTTTTATCATTTCATCCTTATAAATCCATAAATTCATTGAGTTCATATATTTATCCATATATGCGACCATGCGACCCATGCGAGCCTGAATTGGCCTAAATTAGTTTGACCTTGTAAATGTATTATTTTGATTGGTTTTTGTCCTTTCATCCTTATAAATCCATAAATTCGTCAAGTTCGCATCTATGGATCCATATATGCAACCCATTCGACCCTCATTTGGCATATATTAGTTTAACGTTGCGAATGTATTATTTTGATTGGTTTCTTTCCTTTCATCCTTATAAATCCATAAATTCGTTGAATTTTCGTCGAAATTTTCACCAAAATTTCGAAAAACATAACAGTGTAGTCATAGTTGGTCACAACCTTTCTCTTTCGTTGATTCGATGTTAGGGTCATGTCTTTTTCGAATTTCAGCCTTTCTATTTTTTCGAATAACGACACACACTCTCTCTAACTCGCATCACTTCTCACCCATATTTTGCTCTAACACTCATAATCTCCCAGCTTCCTCTCCGGCTGAAAAATATCTTTGAAAATTATCTATCGAAAATTTCAAATTTCCCTCGTTTCGTCCAACTCATTCTTCCGAGCAATCTAAATCACTACCTTGTAGTCTCATTTATCCGTCTTTCTATTTGTATGTTACATGAAGAGAATGTAGAGATATAATTTATTTTTGCCTTTTTGTTACAGGAAATTTTGAGGAAGTTCTTCGATGAGCATACTGAAAGGAAAAACGAGGAACAACAACCACGACAACGCTTATTAGATGTGTCTTACATAACATGGGAAGTCAAGTTAAATGGCTCCAGATTCACTAATGGATGGAAAGATTTCTCCAAGGATCATGATTTTTGTAATGAAAATTTCGTAGTTTTCCGTCACGAAGGTGACATGGTTTTTCACGTCACCGGTTTCAGAGACGATATGTGTAATCTGCAATATGCATCATCATCATCAAACACAGAAGCAGGGTCATATTCTTCTACTTAGACATTTTTCACGGCAACCGTCATGCATTCAAATCTGGCCGTAGATGCATTGTAAGTGACCTCAAACCGATTTATCGTAGATCACTTTGGTTATTTATTCGATTTTTAATCATTTATACTGATGTAACTTGGATGATGGTGCATACCCTTTCGATAGGGTTTGTGAGTTGAATGGTCTTATCGGTAGAAGATGTAAGATAATGCTGATGAACAATCAGGGAAGAGCATGGTCGGTAGATTTGAGGCCCTTAAAGTCGTGGTGACGCTAGCATCAAAGGGGGTTGGAGAAAGTTTGTCATGAAAATGGACAAAACGAGGGATGTTCCCTCACATTCGAACCGGTCTCCAATGGAACAACATACACCAACCTACGCTACCCTTAGGACCCCTACGATCCATTTGACCCCTACGACCCTTGCCACCCTTTCAACATATGCGACCCAACATACATAACCCATTTGACCCCTGCTACCCATGCGAATAAAGTTGAAACAAATATAAATCAAGTTAAAAAATCTTTTAGTCAGTTTCAAAAATACGAATCAAATTTTTAAAACAATTACCGAGTTATTTACAAATAATATGAATCAAGTTCATATGAGATGATGGGATGCCATTAGTCTTGTGGTACATTGATAATTCTTCCATTCGCAAATACATTATCAATAATCTTCTCACAAGCATGAAAGCAACCTTCTCGTCGTAAATTTCGGGGAACTTCTCCTCATATCACGATACAAGGGCTTCTAAGTATTTGAAGGTTAAAACATCACAATCATTCAAAGTTTCATTCTGTGACAGACCTTCATAATACTTGTACTGCCATTTATCTTCTCCAGAAGTCAAGGAATGAAACTCTCCGAGTTGAAACATCTTGGGAAAAGTTGTTCTTATAATCTCCATCACCGGATCGATATGTGACTCCTTCAACCTTCTTTGGCAGTCGTATACCGTGATGTATCGATTTTTCAAATCCATTTTCATGGCTATCCAATGACAAGGCATATATCGATTTTCGAGTGATGGAATGTTTACAATCGAGAGCAAGCCATCGTACTCATCCACTATTTTCGAACCATCTCTGAATGGACAAATACCCTCAAAATAATCAATAAGAGCATCAAACAATTCTTCTATGTCTCCGTACATTCACATCATGAACATCCACATGAAAGCAATATCAGAAACGTAATAATTCCCATATCATTTTGGGAATCTCCGGATACGATTATACAACTCGAAAAATGTCTCATCCAATTGCTTCAAAAAAAATTAACACACATTCATACATATGACACAAAATGACCCCTGTGACATTTGTGACTTTCATGACTAAGGGTTAAAAAACTTACATCATCTTCAAGCCAGACATCCTTTAATATGATGTCCCAAAACTCAAGCCTTGAGGGACAATCTATTTCAGATTTCCACCAATGCTCTTGGCGAGGTTTCATCATAAATTTATATAGATGAGTGAACCGTGGACCATTAGCATCAATGAACGAACGTTATCGGGTTATCTTACCCTCTTCCAAACCCTTGGGCTTCCACAAAAAAATGTCGGTTCCCTGCATTTCTTGAACCACTTTTTCTACGGGTTCTTGAACCACCTCTTCTGTGGGTTCTTCGACAACAACAACTTTCCCTCTCCCTCCCTCGCCCTCCCCCTTCTTCCTGTTGCCCTTGTTGTTGGTCCAACTTCTGGGTTTTGGTTCCCATATATTTTTGCTCTTTTCGCTGGTGGCTCAGTCGATGGAGGTTCAACATATGGCTCATGTATTGCCTTTTGTGGTCTTAACTTCATTTAATAAACGTTTGACTATTACACTCATCCAATGAAGCTCCAACATCTGCATAAAAATTACTTCATTCATCAGACTCATCTTTCGTGTCCCATGGGACATATGCGACCCATAAAACCCTTGGAAATATGCCACCCATGGGACATATGCGATCCTTGCAAACCATGCGAACCTTGCAACCTTTGTGACCCATGCGACTCATTTGACCTTTTCTGACACATGCGACCCATGCGACCTTGATGACTCAAATGACCCATGCGACTCATGCGATCTTTTGTGACCCATGTAACCTTTGTGACTCAAATGACCTTTGTAACTCAATATTACTTACTTGGTGGTACTTCGACCTCTTTGACTGTAAATTTTGGACTTCCATCAGCACCAACATCAGCGGTGACCTCTTCGATGGGAACCACTGCAGTTCCTCGGCAGGACCTTCATCAAGAACACCAATGGCAACATCTATATAAAAAATTATTTCATTCATTAGACTCATCCTTCGTGACATTGATGTGACCCATGAGACATCTGTTACATATGCAACCCATGGGACATATGGACCCTTGCGACCCAATCAACCCATGCGATTCATGCAACCTTTATGACCCTGCGACTCATGCAACCTTTGTGACCCATGCAACTCATGCAATCTTTGTGACCCATGTGACTCATTCGACTTTTTGTAACCCATGCGACCTTTTGACTTAAATGACCTTGTGACTCATTATTACTTACTTGGTGAAATTTCGACCTCTTTGCCTGGAACTTCTGGAGTTCACTCAGCACCTACTTTAGCATCGATCTCTTCGTTAGGATCCACTGGAGTATCCTCGAAAGCTCCTCTTCAGGATCACCAACGACGACATCTGCATGCAACCCATGCGACATCTGCTACATATGCGACCCTTGCGACCCATGCGACCTTTGTGACCCATGCCGCTCATGCGATCTTTTGTGACCCATGCAACCCATACGACATTTTGACTCAAATGACCTTCGTGACTCAATATTACTTAGTGGAACTTCGATAGGAACAACCATTGGAGGAGCCTATTCAGAAATGTATTCAATTAGAAGAATGTTGGCGACAAATGTAATATTTTCAATTAATATTGAAATATTTTCCACATCCTCTTCTGAGCCATATCGAGAGTCAGTTTCAGCCTTTGACTCCACAGTCTCTTCGCTTGGCTCTTCTCTTGTCACTGGATATGGACATCAAAGGAATGAAAAATCATCATCTCTTAGAGTGTCGGAAGATTGGTGTCTGGTGCTCGCATCTTTCTCGGTAGACTTCGATTTTGCCTTATCAGCACCTTTTGGGATTTGTCGCATTTGATTTTGGATTAGGCAAATGAAACCCGAAATCCCTTAGAAGATCTCTTACAGTGTTGATGATTCTTTTCTCCGATTTCTTTATTTTCTTTACTAATTTCCGCTCTAGTGTCAGAGGGACTGCAACTTCTTCTCCTTCAACTTCAGCTTCATCATCACCTACTTCTCTAGCTTCAGTTTAAGCATTCCTTCTCATTCTTCATCAGCTTCAACATCACATACACATTCTTCCTCTTCATCTGCTTTACATATGGGTGGAACATCTACAACCTCTATTGTTTTTTCACCCATGCTCTTCTTCCTCTTAGTCTTATTTCCTTTCCCATTATGTTTATCACCAAGAGCTACTTTTCACGTAAGTAGTTCTTGCTCACGGATGTCCTCCCAACAAATACTCTTTGGATTTATGTAGATGTTCCATCCATATCTAAACATTAGGGTCGTTGCATCCCTCATAATTCCCCAAATCAAAAAGTAAATCTTTCTTGTCGTGATCAGCACGAAGAATACTTTGAATATCCTACAATACAACAAAAAACCATTATGACCCTTTGTGACCCTTTTTACCCTTGAGACCATTGACCCTTGTGTAATTGTTATCTTAGAATCTCCGATCTGCCTAATCACGTCTACATACTTCGGGTTAAAATTGGATTTAACCCTCTTCTTGCACATCCTTGGGTATGATGGATCGACATCCATAACATCAACATACCATCCGTTTCCGTCCAAACTAAGGATGGTTTCAAATGAAAGTAACTGAAACATTAAAAAAATATAAGAAATAAAAAGTATGAAAACATTCATGTTGTTCAAATAATATATACAACTTACCATTAACAGGATCATGAAACCGCCATAATGCCATTTTTGTTTCCGGTGATTTGTCGCTAATGTGTTTGTGGCAAGTATCCACAAGCTTCTCAAATGTGTACAGCCCTCATGGAAAGCCTTCACAAAATTCCAAGTCATCAACCATGTCAATGAGATCATGGCTTATAATATTTTCTGATGAAGGTTTGTGATCTAGAACTTGCCACAACAACATCAAAGTTTCCAACCTCGTCCGGTCGGCAGAATCTTCGCCTTCACAAGCTTTTCACTCACTTGTGCGACGGTCACCGTTCTGCGGTCGAAATTCTTCAATCTGAATGTATAACCCCTTTTGGAATCCCATCCTCTAGGATAGGGTTCACGGTTCAATCCGGTAATTAGTGAATACTCCACTATAGAGTACCAGATGGGAACACCGTTTACGACAAACCACAATTCCTTCGTGTCTCGTATAATCACAAAGTGACTTAATTGGACAGACATTTGAACCTTCGTCCATATGGAGTCACATTGGAAATGGAACAAATGCCAAAATTGTACTCCTTGTTGACGTAATGTAACTCATATTCATCTAAGATTCTTCTCAACTTCTTTGTTGTCTCGTGAGAATAACACTTGGTGGTGAATTTTGGCATTTTTTCCATGTGCTTCAATTCATAAAGAAACTTTGACTTTGGTGGCACCTGTAAAATGAAAAATTAAGAATACATTAGACTTCTACCAACTCAAGCGACCCTACCGACTCAAGCGACCCTACTGAATCAAGCGACCCTTGCGACTTAAGCGACCCATACGACTCAAACAGCCCTTGCAACTCAAGCGACTCGATCCTAGCAACCCAATGAGTCTCTTGAGTCGAAGAGGATCATGAGTCTCAAGCAACTCACTGAGACTCCTAACCCTCTTCGACTCATGCGACTCAAGCAATCTGATGTGCGTAGACTCAAGTAATAAATTACCTAGACTAACGCTTCCGCAAGGATACGGATCGTGTAGCAACTAGGGTCGAACACAAGGAATTGATGCGATTTATAAGCTATTAGACTAATGAATAAG
>CM071860.1:15188859-15211030 GCA_036759665.1 Gynandropsis gynandra
AAGACTAATCACCATAGGTATCGAGAGTTGCACGACAATGTAACGAAGTTCTAACAAGATAATTGGTCTAAGGTACTATCATGAGTTCAGGGAATTCAAGCTCTCCTATAGGAACTGACTGGCGTAGAATTTTCCACTATCTAGCATGCATATACCAATGTATCCATTGCGCATCTTACATGCATAGACGCATTATGACCGCTATCCTAATCCCTAGATTCAACCGATTGACCTGGCGTAGATTCTAAACCGGCTAAACCCTAAATCATTGCTAAGTTCCGAAGTCTAATGCCCTGGCGTTGGTTTATTAGACTTCTAACATCATTCATTCGAGTGGCGTACAAGTAATGAAAGCATTAAGATCAACCATGAAATCTGAAAACATGATAAAATACCGAATTCATTCATATCGAGTGGCGTACAAGTATGAAAGCATTAAGATCCACCATTCATTAAGCACAAGACTTTTCTACATGTTGGCAATACTCTCTAACCTATGGCAATAGATCTACTTAGACATGAACTCAGGAAACGAAACACTAAAGAAATCTAAATTCAACATAGAAAGAGAAAGAGATGACTCCCTATGTCTTCAATAGATCCTCCATGCCTCGGATCCTTCGTTCTGTCCTTCTTGATGTCTCCAATTCTCTGCTCTAATGTCCCTGAATCGTCCCCCTTTCAATTTGGTTCGATTCCCCTTTAAATAGATCTGATTTCCCTTGATTTGGTTGTTATAAATCTTGGGAATTAGTTGAGAAAATCAAGGGCCCGAGCGGGTACAGCATCTACCCGCTCGTGCAGGCCTTATACCCGACCGTGTACATCTATTTTCACCCGAGCGGGCACCCATGCCCGAGCGTGTTCCTCTTCAGCCCGAGTCGTGCAAACTTACGGCGCATCTTGATGACAAATAACCCGAGCGGTCACTCCATTTCCACCCGATCGGACACGCATGCCCGACCATGTTCCTTGAACACCCGAGTCGTGTAAAGCTACGGGGTTGTCTTGGCATCAATTACCCGAGCGGGCACCTTCTAATGCCCGAGCGTGCACGACCTAAAATGTAGTTTCCGCTCCTTTCGCTCGATGTTTACACGTTCTCTTCAATCCACGGTCTTGCACAAGTAGAACCTTGTCCTTCAACTACGTTTCCGGGGTTAGATTGCCGTAATCTCTCGTGTTTCTCCTCATGTCTTCGTTTCCTACACAAAACACGAAATGTAGATGAAGTCCTCGAATAATCTCGATAAATGAATGAAATCTAATAAATCTACCTAAAACTAGACCTAAGAATGACATAAAAACTACTACGGATTACGTGTTATCACAATCCTTGCGACTCAAGGGACCCTCAAGATCCAATGGGTCGCTTGAGTCAAAGAGGGTTATGGGTCTCAAGCGACTCACTGAGACTCCTGACCATCTTCAACTCAAGCGACTCATTGATACTCACACCCGTTACAAATCAATGAACAATTTTTCTTTCAATAGCCTCATCTCTAATGTATTTCATCTACAACGTAAAATCCTAGAAATCAATCCACTTATAGATGCCATTGAAGATTTACTCGTGCTCTCTTCTTCACCACTGTCCTTGCCATTTCTTTCTCTCTTCAAAATTTTCTTGGTCTCAACTTCGAAATTTCCTTCTTGTTTACTTTGAACTCGTTCCTTGCTCTCAACTTGGAAATCCCCTCTCGCTCCTTGCTCTCAACTTTCAATCAGTTTTTCATTTCGAAAAACTCTCAAACCGTGCGTGTGTTTTCACGTGCGCAAATTTAGGGCAAATTTGTCTTCTCTATTTTTTCTATTTAATAATTATATTTACGAGGGTATACATGAAGCAAGGAAGCCTTACGAACTCGACGAATTTATGGATTTATAAGGATGAAAGGATAAAACCTAATCAAAATTATACATTTACAACGTCAAACATTGTTTAAAATAGATTTTGACCCATATGTCCCAATAAGTGTAACGGATGTATGTGTTTCAAAAGTGATAGTAGTGTTTTAAGAATCCGTCGGATGAGTTTGAGAAAATTTCAAAACAATACATTTAACATTTGTTCAAATGTTGATATTATTTTTTATATTATTGTCTATATTGACTCTTAAAAAAGAAATGCATGGGTCGCATGGTCTCATATTTGGATCAATAGATGCGAACTCGACGAATTTATGGATTTATAAGGATGAAAGGACAGAAACCAATCAAAATAATACATTTTTACGCAATAGTCCTTTTTCACACAGTTGGAAAAATAGATGTGAATACATGTGTACAATGAGGAATATGTGTGTTTAATTATATATTTATGTATTTATAATGATTGACAAAGGTGACAAAGTCACAAAGACTACAAAAAGGAAAAAAAAGGTCTCAAAAAGTCACAAATGTCGAAAAGGTGAAAGGTGTCACATTTCAAGAGTGACTCAACACCATCGCCTAGGACACCCCTGCAACTCATGATTAACTACATAGAGACTGAGTTCATCGATTACCAAGACCTTGAGTATCACAAAGACAGCATGATATCATGCGTCCACCATGTCACCTTCGTGACAAAGGTCATAAAGGTCACAATAATTTTTCATAAAGTTTGGGGTAGAGACGTAGACTAAGAGAGGAGAGCGATGAGATTCTCCCGATTCAATCTCAAATGGGTGGGATGGTAAGACTTAGAGAACTTGATGAACGTTTTAAAAGTAGCAAGATGGATGGACAGATGAGAGTGTGTAGTAGACACGTATAAAAAAACATAGCTGGTCACATGGGTCATATGGGTCGGAAGACAGGAGTCTGACATCGAAACTACGAGTCACAAGAGTCATATGGGTCGGAAGAGTCACAAGAGTCACATGGGTCGGAAGAGTCAAATGTACCGATCCATAAATTGTGTATGGGGGTATCGACATAGCGTCCTCAACGATATCTTTTTGGAAAGAACCGAGACCGTATAAACGCCCCTTATACGGTCTAACAGACTAAAAAATAAAACACGTTACAGTTAGCATCGTTAGAAAATTTTTTATTAAAATAAAGAATTATAAACAATAATCTTATTATTTACCTCCAAATAAATTTTTTCCTTTTGTAAAGGACTGAGATCGTCGGGAGTTGAACCACAGGCTTATGATTGTTGTGTGATTTTCTCTGTCACAGTTTTCACAGTCCGTTCTGCCTGAGGGTCGACGAGTTCGGGTTCGTCGCTCTCTTCCTTGACGACGAACGTCTTCTTGGTGTGGGTTTCTACAACCATCTCAAGAAGAGTCGATTCTCGTCCTATTCTCTACATCGGTAACATTATAGTTATATAATTAGATAAAAATTTTATATAAGAATAAAATTTAAATATGTATTAAAATAAATTTACCAATTCTTTCTTTCATTTCGGGAATGTTTTTTATCCCGAAGTATGCGATGCGGAACATCTCCGGGAACCTTCTCGTCGTACCGAAATTTCTTGGCCTCTCGCTCTTGGCCTTTGAAGTCCTCGGACTTCCAATATTAGATTAGTTGGTTGAATACCGTGTCTGGTTCTCAGTTCGGTTTGGAATTCTTCTTATGGTAGTTGCATTTGGCGTTGTTCATCATCAAACGCAACCGGACTTGCATGTCGTGCAACCAGAATGTGTAGATGTGCGACGTATCCTTCTGCTGCTATCAATATGCACGCTGCAAAATTAAATTGCAATAAATTAGTTTATAGGTAAAACTATTTAAATTTTACTTACGATGAATGTACACAACCATCGCTGCGTATGACTTCTGCCATCACTTCTCTAAAATAGTATAGTCAATCTTGTAGCGAATATTTGGATGATGTTGTTGTTCATATGTTCTAAAACATCATCCACATCAAACCTGCACGTGAAAATCAAATTATTAGATAATATTTATAAATAAATACAATTTAAATTATGTAATTAAAGTCTTACCATAACGTCCCGTCAGGACGTTCAGGATCAATAATCGGGATGGAAGGACGCTCGTCGAAACTATCGATCAAAACTTCTATGTCCACCATATCATCATCTTCATAAAATATCGTCGGTGCCGATATAGGTGAAGAGGCCAATATGGTGGCAGAGGAGCCAATGGTGGGGCTCCTACCGAACCCACCAATATACCACCATAACCAATGAATCGTTGAGCTCTCATTGTGTATTGTTTATAAGTGTTGAAGTGTTTGAGAGAATTTGTGTTTGAGAGGATTTTTATTTTGAGATTGTGTTGAAGAGTGTATTGTTTAACGGATGATATAAGGAATTTTCCAACGAGCTCCGTTGGAAATACCAATGGATGCCCGTTGAAAATTATGTCAACTCAACAGACGCAATTAATTGACGTGACTGTTAAGTTCTCAATGGGAATCCATTAGAAATTGCAACAGATTCCCGTTGTGTACGTTGTTCCTGAGGCAATGGAGACCAAAACGAAGGTACGTCTCCCTTTGCAACAGTCATCCGTTGCAATTTCCGACGGATGCCCATTGAGAACCAAAACCGGTGTTGCAGGCATAGGCTAGCCATGATGACATCCATCAACTGACATCTATTGCAAGTTGCAATGGATACCCGTTAGAAGTCTTTTAACGGGTATCCGTTGCAAACCAACAACGGGTATCAGTTGGCGAAGACCAACAGTCATCCGTTGGTGGCCTGAACAGTCGCAACAGGCATCGGTTGATGACCTAAACCATTGCAACGATATCCGTTGCCATTTTCGTAGGGATGCTCATTGACATATTATAAACCTTGAAAATTTTCTAAGGGTTGATCAGAATTTAACGTTTCAACGGGTTTCTGTTGCGTTTGGCAACGGATGCCCGTTGAAAGATGAATATATTAAGTTAAAAAATTTAACAAGTGAGAAAATTTTATATATTACAACTACATAATTCATGTTTCTTCTTCGGTAGATTCTTCGATTGGCGAGTCTTCCTTTAATTGTTCATTCAATACATCGTCGTTTTAATCTTCTGCATCTTCCAGATCAACGTCTTCATAATTGCGTATGTATTCTCCATCTATGTCAGTTCTTGTGAGAATATCCTCCCGATTATCTATATCAATTAATCGTATCGGCTTCGGGCGATCAGTTTGCAAGGGATCTTCTCTTTCATCTGTGCTTATAACTCCTTGTGACTTGAACTTTACAACGGCCCACCACTCTTCTCTTTGATGTTTCAGTGTTGTTGGATATTGCATGTAACATACTCGATCTGATTGATCTATTGTGATGAATGGATCATACTTACAATATTGTCGTGTTGGATTGATATCAATACCTCCCCATCAATTTTTTTTGTGTTCCACGTCCTACGGTTGGGTCGAACCACATACTTTTAATAAGCATTATCTTCAATCCAACGAGACCGAGATATTCCACCTGTAGGATTTGCTGCAAATGCCGTAGAAATTATCACCCTCTATTTCAATATTAACGCAAACGTTGTAATTGTATGTGCTTCTATGTTTTCCATGTTCATACGTGTTGAATATGTATCCATGAGTAAACAAAATTGGCCAACACATAACATTTCGTGCAAGACCATTATCCAAATCTTTTAACCATGTAGGATGTCTCCCATTAGAAGATTTGACCTATATAACATAAAAAAATGAATACTTTATAACATAAAATTATATATATATATATATATATAACGTATGAATATACGTATATTTATGTAATTTCTCAACCATGAGCCATAATGTTGAAGTTTCATTTTCGTGAGTTCATCTGCATTTAGATGAGGATATGTACTCATTACTTATTCATCAAATATCTTGTAATGAAGGAATGTTAATATATATTTATATATATATATATATATTTGCGTTTATAAGATCGATTTTCATAATTTTGTACCTTTCGAAAGGTAATAGCTCTTGACAATTTAGTAATATATATGTGTGGATGTGATTAACTCCTCTGGTTTTAGCCAATATTCTTCATATTTACCTCATGTACGTCTAATCGGTGTAAATATCTCAGAAATCGTGCCAAATTGTGGATTATATTGATATAGATAGTTTGTGTGATCTTCTGCTGAGCGTCTTTGTTTCGTCGGAATATGCGATTCGAAATAAAATATGCTGAAATATGTGATTTCTTCCAAAAAAGTATTGTTTAACAATAGATCCTTCAACCGTTGCTTTGTTTTTGATTTTTTCTTTAGATGAAAGAAAAACCTTTTGAAAGGATACCCATCTGAATTGAACTGGCCTACCGACAAGTGCCTCATCTGGTAAATGTATTGACAAATGTTCCGTGACATCAAAGAAAGAAGGCGAAAAAACTTTTTCCAATGAGCATAATACTTCAAAGATATTATTTATCATTAATTCCAAGTCATCCCTTTTTAAATTTCTTGAACATATGTCTCTGAAAAATTTGCTTATTTCGCATATCACATCGTGAACATTTTATGGTAAGAGTTCGGCAAATGCAATTGGAATGAGTCGATGCATTAAAACATGACAATCATGGCTTTTCCACCCGATCATCCTCGAACCAACAAAATCGACACACCGAGCAATGTTTGATGCATATCCATATGAAAATTTAGCTTCTTCTTTTAACCACCTTAATAATGGGGTTTTCGCTAGTCCAGACAATCTAAATATTGGGATAGGTGTCTTTCCATCTTGTAACTCCAACTCAGGTCTTCGAAATATTGTCTTCAAATCTTTTCTTGATTGTATATTATCCTTAGTTTTTCCCGTCACAATCGAATCAGTATTGATGATGATATCAAAAAAGTTCTTTTCGATATGCATAACATCTAAATTATGACATAATACCGGTGATTTCTAATATGGTAGTTCCCAAAAGATACTACATTTATATCAGTTATGCCATTCACCTTGATATTTTGGTTTTCGATGCCCACGATCTCCACCGCATTCTATCAATTCTTGTAAATCTTTTATTATGTTTTATCATTTGTAAAGGATTTGCGTTCCAATTTTCATGCACGATGCCTCTTCTTTTTGTACCATATTCTTTCGAAAATGTTTTTTTATCTTTTCTGAAAGTATGTCCACGGGGAAGAAACCTTCTGTGACATCAAACCAACATGGCTTCTTCCCATGTACTAGTCGAAATGAATATGTATCCTCCATATAATATGAGCATGCCAATCTCCCGTGCGTACTCCATCCAAAAATTATTCCATAGGCAGGAAAGTCGCTAATTGTCCACAATAAGATCGTTTTCAATGTGAAATTTTTCATCGTACTCACGTCATAAGCAAGAATTCCATCATTCCACAAATAAATTAATCCATGAATCCATGACTGCAAAAATACATCGAAACTTTTCTTCGAATGTTCTGGTCCTGGAATCAGCAACATTAGAAACATTACTTCTCTTTTCAAACACATATCGGGAGGCAAATTATAAGGAGACAAAATCACCGGTCACAGAGAATATTGACTTCCAAATTATCCATATGGGCTAAAACCATCGGTGTACAGGCAAAGATAAATATTTCTTGTCTCATACGCGAACTCAAGAAATATTTCATTGAAATCTTTCCAAGCCCTACCATTCGATGGATTTTGCATATTCCTTCGTCCAACGAGTGTTCTGTGTGCCATCTCATTGCCGCAATGGTTTTTTTCGATTCAAATAACCTTCTCAACCTGTTTGCTATAAGCATATAGAACATCTTTTTGTATAGTACATATTTACGTGAAGATGGTTTATTTGGACGAAATCTGCTTGCCCCATAAAACTTGCATTCCAACATGTCTTTATCATTTCTCTAAAACAACATGCAATTGTTTTTACAAATATCAATTTTCTCATGTTGTATTCCTAAATCTTTTAAAACATTCTTTGTTTCGTAGTATGTCTCGCGAGCATAATTATTTTCCGGTAAATATTTGATAACACGCAATGTGTTTTTGTTTTAGGCTAAGCATTTAGATCATTTTTGCATAGTTTACATAGCACGAGTTACAAAACCGACACGAACATCCTCTATGTAGTCCTTTTTTGTTGATTTTCAGGTTTTAAGGCGACAAGGCCTAAACAAGCTTTTGAATATTGATTGCTGGATTCAACTGCAGTATGGGGAGCTAGAAACCATTCGGAGCAAATTCACGCCATGGAACCAAATAAAACATCCAAGCAGCGAGCGAAAGGAGCAAAAACATGAAGATAACCCAGCCCACTCAAGCTTGGAAGAGGCCCCCGCTCAGGCCGCATCCGGCAGAAGTTTGAGCCCAACCCGTGCTGACCATCAACACACTCATGCTCCATGAGAAACCATGACCCGCGTGTGCTGCCCCCTTAGCCCGTGCGTGCTACCTCACTAGCCCACTCAGACTGCCATTCAAGATGAAGTTGCACGCCTGCGGGCTGGAAGATAGCACGCTCGGATTGGGTTTAACTTGAGTTACCCACGCGGGGTGGGTACCATAACCCGTGCGGGGTGAAGCTCCAACCAACATTTGCATGCCTCGGATTGACAAGGAGCCCGCTCGAGTTGGTTGGAGAAGGAGAGCCTGTGTGGATTGCCCCCTTAGCTCGCGTGGGGTGCTTTCGTGACACCTACCCTTTTTAGGGTTAGAGCAAGGGAAAGGAAAATGGGGAAGCCGCCCATTAGTTTAGAGAGACACTGAAAACACTAGGGAGGCCGAAAAACACAAGGAGAAACTTAGGAGAAGTTGGAGAAGGAGAGAAACAACAATCCGAACTTCGGTAACAAAATAGGGAACTCCGAGGTATCGTATTTCTCAATCTTTGTCATGTTTAGTGTCATTTTCTCTTCTATTATAGTAGAATCCATGAGTGACTAAGCCTTTGGCTATGGGTTAGGGACACCGGATTTGTAAGGGATGCTTGTAGTTTTGCTTAATGCTTAGACCTTTCCAAGTTTTCTTGTTTTTTGGTTTGTGCTGGCCGCTCAGTAACTTAGGAGTTCATGTTTAATCGGGAGGTTAGATTATGAACCCAAAATCGTTGACTGTTGATTAAGTTCGATTAATGAGAATATGGTCGGTCGGTTAATCGACTAAGGAATTAGGATTACGTGTTTAATGCTACCGTAATTACGGGTTAATTGCTACCGGGAGGTAGGATTGCACGTTGTTGTGGTTAGGGGGTTTAGGTGTCGAGATAACCATTCCCTACTCATGAGCATGAAATCCCCGACATCAAGATAATTCGCTAGGTTTACGATTCTTTGTTTGATGCACCCTTGCAAATCCCAATAACCTGAAACCCGTGGTGTTCTTAATTGTCAAGTTTTTTGTGTCTCCCCATCGTTGTCGTATTCATTTTACCGTTCTCCAAATTTACCCCACATCACCATCACTTCGATATGTCTTAGTTTAATTGTATTCTTAGATTAGGTTGCATTACTGACTAGAGTTCGACCCTTGTATTACACTTATCCGTACTCTTGCAGTAAGTGAATATTAGGCATTTTATTACTTGATAGTTCGCACATCAATTTTCACACATGGTTTTGGAAAATGATTCTATGCAATTTTCAGCAACATGATACTCATCAATCTTGATGACAAAGATAATCGAGACTGACCTTCACGACAACCTTCATATATAGGTTGTTTCACCGAAATCAATAGGTTGAAAAATCGGCGTACCTCGATGTTTAAAGTCTCTTCATGCGGTTGTTAATTAACAACTTCAGGAAAAGCATCTGACACCATTTCCATATATGGATTGATCATCAATACTTCATGAATAAATTCTTCATTTCTTCCTATTTCGTGCGCTTTTTGAACAATATCTCTAACGCCACAGTTTTCGCTGTGAAATAACCAAATTTCGTAATTCTCGACTAAATCCACCTTGTAAAGATGTTTGCTAACAATTTCTTAACTTCGATACTTCATATTTCTGCATCTTTTGCAAGGACATAACATTGTCTCGCGTTCTTGACATAAAGGTTGAACCGATGCAAAACTCATGAACTACTCTAATCCGTGTAATAAATCTTGAGTAACTTCTCGGTTATGGGATCTTTTCTTCTATACATCCACTCTCTATCTATGTATATCTCTATTTGAAAAAGACAACATTTTATATAAATATATTTGTTTGTTGGTAGCTTGGTGGTACAAGTCGTGTTTTCGATCATTAAATAGTATTTTTTTCAACGGACATCCGTTAGAAATCTCAACGGATGACCGTTGAAATGTTCAACGGATGCCCGTTGAAAATTCACATTGAAATATTCCAACAGCAACCTCGAAAGTTACAATTTCAATGGGCCTCCATTGAGACTTCTAACGGACATCCATTGCGTTTTGCAATGGCCATCCGTTGGACGGATTTCGGGGTTTCCAATGGTCGTTCAATGGATATCTACAACGGATTGTCTTTGTTGCACATCCGTTGCTAATTGCAACGGATAGTTGCTCGTTGATCATTCTATGGCATTCGCTGGCGTCCGTTGGAAAGTATCATCTACGGACGGATCTGTTGATCATCTGTTGAAAAGCCCGTGTTTTTAGTGACTATGTCCTTCAGTAACCCGGATACATCATGATGTTTGAGTCTGCCGATTACCAAGATCTTAAGTAATGCAGATACCGTACAATGTCCTTAATCCACGTTGTAAGGACTTGTGTGTGACTGCATAGATCTGCCGATCACCAAGACGTTGAGTAACATAGAGTCATCACAATGCCTTGCATCCACCATGTGACCTTCGCGGCAAAGGTCACAAAGAATTTTCAGAGAATTTGGGGTTAGAACCGTAACTTCATATTATTGAGGAGGAATGTTCTCTTTAGGCCTCCCACTTTTCCTTTTCTAAGCCAACATAGGAGGTAGAATCGTAACTTCAGAATATTGAGGAGGAATGTTCCAATCACTGCAATCAGGAACCGGATATACGGTTTCTCGGTAAGCCAAACGCCATGTCTCCTAAAGGTAGTATGTTGAACATAGTTCTGGTATCTTGTAACCTTTTTCTACCTTATGTGCAACCGCAATTGCATGACCGCATGGATACTTATCCACATTAAACAATTTGCAGCCGCACGTTCTTTTTTAAGACTCACTACAAATCTTCTACCCATCTCATTTCTCATCTCATACTTATCATTGAGCGTGTTTAATTCAATAACCTCATACTTGGATGTTTGTCCAAACAATTCATGTAACGATTTCTCAACAAATAAAGTGTTAAATTTTGAGAATCATCACAGTAGCTGTTTCCAACCTATACCTATTGACCATTCCATTGTCTTTCCCAAATAAATATCTAAAAGTGCTAGGATTTAAAACTTTTTTTACGTCTTCAACATTGAATTTATTGACTCGGTCCCATTAGTGGTTAATAAGTTGTACCTTTCACCCTTAAATTTGCATCTTGTCCACTTAATGGAATCAAGTTTCTCTTTCTCCAAATACTTTGCAACATTAGGATACCTGAACAAAGGTCAAAATGGTCACAGAGGTCACAACAGTCACAAAGATCATATTTGTATCCGGCCTTCAAATCATTAAATAGCACTTCAAATTTGTTCACTGTGTATGTTGTTGCACATTTGAAGCATTTTCACGTCATTTTCACCCTTTGAACTCTTTTTACCTTGACCTTTATTAACGTAGCTCTTTATGTTTTATGATATATAGCGCGTACAAAAACAATGACCATCTTGTTTGTACACTTGTTTCATTGCTTTTATCAAGCTTTATGGCGATCAAATATCACAACGATATCATGTCCACCCGTTATCACCTCTTTCAATCTTGAAATAAATCACGTCCATGATTCGTCCTTCTCTTTTTCGAATATTCCCCAAGCAAGATGATATTGGTGATGTTCACTGATGATCGGAAATTGGAGCTTTATATTTCCAAGACCACTCAACCGCAAGTATATGGTTCGTGTAGTACAAGGGTCGAACTTTGGGGACTAGTGCAGCGTTAGAACTAAGATGTCACAAGAAGAAGATCGATCAATAGATGAATAATGAACTAGAAAACAAAGATAAGTAAAGATGACAAAGCTAGATTCGGCAATACGGAGTATCATGGGCTTCGGGAATACTGGAACATGCAATGGATGTTTCTATGGATCATGAAATCGGTTTGTATCAATCAATGGGGAACTGATATCTAATCCTCTACCTAGGAAATCAACATCACTCATCTTCCGATGTAGCACGGAACATCTAGATGCATTAAGAACAATAGGGAACTCTACCTCTAATACTAGAAATGACTTTTCCAAGCCTAAATCTTCTACCTAGGGAATCAACGTCACTCATATTCCTAAGTAGCACGAAACGTCTAGATGCATGAAGAACAATGGGGAATTCAACCTCTAATGTCGGATGGGAACTCGGCCTCTATAAATGGAGATGACTCTTCCAAGCCTAAATCCTCTATCTAAGATATAAATGTACTTACCTTCCGATGCAGTAATCTACACTTAGATGCATGACGAACAATGGGAATTCTACCTCGATTATTACCGCTCCTAAATAGATTAACCGATCGGTCAGATTCTCATTAATCTAATTCATTCGAAGGTTTATTCACGAGACTCAAGTCTGACTCTTCCAAGCCTAGACGAATCTCTAATCTCCCTCAATCGTGCCTAATCTCAGTCGAATAGATTTAGTCTTATCCAAGCATGAAATCAACAACGTATGAAGGCATTACGCACATATCTATAACCAATCGAACCATTCAATTGAACGAAACCGAATTCAAGCATTAATAAATCAAACTATCTATTACAATGGCATCCCTAACCCATGACAACAGATCTACTCAGAATACATAGGGAAGCAAACAAGAACGAAGTAAGTGTTCATCTCTCCTATCATCCCGAGCGTTGGCTTCAGATGAATCCTTTGGGTGGCCAAAGTCTTCAACCGTGTTCTCTCCTCTTTCTCATATGTCTTTTGGGTGTCTCATTTGGTCTCTACTTCGTCCTTTTTCCCTAGATGGCTTATTTCCTCTTTAATTGCCATTCAAACACTCAAACTAGGTAGTTCCGAGAATAGCGGCCCGCGCGGGTACAACTTGCACCCGGTCGTGTAGAACCAGCCCGAGCGTGTAGCACATCAAGCCCGAGCGGGTAAGGTCACCCTACCGTGTGGTCTACCAGCCCGAGTCGTTTTGCTGCTTCGGGTATTTGCGGTCCTAAAGTGCAGCCCGAGCGGGTCCGTTTTACAGCCCGAGCGGGCACGGCTACACGACCATGTTCTAGTCATGCCCGGGTCGTGTGAAGATTGCTGAATAATCTATGCAACCTTAGCCCGAGCGGGCCTCTTCCATGCCCGAGCGTGTAGCACATCACTTGCTGTTTTCGCTCCTTTCGTTCGATGCTTGAGTGTTCCATTTGATCTGTGGTCGTGCATATGTTGTATCTTGTCACTTAATCACGTTTTCGGGGTGGAATTGCCGTAATCACTCGTGTTTTGCTTCATGTCTTTGTTTCCTACACAAAACATGAAATGGTAGATAAAATCCTCGAATAAACTCAATAAGTCGATAAAATCCAAGAAATCTAATCAAAACTAAACCTAAGAATCGTGAAAATACTATGACAGATTCACTACTAGAAAATTAAAGATTAGGGACGGAATTTAGGGACTGACATTTCCGTCCCTAAATTTAGGGACGGATTATACATGGATTAGGGACGGATAATGAAATTCGTCCCGAATCCGTCCCCAATTTTACGTACCGAAGAGTTGTCTCTAATCCGTCCATATTTGCGGACCAATTAGGGACGGATAAGTAAGGCGTCCCTAAATTGGGGACGGAAATTTCTGTCGTCCCTAAATTGGGGACAGAAATTGCTGACATCCCTAAATTGGGGACGAAAATTGCTGCCGTCCCTAAATTTAGGGACGGCCAAACGTCTGTCCCCAAATTAGGGACGGCTTCTCTTTCCATCCCTAAAATTGGGGATGGATTGGAGACTGATTTTTAAAATTAGTTAGATTAGTTAATAATTTAATAAATTGGGGACGGAAATTGCTGTCGTCCCTAAATTGGGGACGGAAATTGTTGTCATCCCTAAATTGGGGACGGAAATAGCTGACGTCCCTAAATTTAGGGACGTCCAAACAGCCGTCCCTAGCCGTCCCTAAAATTGGGGACAGATTGGGGACTGATTTTTAAAATTAGTTATATTATTCAATAATTTAATAATTTAATAATTTAATGAATTGGGGACGGAAATTGCTGTCGCCCCTAAATTGGGGACGGAAATTGCTGTCGTCCCTAAATTTAGGGACGACCAAACATCCGTCCCCAAATTAGGGACGACTTCTCTTTCCGTCCCTAAAATTGGGGACGGATGAGCCGTCCCCAATTAGGGACGGATGAGTATCATTCGTCTCTAATTGGGGACGGAAACATAAAGCCCGTCCCCAATTGGGCGATTTTTTCGATTGTTCCTCTTTTCGGGCGATTTTTTCGATTTGAAGAATCTTTACTATTCGTTGATCTCTTTCACATATGGTGCATGTAATTTTATTTAATTTTAACTTAATATTCACTACTTGCAGAATACTTAGTTTTGTCCGATCTGTGATGGTGATCTGATTCATGTATTGCTTGCTTTGTTTTCCATTTCACATATATGGTTACTGTGGCAGGAAATCATAACATGGAAGAAGAGCGACGAAATAGTTCAGGAGGAGGTAAAGCGATTTTAAATCTCCAACCAGGGTGTTCAGTACCTATTTCATATCACCCGTTCTTTGGTCCACATGATGATCTATTTCTTCTTGAACTTGATGACAAGCTCCTTCCAGATTTCTTTCATGAAAGGTAGGTTGATGCTTTCGTCAATGGTTTTGTTTCGCCTTCACTGGGTGTTTCCTTTGTCTTGTTTTTGTTCAAGCTCTTTGCCACCTTCATTTTTCTGCTTAAGGGTTCATCTGCCTGTTTTCTTCATCTTCAGGGTTACCTTGAGGGGACTTCCTGATGAAGATGCGGTTCTCTGCACCAAGTCTAAGACTTATGCCGTCAAGTTTGTGGGAACCTCTAATTCAGTGTTCCTTATCCCTCCTTTGGACTTTTCAGGTTTCCATGAAGATGCAAATGAGTCTGTTGTGAAAGAAAACAATAAGCCACTTGCATTGATCCTCAAAGTCGCACATGGTAACATGGAACTTGTTGAGGTTGCTCCTAGACTCGAGAAGCTTAAGCGGCTTCTCATGGAAAATCCATATCGGTCTGGTGAGGCAGCAATGATGGATGATGAGCTGAAGCGATTCTAAAGCTCGTATTTTAATTTTAATTTTTTTTATTTTTAAAAATTAGGGACGGGCATTGGTCGTCCCTAAATTTAAGGACGGCCACATTGGTCCGTCCCTAATTTTTAGGGACGTTTGCGGACTAAATTTTCGTCCCTAATTGGGGACGGGTTGGGGACTAAATTTTCCGTCCCTAATTGGGGACGGATAACATTTAGAGACGCCCGATTGTGGACTACCACTGGTCGTCCCTAATCCGTCCCTAAACCTATTTAGGGACGGATTCTTCAGTCCCTAATTCGTGATTTTCTTGTAGTGATTACATGTTATCATTCACCATCTTGCGCGGTTGTTACGATCAATGCTCCACTCTACACTCCTGTCATAAATGTTGCATCCACAGCAACCACTTTACGCATGTATTTCCATCCTCTTATAGCCGCTCCAACAGTCATAAAAAGGTGTTTGAAGCTTTTCCCATCATCTTCTAGTTGAAGATTTGCGACATATCTGAGATTTCTTTCTATAAACATGTGCAAAGTCATCACCACGAATCTCCTTTTGAGCATTGCATTTACCTCTTAATTCCATCAAATACGATACATTGGCATCGTATTTTGCTTTTACATGAGCCATCAATTCTTTTGTTGGAGGTGTTTCATATTTCCCGACATATTCCTCATTCAAATAATCCTTAACCAATTGCGTTGTATCCTTTGTAGCTTCTGTCGATTTAGATATAGGTGAACGCTTATGAATGAGATAGTATGTTCTCACAGTAAACAGTTTGGAATTCGAGATTGCTTCCACGCGTAATTTTCATTTACAATCACTTCCGGCAAACTTGCCTCGTACTTCCTACAGGTTCGAATCAGAACTCTATGTTATATATCTAAAACAAACTTCAAGTGAATGATTTCTTACAAATGCATGTAAATCCTTCTTGCTATGAAACTCTTGCTCAATTTTAAGTTGCAATCCGTCTTCAAACTCGAAGATATTATTTTCATTGTTTACTTTCTCGTAACTATCATTTCCAAATTATTCTCACCATCACCATCCTTATACTCTTTTGGCACATCAGTATAAACTTTATTACTGCCACAAACAACTTCATCAACTACCATATTTATAGCAGAACCACCATCTTCTCTTAACTCGTTGGTATGTTCACTATCAAAATGATTCTAATCCAAATAATTTATTATTTTCTTCGGATTATTCTCAATTCTATTTTTGTTATTTGAACCTAAAATAACACAATCATTATAATTTACAACACCTCCATCCTCACCTTCTCTAGCAATGCTTCCAAAAGCAAGAATTAAATATTTAACTTCCCTCTCAATTTCCATTTCAGACTACTTACTTGCCGCTTTTATCTTCACATACATCAGTGGTCGAATTCCTCTTATGCAATCGAACAGACAACAAATAAGATGCTTGTCATTCATTATATATGTTGGTTTCCTATTTTGATAAATATTGGACAAATAGCTTAACTTCAACTTCGTTGTATTTTTTCCACCACCATCTATGCGCATAACTCATCAATAAGTTGTTGGTATGTCAGACTAATCGGAGGACAATAGAAAAATACTCTCTGGTTTTCCTAAACTCCACCAACCCATTCAAATTCTTTATTTACATTTTTTCCAATTTACCATCATACAAAAATAAATCGATGTGATTTTCTCATCCGCCGAATCCATCACACCTATAATGAAAACATAAAAAGAGGGTAAACTATGTTACCCACTGCGACCATGTGTTTTAAATTCAAAATGACTATGACCCAGTGCGATCATGCGACTCGGACGAGACTCTGTGACCCAGTGAGATCGTGCGACTCGATGAGACTCTATGACCCAATGTGACCATGTGACTCGATGAGACTCACTGCGACCATGTGTTTCTCGATGAGACTTTGTGACCCAATACGACTGTGCCACTCGATGAGACTTTGTGACCGAGTGCAACTGTGCGACTCTGAGAGACTCTGTGACCTAGTGTGATCATGCAACTCGATGAGACTCTATGTCCCACTGCAACCATGTGTTTCTCGATGAGACTCTAAGATCCAGTGCAACCATGGACTCGATGAGGCTATGTGACCCAGTGCGACCATGTGTTTCAATATGACTCTGAAACCCAATACGACTGTGCGACTCGATGAGACTTTGTGACCTAGTGCAACCGTGCGATTCGATGAGAATGTGTGACCCAGTGTGACTGTGTGCCTCGATCAGACTCTGTGACCCACTGCGACCATGTGTTTCAATATGACTTTGTGACCCAGTGCGACCGTGTGACTCGAAAAGATTGTCATCCGTTGCAATCATTTGACATTTCAATAAATGTGACTCGTTTTGACTACATCAATATAAGACTCCTTTTGAAAAAGGAAAAATGAAATCTATACATATTACTCACTACTCACTCGGATTATCCAATTAACAACAGAAACACAAAAAACACAAGAGAAACATGAAAAACTCACTATATATACATGGTTTCCTTGCGGAACGTGTTTAATTGCAAACTTCTTTCTGACAACAAATGATTTCAACATATTTGCGACGAATGTGATGCCGATTTCAAGCTACTTGCAGCGATTTTGATGTTGATTTCAAACTATTCGCATCGAATCTGATGTGGTGTGGAAGAATAGTAATTTTCGCATCAGAAGAGAGAGAGAAATCGATGTACTTCGGAGAGGAGAAAATATATCGATTAAAAGACAAAGATAATATAATTTTTTTTTTGAAGGGAAAATGTAGAATTGAAATGAAAGGTCAAAGGAGTATTTTTGAGATTGCCCGCCTTAGTCATTACGAATTGAGGCCCATTAACCCATTCATTACTGGTTACGGGGCTGCTGCTTTCTAGTTTTAGCAACTCTACTTCAAACCGGAGACGAAGGAACAGCCGAAGCTTAGAAGATCTCTGTTTCTCCTTCCCAGAATTTAGGTCTGTTCATTCGATCAAAGAAGAAGAAGGCAATGGACAAAGGCAAAGCAGTGATGGGTTCCGGTCGGAGATGGGCCATCGATTTCACCGATCACTCAACTGTTCCGTCTTCCCGCGACATCCTCGATCCTCCTGGTTTCTCTCGTGCTTCCTCCGAACAGGTTTTCTTTTATTGGATTGAATCGAATTTTGTTTACGAGATTCTGCACGTTGTATTGTGTATTGAATTCAATTTTGGACCTCAATTATCCGCTAATCGATTTGTGTCTTACTGGGTTATCGTTGTTGATCCGATTTTCAGGATGATTCAGCATCCAGCCGCCAAAAAAAAGACGCTGAATCAAATTGGAAGCTTCAGGTATAATACTGATTTGAAAAGTGTATCTTGGATTGTACGCAAATCGGTCTTTGTTCTTCTATTCAGATCTTCGATGTATTTTGGTTTTGTTGATTCGGATTATCTTGTAAGTTAGGTTAGAATGGCTTCTCTATCTGTAATTCAATAAGATGTAAGAAGGAAGATTCCTGCTTCCTTTGTTAATGGCTATAGGATCTGAGTTAGACCAGTGTTAAAGTGAATTTGATTTCTTGATGAATGAGCAGAAAGCCTGGGAAGTGGCGCAATCTCCGCTTAGGAACTTAATGATGATGGGTTTCATGATGTGGATGGCTGGGAATACTGTGCATCTGTTTAGCATTGGCATCACATTCTCGGCTCTTTGGCAGCCTATCAGTGCCCTCCAAAGTGTTGGAAAGAGTAAGCGCCTTTGGTCGTTTGTTTAGACCAACCAATGTCATAACTTTGTGTTCTAATTTTAATTAACAAACTGTGAATTACGAGAAACTGATATCATGTAAACCCTACCCTTGTTTGCAGTTTTTGAGCCATACAAGGATAACAAGGTGGAATTGCTTATGCCTAAATTGGTCTTTATCGCCCTTAATCTTGGAGGATTAGCTTTGGGTATCTGGAAGGTGAGTGACATTTATCCTCCCCCTGTTGCTGCTTTTACCCCTTTCCCTCAAGGCAACGCAACTGTGGAACCAGAAGTTACTGTCTTTTTCACAAACATATATATTATACTTATTTCCCTTTTGCAGCTGAACACACTGGGACTTCTTCCAACTCATGCATCAGACTGGGTTTCATCTTTACCCCCTCCTCAGGTTTGTTTCTCTATGTTGCATAAGAGTCAAAAGCTGTTGGAATAGTCTTCTTTGGTATGAGCGTAATTTGTTTGAGAGTAAATTGTCCGTCACTGAAGCAAAAACCTTTCTATTGGCTTGTGATCGTTGATATTATCTTTATTTTAACTGTGTTATTCAGGAAGTCGAACATTCAGGTGGAGGAATTACTTTCTACTGATTGGATCTGCGTCTCTTTGTGACGATACACATTAAGGGATTTGTTCAATCCGTCGTGGAAATCCCTTCTCATGTGGGTGGTGTTGGCCATAAACACAGGGAGTATTGCTTTAAAGTTATGATCGTTGTAGCTTCTAAAACTAGAAACTATACTAACTTTCTATTATGATGTAACATTCTTCATCATAACTATGTGCTTAGTAACTGAGAGCATTTGGGGTTTACATGTTATGGCGATTAAATGGGTTATTCAAAAGGTTCACAAGGAGGGTAGCTAGTACCCATCTCCAAACCACATGACTTTCCTATTGCTGGTTTTATGCTGAATTCTATGTGACATTTGGTGGTAGAAGATGTTTAGAAAGATTTGATTCAATTAGGTGTTTTTTCTTCTTTCTTTTTTTTTAATGATCTTATCAGATAAACTTAACAGTTTATTCTCCGAATAAAAAAATTTTAAATCTCGTTTTACCTCAGATGTCACTCTCTTTTTCTCTCTATTTATATCACGGGTGGGCAAATTACCCGGAGAACCCATGCGACCCGAAGGTTCGGGTATTGAAAGGGTACCTGCAACTACCCGGATCTAATTATATATAATTAGACATATATTTAAATTTATTTACAAAAATACCACCCTAATTTAAACCTAACACACACGATTACTCTCTTCTTTTTCCCCTTCTCTCTCCCTCTCCTCTCTGCTTCCTTCCATGCCGCCGACCTCCCAACGCCGTCTCTCGTCTCTTCTTCCTTCCACGCCGCCGACCTCCTCCCGACCCGACGCCACTTCTCGTCTCTTCTTCTTTCCCGACCTCTTTTCCTCTCGTCTCTTTTCCTCTGTCTCTATTCCTCTCGTTTTTCTCTTCGCCGACCACCTCTTGCCGACCACCTCTTGGTCGACCTCCCTCTTGCCCAACCCTACTTGCTTCTTCTGTGAGTTCTCCAAATCCCACCACCTCCCTCCCCTGTCCTCCCGTTACAATCGTCGCCGTGTCGTCCACCGGATAATGGTTCAGCCTCAGACATGAGTCACTGTTATCGTCCTTCACCAGCTTGCTCAGCCTGTCCCGAGGCTCGACCCCAAGCCCTTCCGCTATCTTCTCCAGCACCTCGCACGCCACCGCCTTCACCGCCGACATGTATTCCTCCATGGCAACTCTGTCGCACAAAATTCAGATAAGACATTAGTGGGGAGCTCTGTTTGTCTCCCGAGGAAATTCAACATTTTTTAGGGTTTTGAGTAAAAGATTGGTTTCATATTCGAGTTTTCTAGGGAAAACCAAGGTGGAATTTCCCGGAAAACTCGACGGGTTGCACGTCTGACAAAAAGGGCGAACTTTTGTTCGTTTCTTGCTTTTTTCCGGGAAAAAACACAAGGTTTCCCGGAAAATGCGGCGGATTAAGAAAACTAATCTGAATCATCATTTATAACAACATCCGATTAAGAGAAACAAGAAAACAGAGCATGATCAAGACGCCAATGCCCTGTTATTTACCAGAAAGAAGGAAATTTTTACCGAAAGATCCCAGGACTTTGACGGAAAACGGCATGAATGTTGAGAGAGGTGACTTGGGGATTAGCACTGAGGAGAATATACTCAATCCAACCAACGTCTCCGTTAGGTCCGATCCGTTTGTTACCGTAGCCGAACGGGTCGGGTGGACCCGCTTTGTCCTTAAGAGACTGAGGAAGAGCAAAGAATCTGATGGCTTCGTGTTCCAATCGGGTCATGAGCTCGTATTTGACCCCGTGGTTCACCACCTTGAAGAACCCGAATTCCTCACACGCTTTCACGATCCGAGTCATGGCTTCCGGGTCGGTTAGGTCCACCACGGGGATATCGGCTAACGGAACCGAACCCGGACCCGGACCCGGACTTGGTCTGCATGTTGGGATTACAGAGACATGATTGTCCAACGTCACTGGCTGCGACAACACGACCATGGCTTTCCCTATTCTATTCTTTTACTAAGTTTTTCCTCTGAGCAGTTTGTGATGATGGAGAAGAAGCTCAAGGAGATATATTCGTGTGTGTAATGTGAATATATGAATGTGTATTTATATATATATAGGGAATATTTATGGACTTTTTTTACCACTGGAGAGAAGATTTATGTTATGTTTATGAACTATGGAGAGAAGTGTGCGTCTGCTTGGCATTTTATAACGAGAAGCTTGAGGGAGGAGTCATAAAAAAAAACTTTTTTTACTGTTTTATATTTGTTTGGGGATATATTGTTTATTTATTTAACATTTTTATTTTGCTGAAGTTAGTTTATTTTTTATTCGCATGTCCAGCCTTTTTGTATTCAGCAGAAATGGAAAGACAGCGTGGATTTTTATTTTTTGGGTTCGGAAATCGAAGGTGTCCTTGTGGGCTATGAAAAACTATTTTTCTCAATTTTTTAAATAATAAATGTCGGAGAATATTATTTACACTCGGAATATTTTACTCAATAAAGATATTCCACATAACAAAAAAAATCTCTTAAACTCACGTGTAATTTTCTTCCAGCAGAACATCAGAAATATCCTCGTAGGGCTAAATCATTTCAAAAATACCCTTCTCCAAAATAATTATTAAATCCGAAAAATAAAAACTGAAGAAAAG
>CM071860.1:15240700-15254111 GCA_036759665.1 Gynandropsis gynandra
TTATGTCAGCAACAACCAACCTTTGGGTAATACTTACAAACCCGAGTGGAGAAATCACCCCAACTTTTCGTACAAGAATTCCGACGGTGCATTCAATGTACAACGAGCATCGGGTAACTTCCAGCCACGTTTGATGCAACGCAATCAAAATTTCCAGCCGAGGACGCAGCCCCAAAACCAGAATTTCCAACCACGTGCGCCTGCTCCTCCGCAACAAGAAGTTAGCCCCGATATCACGTCTATGTTCGCCCAACTTATACAAGGATAGAAAGAGCTGATGGCAGAAAATCAAGAGAGGAAGAAAGAATTTATGGAGTTGAAGACGCATCTAAAGATCTTGGATACTCAAGTTTCACAACTCGCTGCGCAATCATCTCAACCGCAAGGAGTTCTACCGGCACGCCCGGAAGCGAATCCTCGTGCACAAATCAATGCCATCCACTTGAGAAGCGGTAAGACACTAGATTCCCCTACTCTTCCAATGTTTGAACAGGGAGAACCATCAAACGCAGTAGCAAAAGGGAGCGACCACGTCAAAGAGCACAAGGAGGAAGAGGAGCCCAAATACGTTAAACCCGAACCGAGGCCTCCTCCTTTGCCATTTCCTCAACGTCAACGCAAAAAGAACGATGATGCGCAATTTGCAAAGTTTGCGGAGATGTTGAAGAAGATGCACATTACGATTCCATTCCACGAAGCGTTGAAGAAGATGCCTTCATACGCTAAGTTCCTCAAAGACGTACTTGCGAACAAGCGGGATGTGGAAACGGAAACCGTCATGGTCACCAACTCAATGCTACAGCCAAGTCTACCCAAAAAGATGCCGGATCCAGGTATTTTCGTAATCCCTTGTAAAATTGGAGATTATGAGATTAACCATGCGCTAATCGACGTCGGACCAAGCGTAAGCGTGCTACCATTGTCATTGTATGAGAAGTTGGATCTTAAGGGTAGGATAGATCTTCGACCCACAAGAACGTCCCTCACAATGGCTGATCGGAGTGTTAGGATCCCCGAAGGAATACTTGAAGACGTTCCATTGCAAGTAGGAAAATTCTTTGTCCCGGTTGATTTTGTTGTACTAGACATGGAGGAGGACAAGAAAATTCCTATCATTCTAGGTA
The DNA here is from genome assembly GCA_036759665.1 of Gynandropsis gynandra. NCBI lineage: Eukaryota > Viridiplantae > Streptophyta > Magnoliopsida > Brassicales > Cleomaceae > Gynandropsis > Gynandropsis gynandra. Next base: position 15,241,825 of record CM071860.1, read on the forward strand.
GACCTTTCCTCAATACGGCTAAGACTATTATACATTGTGCCGAACGTAGACTTACATTAATGTTTGGAGATGAGGAAGTGGAGTTCAATTTGAACGACACACTTAGGCAACCTTGTATGGTAGACTCGGTGTTTTATATTGATGTATTAGAGAGATTAGCCGAGGAAGTGTTAGAGGAGTTTGGGAATATGGATTCCCTTGAGATGGCTCTTCTAGCAGCTGGAGAGGGACTTTACAAAGATCCCCATGAGGTAAAGCATTATACGAAGCTGCTAGATGAGAGAGATGAAAAAGAAATCCCGAGAACCGAGTTAGATGAACTTAGAGCAGAATTCTGCGCGGCCCGAGCACAGCAGGTCGCAGCCTTAGAGAACGATGGATTTTCGGGTAGTCCTCAGCAAGAAGACTTTTCAACTCATGACCACATGAGTACCTATCTATGTTGAATTTAGATTTCTTTTGTGTTTCGTTTCCTTAGTTCATGTTCGAGTAGATCTATTGCCATAGGTTAGAGAGTATTGCCAATATGTAGAGAAGTCTTGTGCTTAACGAATGGTGGATCTTAATGCTTTCATTACCTGTACGCCACTTGAATGAATGAAATCGGTATTTTATCATGTTTTCAGATCTCATGGTTGTACTTAATGCTTTCTCTACCTGTACGCCACTTGATTGAATGATGATAGAAGCCTAATAAACCAACGCCAGGGCATTAGACTTCGGAACTTAGCCATGATTTAGGGTTTAGCCGGTTTAGAATCTACGCCAGGTCAATCGGTTAAATCTAGGGATTAGGATAGCGGTCGTAATGCGTCTATGCATGTAAGATGCACAATGGATACATTGGTATATGCATGGTAGATAGTGGACAAGTCTACGCCAGTCAGTTCCTATAGGAGAGCTTGAATTCCCTGAACTCATGATAGTACCTTAGACCAATTATCTTGTTAGAACTTCGATACATTGTTGTGCAACTCTTGATACCTATGGTGATTTGTCGCTGAGTTATTCCCATCTTTAGGTTTAGTTTGCATTTAGATTAGTTTGCATTCCCCTACGATTTGATTCATCACGTCTTATTCATTGGTCTAATAGCTTTAGAATCGCATCAATTCCTTGTGTTCGACCCTAGTTGCTACACGATCCGTATCCTTGCGGAAGCGTTAGTCTAGGTAATTTATTACTTGAGTCTACGCACATCAAGTTTTTGGCGCCGTTGCCGGGGAGTTGATTACGATTTTAGGGTTATTATTACTTTTGATTAAGACATAGTCCTTTCCGGAGTCTTCATTTATTTTTTCGTTTTGTTTTGTTTAGAGTCATAAAAAAAAATAAAAAAAAAAGAGAGAATTATTACCTCTCAAAGCTTAATTGAATTTTATTTTTTATTTTGCGAGGTAATATGAACAACAACAACTTTTGGAGTGCCGATATAGCTGAAACGAACTATCAATTTTCAGAACCTCGTCATATGCCATATAATTCATACCGTCCATCGAAACAATCATGGGAACAAGACGTTTGGGGAAACACCGATGGTGTGCTGAATAGTCAATATGGATTTGGGAATTTTCAGCCATGGATGCAACCCCAAATTCAGAATTATCCATCATATACACCCCCATGTCCGCAACAAGAGGCCAACTCCGATATTATGTCCATGCTTGCCCAAATCTTACAAGTGCAAAAAGATCAATCCAATGAAATTAGAGCGTTGAAAACGCAACAAGAAGAGATGCGAGCAAGTTGTAGAGACATGAATAATGAGTTTAAAGAAATGATAATGCACGTAAAGATCTTGGACAATCAAGTTGCACAACTCGCTGCAAATTCCTTTGAACCACAGGAGGTTTTAATGGAAAGTTTAGAAACGGATCTTGGTGAGCATGTCAACGAAATTTGCCTAAGGGATTATTTGACGAAGTATCGGCCCATTGCAATATTTGAAAGAGGTGAAGCATCTATCAAAGTTGCGGAATTGGATGCCAATGAGCTTAAGGAGAAGCTTGAGGAAAAGGAGGAGCCAAAATATATCAAACCGGAACCTAGACCACCTCCCTTGCCGTTCCCACAACGTCAACGCATAAAGACGGTAGATAAGCCAAATCCCTCAATGAGTGACAAAGGAGATGAACCTAATATAGGAGTGGATAAGGCTATGGGCATTGATAAGGCTATGACGAAACCCGAGATGGAAGAAGAGTTCAGCTTGGTGAACACACATGAGCAACCATGCGTTATCGATTTTGTGTTCCCCAATGGCATCTTTGAGAGTTTAGCCGTGGAAGTTTGTGACGAATTTGAGAACACGGATTCCCTAGATATGAATCTCTTAGCAGCTGGAGAAGATTCATACAAGGTACAAAATGAGCTATTTGATAATGAGAAGAAAAGGGAATCCACAGAACGAGCCTTCCACGCGACACTAGCCAAACGCGGCTCAAATCAGTACACGAACGATCCCGTAATGCCGCGAAGCTACATCCAACGTCCAGCACACAATTGGGACGTTGACAAGAAGCCCAAGGTGAAGATGAAGCCTTCACCACAAAGGAGCTCCACTAATCCGCGTGCCGCGCCCTATCGAACATATTATGCACGCGAGACTCTACGAACGCGACGACGTCGAGGACGTCCATCTAATGGGTAGCATTTGGTCAGGCTCGAGACCTTAAACAAGCGCTTATCGGGAGGCAACCCGACTTTTCCACTTTTGCATTTTTCATTTCATTTTTCTTTTGGACTATTTCTTTTTCTTTTCATATTGATGTACTTGGTGGAATCGTATTCCTTCCTCTGGATTGTGTGATTCTTTTCACAGGCTTTTCAACGTTGATATCATCCTTGAGGAGGAGACGCATACAACGTCCGGACACAAACACGGGATTGCAAGATACACAAGGTGCACACGTTCTAACCCTTATTCTTCCCGTTGTTTGGTATGCGAGTTTCTTCTAGGTTTTGAACACCGGGACGGTGTCTCATTTAAGTCTGGGGGGAGTACTCGTCGAGTATTGTCATGTGATTAGGATTGGATTATTAAGGTTAGATTTTGAGTTTTGTTTTTAGGAATATACGGATGGATACCTAGCATGAATTGTCGAGCTTTAGTCATTATTGTGCGACTTTGTCGAATCATGAACTAAAAAGTCTAGGTGTGTTTAGAAGTCTTCTTGATTTCCGATTAGTTGAAGTAATTGTGCTTGAAACCATGACTTATAGTTACATTCACCTCCTAGGTTTCAGTACCAAGTATCATATCTCCGTGTATACCGATTATTTATTGCTTGTTTGATAGATTTTTATCGTTCATTAGATTCCACACGCTTATACTCCGCTGTCAATTTTTTTCGCCTTGGATAAGTCTTGACTATTTTAGGTTTTCATTGACATGAGTACATCGAGATCGATGGTTCGGGTCTAAGTGGTGGGTTGAGGCGTTATTCTACGTCCTAAGGGTTAGATTGATGCGTGTTCTTCATGATAAAAAAAAAAAAGAGAATCAGGAAATAAGCTTTAATGGCGCATCTCTTCACTCCTCTAAGGACGCGCAACCTTATGAGTGTGCCATAGGCAGCCTGGGTCTAAGTAGAAAGCCACCCTCTTCGACTTCGACGTCCTAGGAACAAAGCGTGGATTTATAAAAAAAAAGGAGAAAAGAAGAAAGAAAAAGAATAAAAAAAAAAGGAATAAGAACGAGAATTGAGCTTAATGATATCTCAAGTTTAGAAGAGTTTGGTATGGAGATCGCTTGGACGTTGTTAGGAGTACGGATTAGACTTAGGTCATTGGTAGGATTGCATGGTTCGAGACTTTTCGGATTGATAGAAGTCTGAACTTGGTACGCTTAGGCTTGCGTTCATGTGACGCGTTGTTTTGCATGATGGCTATTCCTTTGATGTATTTGTGCTAGTATCCGATGTTGTTTAGCTTTTCTAGTACTCGACTCTAGGTTTGCTCGAGGACGAGCAAAAGGTTAAGTCTGGGGGAGTTTGATAACACGTAATCCGTAGTAGTTTTTATGTCATTCTTAGGTATAGTTTTTATTAGATTTATTAGATTTCATTCATTTATCGAGCTTATTCGAGGATTTCATCTACATTTCGTGTTTTGTGTAGGAAATGAAGATATGAGGAGAAACACGAGAGATATTGGCAATCTAACCCCGAAAATGAAGTTGTGTAACAAGGTTCGACTTGTGCAAGGCCACGGATGGAAGTGAGCACTCAAACACCGAGCGAAAGGAGCGGAATCGACATTTCAAGACATGCCCGCTCGGGTGGATAGGGAGTGCCCGGTCGGGCTAATTCATGCCAAGCAATCCCGTAAGTCTACACGACTCGGGTGCTCAATGGACATGCTCGGGCATAGGTGCCCGCTCGGGTGTATTTGCATTGCCCGCTCGGGCCAATTCATGCCAAGAAGCACCGTGAGTTTTACCCGCTCGGGCTCAATACACACATGGTCGGGCACGAGTGCCCGCTCGGGTGAAAATGGATGAACACGCTCGGGCACAAGGCTTGCACGAGCGGGTACAAGGTGTGCCCGCTCGGGTCCCTAGATCTCAACAACTTTCCTAAGTTTTGGAACGGCCGAATCAAGGGAAATTAGATCTATTTAAAGAGGATTCGAGCTAGAACAGAAGGGGGGACGATTCAGAGGCATTAGAGCACGAATTGGAGACATCACGGAGGACGGAACGAGGGATCCGAGGCATGGAGGATCTATTGAAGACATAGGGAGTCATCTCTTTCTCTTTCTATGTTGAATATAGATTTGTTTTGTGTTTCGTTTTCTGAGTTCATGTTCATATAGATCTATTGCCATAGGATAGAGAGTATTGCCAAGATGTAATGGAGTTTCGTACTTAATGAATGGTGGAACTTAATGCTTTCATTACCTGTACGCCACTTGAATGAATGAAATCGGTATTTTATCATGTTTTCAGATCTCATGGTTGTTCTTAATGCTTTCTTTACCTGTACGCCACTTGATTGAATGATGATAGAAGCCTAATAAACCAACGCCAGGGCATTAGACTTCGGAACTTAGCCATGATTTAGGGTTTGCCGGTTTAGAATCTACGCCAGGTCAATCGGTTAAATCTAGGGATTAGGATAGCGGTCGTAATGCGTCTATCCATGTAAGATACGCAATGGATACATTGGTATATGCATGGTAGATAGTGGACAAGTCTACGCCAGTCAGTTCCTATAGGAGAGCTTGAATTCCCTGAACTCATGATAGTACCTTAGACCAATTATCTCGTTAGAACTCCGTTACATTGTCATGCAACTCTCGATACCTATGGTGATTAGTCTTAGAGTCATTCCTACCTATCTTTAGTTTAGTTTGCATTTAGGTTAGTTTGCATTCCACTACTATTTGATTCATCACGTCTTATTCATTGGTCTAATAGCTTTAGAATCGCATCAATTCCTTGTGTTCGACCCTAGTTGCTACACGATCCGTATCCTTGCGGAAGCGTTAGTCTAGGTAATTTATTACTTGAGTCTACGCACATCAAGTTTTTGGCGCCGTTGCCGGGGAATTGATTACGATTTTAGGGTTATTATTACTTTTGATTAAGACATAGTCCTTTCCGGAGTCTTCATTTATTTTTCGTTTTGTTTTGTTTAGAGTCATAAAAAAAAATAAATTAAAAAAAAAGAGAATTATTACCTCTCAAAGCTTAATTGAATTTTATTCTTTATTTTGCGAGGTAATATGAACAACAACAACTTTTGGAGTGCCGATATAGCTGAAACGAACTATCAATTTTCAGAACCTCGTCATATGCTATACAACTCATACCGTCCATCGAAACAATCATGGGAACAAGACGTTTGGGGAAACACCGATGGTGTGCTGAATAGTCAATATGGATTTGGGAATTTTCAGCCATGGATGCAACCCCAAATTCAGAATTATCCATCATATACACCCCCATGTCCGCAACAAGAGGCCAACACCGATATCAGGTCTATGCTTGCTCAAATCTTACAAATACAAAAAGATCAATCCAATGAGATTAGAATGTTGAAAACGCAACAAGAAGAGATGCGAGCAAGTTGTAGAGACATGAATAATGAGTTTAAAGAAATGATAATGCACGTAAAGATCTTGGACAATCAAGTTGCACAACTCGCTGCGAATTCCTTTGAACCACAAGAGGTTCTAATGGAAAGTTTAGAAACGGATCTTGGTGAGCATGTCAACGAAATTTGCCTAAGGGATTATTTGACGAAGTATCGGCCCATTGCAATATTTGAAAGAGGTGAAGCATCTATCAAAGTTGCGGAATTGGATGCCAATGAGCTTAAGGAGAAGCTTGAGGAAAAGGAGGAGCCAAAATATATCAAACCGGAACCTAGACCACCTCCCTTACCGTTCCCACAACGTCAACGCATAAAGACGGTAGATAAGCCAAATCCCTCGATAATTGACAAAAGAGATGAACCTAACATAGGAGTGGATAGAGCTATAGACATTGATAAGGCTATGACGAAAACCGAGATGGAAGAAGAGTTCAGCTTGGTGAACACACATGAGCAACCATGCGTTATCGATTTTGTGTTCCCCGACGGCATCTTTGAGAGTTTAGCCGTGGAAGTTTGTGACGAATTTGAGAACACGGATTCCCTAGATATGAATCTCTTAGCAGCTGGAGAAGATTCATACAAGGTACAAAATGAGCTATTTGATAATGAGAAGAAAAGGGAATCCACAGAACGAGACTTCCACGCGACACTAGCCAAACGCGGCTCAAATCAGTACACGAACGATCCCGTAATGCCGCGAAGCTACATCCAACGTCCAGCACACAATTGGGACGTTGACAAGAAGCCCAAGGTGAAGATGAAGCCTTCACCACAAAGGAGCTCCACTAATCCGCGTGCCGCGCCCTATCGAACATACTATGCACGCAAGAAGCTACGAACGCGACGACGTCAAGGACGTCCATCTAATGGGTAGCATTTGGTCAGGCTCGAGACCTTAAACAAGCGCTTATCGGGAGGCAACCCGACTTTTCCACTTTTGCATTTTTCATTTCATTTTTTTGGACTTTTTCTTTTCCTTTTCACATTGATTTACTTGGTGGATAGTATTCCTTCCTCTGGATTGTGTGATTCTTTTCACAGGCTTTTCAACGTTGATATCATCCTTGAGGAGGAGACGCATACAACGTCCGGACACAAACACGGGATTGCAAGATACACAAGGTGCACACGTTCTAACCCTTATTCTTCCCGTTGTTTGGTATGCGAGTTTCTTCTAGGTTTTGAACACCGGGACGGTGTCTCATTTAAGTCTGGGGGGAGTACTCGTCGAGTATTGTCATGTGATTAGGATTGGATTATTAAGGTTAGATTTTGAGTTTTGTTTTTAGGAATATACGGATGGATACCTAGCATGAATTGTCGAGCTTTAGTCATTATTGTGCGACTTTGTCGAATCATGAACTAAAAAGTCTAGGTGTGTTTAGAAGTCTTCTTGATTTCCGATTAGTTGAAGTAATTGTGCTTGAAACCATGACTTATAGTTACATTCACCTCCTAGGTTTCAGTACCAAGTATCATATCTCCGTGTATACCGATTATTTATTGCTTGTTTGATAGATTTTTATCGTTCATTAGATTCCACACGCTTATACTCCGCTGTCAATTTTCGCCTTGGATAAGTCTTGACTATTTTAGGTTTTCATTGACATGAGTACATCGAGATCGATGGTTCGGGTCTAAGTGGTGGGTTGAGGCGCTATTCTACGTCCTAAGGGTTAGAGTTATGCGTATTCTTCATAAAAAAATAAAAAATCAGAAAATAAGTTTCAATGACGCATCTCTTCACTCCTCTAAGGCCGCGCGACCTTATGAGTGTGCCATAGGCAGCCTGGGTCTAAGTAGAAAGCCACCCTCTTCGACTTCGACGTCCTAGGAACAAAGCGTGGATCTATAAAAAAAAAGAATAAAGAAAGAAATAAAAAAAAAAGAAGAATAAGAACGAGAATTTGAGCTTAATGATATCTCAAGCTTAGAAGAGTTTGGTATGGAGATCGCTTGGACGTTGTTAGGAGTACGGATTAGACTTAGGTCATTGGTAGGATTGCATGGTTCGAGACTTTTCGGATTGATAGAAGTCTGAACTTGGTACGCTTAGGCTTGCGTTCATGTGACGCGTTGTTTTGCATGATGGCTATTCCTTTGATGTATTTGTGCTAGTATCCGATGTTGTTTAGCTTTTCTAGTACTCGACTCTAGGTTTGCTCGAGGACGAGCAAAAGGTTAAGTCTGGGGGAGTTTGATAACACGCAATCCGTAGTAGTTTTTATGTCATTCTTAGGTCTAGTTTTAGGTAGATTTATTAGATTTCATTCATTTATCGAGACTATTCGAGGATTTTATCTACATTTCGTGTTTGGTGTAGGAAACGAAGACATTACGAGAAACACGAGAGAAATCGGCAATTAACCCCAAAATGACAAGATTCAGCTTATACAAGACCGTGGATTGAAGTGAGCGTGCAAACACCGAGCGAAAGGAGCGAAAACGCCATTTTAGGACATGCCCGCTCGGGTAATGGAAGATGCCCGCTCGGGTAATTTGTGCCTTGACAACCCCGTAGCCTTACACGACTCGGGTGCCAAAGGAACATGGTCGGGCATGAGTGCCCGATCGGGTGGAAATGTTGCGCCCGCTCGGGTTACTGATCATCAAAATATGCCGTAACTTTGCACGACTCGGGCTGAAGAAGAACACGATCGGGCAAAGGTGCCCGCTCGGGCGAATATGGATGCACACGGTCGGGTAAATAGCTTGCACGATCGGGTACAAGATGTGCCCGATCGGGTCCCTAGATCTCAACAACTTTCCTAAGTTTTGGTTCGGACAAATCAAGGGAAATCAGATCTATTTAAAGGGGAATCGAGCAGAATTGAAAGAGGGGGGGACTCAAGGACGATTCAGTGCCATAGAAGACACACTTTGAAGGGTCGAGAAGGACGGATCTACGGATCCGAGGCATGGAGGATCTAATGAAGACATAGGGAGTCATCTCTTTCTCTATCTATGTTGAATTTAGATTTCTTTTGTGTTTCGTTTCCTTAGTTCATGTTCGAGTAGATCTATTGCCATAGGTTAGAGAGTATTGCCAATATGTAGAGAAATCTTGTGCTTAACGAATGGTGGATCTTAATGCTTTCATTACCTGTACGCCACTTGAATGAATGAAATCGGTATTTATCATGTTTTCAGATCTCATGGTTGTACTTAATGCTTTCTCTACCTGTACGCCACTTGATTGAATGATCTTAGAAGCCTAATAAACCAACGCCAGGGCATTAGACTTCGGAACTTAGCCATGATTTAGGGTTTAGCCGGTTTAGAATCTACGCCAGGTCAATCGGTTAAATCTAGGGATTAGGATAGCGGTCGTAATGCGTCTATGCATGTAAGATGCACAATGGATACATTGGTATATGCATGCTAGATAGCGGACAAGTCTACGCCAGTCATGGTTGTTCTTAAAACTTTTCCCGAACTCCCTATAGGAGAGCTTGAATTCCCTGAACTCATGATAGTACCTTAGACCAATTATCTTGTTAGAACTTCGATACATTGTTGTGCAACTCTTGATACCTATGGTGATTTGTCGCTGAGTTATTCCCATCTTTAGGTTTAGTTTGCATTTAGATTAGTTTGCATTCCCCTACGATTTGATTCATCACGTCTTATTCAATTGGTCTAATAGCTTTAGAATTGCATCAATTCCTTGTGTTCGACCCTAGTTGCTACACGATCCGTATCCTTGCGGAAGCGTTAGTCTAGGTAATTTATTACTTGATTAAACGCACATCAAGTTTTTGGCGCCGTTGCCGGGGAGTTGATTACGATTTTAGGGTTATTACTACTTTTGATTAAGACATAGTCCTTTCCGGAGTCTTCATTTATTTTTCGTTTTGTTTTGTCTAGAGTCATAAAAAAAAAATAAAAAAAAAGAGAATTATTACCTCTCAAAGCTTAATTGAATTTTATTCTTTATTTTGCGAGGTAATATGAACAACAACAACTTTTGGAGTGCCGATATAGCTGAAACGAACTATCAATTTTCAGAACCTCGTCATATGCCATATAATTCATACCGTCCATCGAAACAATCATGGGAACAAGACGTTTGGGGAAATACCGATGGTGTGCTGAATAGTCAATATGGATTTGGGAATTTTCAGCCATGGATGCAACCCCAAATTCAGAATTATCCATCATATACACCCCCATGTCCGCAACAAGAGGCCAACTCCGATATTATGTCCATGCTTGCCCAAATCTTACAAGTGCAAAAAGATCAATCCGATGAGATTAGAGCATTGAAAACGCAACAAGAAGAGATGCGAGCAAGTTGTAGAGACATGAATAATGAGTTTAAGGAGATAATAAGGCACGTAAAGATCTTGGACGATCAAGTTGCACAACTCGCTGCAAGTTCCTTTGAACCACAAGAGGTTCTAACGGAAAATTTAGAAACGGATCTTCATGAGCACGACAATGAAATTTTCCTAAGGGATTATTTGACGATGTATCGACCCATTGCAATATTTGAAAGGAATGATACATCTATCACAGTAGCGGAATTAGATAAGCTTAAGGAGAAGCTTAAGGAAGAGGAGGAACCCAAATATGTAAAACCGGAACCTAGACCACCTCCCTTACCGTTCCCAAAACGTAGACGCACAAAGACGGTAGATAAGCCAAATCCCTCAATGAGTGACAAAGGAGATGAACCTAATATAGGAGTGGATAAGGCTATGGGCATTGATAAGGCTATGACGAAACCCGAGATGGAAGAAGAGTTCAGCTTGGTGAACACACATGAGCAACCATGCGTTATCGATTTTGTGTTCCCCAATGGCATCTTTGAGAGTTTAGCCGTGGAAGTTTGTGACGAATTTGAGAACACGAATTCCCTAGATATGAATCTCTTAGCAGCTGGAGAAGATTCATACAAGGTACAAAATGAGCTATTTGATAATGAGAAGAAAAGGGAATCCACAGAACGAGACTTCCACGCGACACTAGCCAAACGCGGCTCAAATCAGTACACGAACGATCCCGTAATGCCGCGAAGCTACATCCAACGTCCAGCACACAATTGGGACGTTGACAAGAAGCCCAAGGTGAAGATGAAGCCTTCACCACAAAGGAGCTCCACTAATCCGCGTGCCGCGCCCTATCGAACATACTATGCACGCAAGAAGCTACGAACGCGACGACGTCGAGGACGTCCATCTAATGGGTAGCATTTGGTCAGGCTCGAGACCTTAAACAAGCGCTTATCGGGAGGCAACCCGACTTTTCCACTTTTGCATTTTTCATTTCATTTTTCTTTTGGACTATTTCTTTTTCTTTTCATATTGATGTACTTGGTGGAATCGTATTCCTTCCTCTGGATTGTGTGATTCTTTTCACAGGCTTTTCAACGTTGATATCATCCTTGAGGAGGAGACGCATACAACGTCCGGACACAAACACGGGATTGCAAGATACACAAGGTGCACACGTTCTAACCCTTATTCTTCCCGTTGTTTGGTATGCGAGTTTCTTCTAGGTTTTGAACACCGGGACGGTGTCTCATTTAAGTCTGGGGGGAGTACTCGTCGAGTATTGTCATGTGATTAGGATTGGATTATTAAGGTTAGATTTTGAGTTTTGTTTTTAGGAATATACGGATGGATACCTAGCATGAATTGTCGAGCTTTAGTCATTATTGTGCGACTTTGTCGAATCATGAACTAAAAAGTCTAGGTGTGTTTAGAAGTCTTCTTGATTTCCGATTAGTTGAAGTAATTGTGCTTGAAACCATGACTTATAGTTACATTCACCTCCTAGGTTTCAGTACCAAGTATCATATCTCCGTGTATACCGATTATTTATTGCTTGTTTGATAGATTTTTATCGTTCATTAGATTCCACACGCTTATACTCCGCTGTCAATTTTCGCCTTGGATAAGTCTTGACTATTTTAGGTTTTCATTGACATGAGTACATCGAGATCGATGGTTCGGGTCTAAGTGGTGGGTTGAGGCGCTATTCTACGTCCTAAGGGTTAGAGTTATGCGTATTCTTCATAAAAAAATAAAAAATCAGAAAATAAGTTTCAATGACGCATCTCTTCACTCCTCTAAGGCCGCGCGACCTTATGAGTGTGCCATAGGCAGCCTGGGTCTAAGTAGAAAGCCACCCTCTTCGACTTCGACGTCCTAGGAACAAAGCGTGGATCTATAAAAAAAAAGA
>CM071860.1:15299641-15314475 GCA_036759665.1 Gynandropsis gynandra
AGGACATTCACACGGAAATCAATCAACAACATGAACGTTACTAAGCTTGCCACTTCAGTCTTATGAGAGTGAGAATGAAACGAAGTTCCAAACATATTATTGGTAATATGAACTATAATTCCTATTTTTTTGTAGATCAAACATAGTGAGAATGAAACAATTGTTTATTTGTATTAAGAGTAACAAGTAACATTTGTGTTAAACTAATGCAGGAATGATATGATGTTGCTCATAGTGAGGATAATACAGATGATTTGGGTCGACACATGATTGGCATGAGCAACAATACTATTCTCCCATCAAATTTTCCCAAAGAGTGTCAACACAGCAAATTGAAAGTCACACAGGGTTGGGGAAAATAGAGCTTGGAGCTATGATATTAGACATTTTAATTTTTTTTTTTTTTGATAATTTGGCGAAAGTGTTCATTTGGTTGAAAAATGTTGTTTCTAGTGAACTTCAGCAACATGAGTGTTGCTTATTTGAGAAATGGAAATGAGAAGTTGATAAGATGAACACGAGAAGAAAATTTTCTGAAAAATTCTCTCCTACTTCATTATCCTACAAAACATTACATATATGTCTATTGGCATAAAAAAACTACGGTAAACAACACACTGCACAACTATTGTTATTTCTCCTTTATGAAGAACCATCCCACCTGCACGACCAAGAAAGAATACATTTCATATTGCTACAAGAACCATGCTAACACAAGGTCATTAAAGCTCTAACTGACACTGAACAAGAAAATTTGTTCCTCTAGTACTTCCATTTCCTATTTGCTACAAGAGATATGGCTCAGCAAAGTTGTTCCTCTAGTACTTCCATTACCTATCAACTGCACATCGAAAGGTTGTACCCCGAGAACCCTCCTAGAATCCTCTCTTACAACAGCAAACGCTTCCTGAAATCGAAATTCCAAGTCTCAGACCAAAACCTTAAACTGAGAGGACTCAGAGAAGAGAAATAGGGATATGATCAACCTCGTATTCATCTCTCTCTTTGACAACCTGCTCTTTAAGATCCATAACGCGACTCTGCAAATCATAGGCATCAAATAGTTCTTGAGCAATGTAAAATATTTCTCTAAAACCCACCTCTGCCGCCTCCTTCCGAATCCACCCCTACTGATGGTGCCTGCTGACTTCAACCATAATCCCAAATCTGCAAATCTGAAACTTATGATGCCGCAACCATACTCCCAAATCTGTAAAAAAAACTAAATTCAAATTCTACTTACAAATTCAGCTACAAACTAAATATAAATTCTACTTACAAATTCAGAAAAAAAATTGTTCCACAACCCCGCCAATAAAACCAGTCACCACCGAGAACAATAAATGAAGAACAAGTCTGAGTTATCGGTCACCACCGAGAACAATAAACCAGTCACCGCATGGACGAGGACGTCATCTACGGCTCCATGAATCCAGAAGCTACGGCTCCATGGATTCAGAAGAGAACATCCAAAGGAGAGACGAAGAAGAGAACGCCCAAAGGAGAGACGAAGAAGAGAACACTCAAAAACCCATCTGGATTAGGTTAACGGCGTTTATGGATTTTATGTGTTAAATATTTATTTTGTTTGAAAAATATTGTGGAGGGGTTAAAATAAAGAGTTGAAAATACAAAGTTTTTTTTATTAAAATATATTTGTGAGGTTTTTATTTGGGTGTACTCCTAAATCCTGTATAATGAAATTTTAACGTTTCAAAATATATTAATGTTTTTAATTAGTTAAATATAAAAAAAAGCGTCATGCAATGAGAGATGTCAGGGAACTGAGTGGAAAGAAACATCAAAAGAAAGCTTTAGATTTCAATAGAGTATATGTGTTTATGAAAGAGGGTTCTCACTAGTGGTGACAAGATCCTGCACATTAATATCGAACCAATAATATAATGCCACGTAATTAAAAGATGAGATAATTAGGTTAAAGTAGTTCTGTTTCCAAGTTGGCGAACTGACAAATGGTAGATTTGGATAGTTTGTTTTGTCCACTGTCCAATGGGTGAGAGACTGTCCAACCCTGTATATGTTTAAACGAATGCATCTTTTTCTGATTAAAAACGCGTGGTCTTATAGATATACATTTATTCAATTATATTATATTATATATATAATTTATCTAACTTATATATTAGTTTAGAAATCATCCTAAATAATGTGTAAGATCTTATAGTCTAAATTATATATAGATTGATGCATAAATTTGATGAATCAAATTATTTGTAATAAAATCATATATATTTAAATTTATAATATATCAATTAGATTAATTAATCTAATAACAATAGAAGAAATATATAAAATAGCGTATTTTTAAGTTGTCTCGAAATCTATAAATAAACGTGTAAACGTTTTATTTCGCTAATTTTGGAATGGAAAGGTCAAAACAAATGAAAGATGACGACGTCGGGGATACAATGTTCTTGCGTGGACAAACATGTCGTCGGTCGTTAAACGCAACCCCTCCGATTGAGCTTTGACTTTTCCTTTCTTCAGTTTTGGGCGATTCATTCATTTTATTATTCTTCTTCTTCTAGGTCTTCTATGGGAACTAGTTCTTACCAAACAAAGTCAACGGGTTTGCCCTTCTACTGAGTTTTTCCCTTTTTGAGCTTCACTCCATCTCGAGGAATACCCATTTCCGAATCCTCTGGTTTTGATCTGTTTTTCACAATTTCACATCAAAAGCTTCCACATTTCCACGACCCCCTGCCCTACATCCACTTCTTGAGATTCAAACGAGCTTCTTTTGGCCTCTAGGGAGCTTCAATCCATCTTAGTGAACAACCATTTCACCAAATACTCGTTTTTCCTAAATTTCAGATCATACCCACGTCAGAAGTTTCAAGATTTAAGGATCCGAAGCGGGAGGACCCATTGGCTTACAGAACCAGTTATGGTAGAAGAACCAAATTTCGGAAACGGCAGATCTGTCGATGCCGTCAAAGAAGGGTACGAACCGGAGGAATGGTACTGCCGTAGTTTGGTGATGGGACCTGTTCGATGGATGAAGATGTTGTCGACGGAGCTGCATTGGAGCTTTGTGTTCGGCGTGGTCTCTGTGTACGGAATAAACCAAGGACTCGGTGGTTCATTGGGACGTGTAGCCACCGAGTATTACATGAAAGATGTTCAAAAGGTTCAACCTTCTGAATCTCAGGCTCTTACGGCTATCACTAAGATTCCGTGGATCATTAAGCCACTTTGGGGCATTCTCACTGATGTTGTTCCCATGTGCGGCTACAAGAGACGGCCTTATTTCGTCTTAGCCGGTAAATAAATGTCAAATTCAAGGCTATTTTCAGTTAATGTTTTCCATATGAATTAAGTAGCATTGAAGCAGACACTGGATGAATAGTAATTGCCGCTTGTTTAGAGCGTGATTCTGTTTTGAGTTCATTTATTGGTTTAAGTTACATTGGAGCAAATGTTGGGTTGGTTTTAACGTAAAACTAAACTTGAAAAGCATATATTGTTGTGATACTTCAAGGATTCGCCTCTCAGACAGAAGAATCTTTCTAAATGTTCCGATACTCAGAACTGATGAAACTATGCTGGGAATGGAGTTGTAGAATATATAGCTCTAGAAATGTGTATATATATATATATATATATACATGGATGTTCGCATCAGAAGCCATGCACTCATGCTTATTAATTGATCATTCATGTTCATTAACATTGATTATACATGGATGTTCGCATCAGAAGCCATGCACTCATGCTTATTAATTGATCATTCATGTTCATTAACATTGATGAATCATTTCACAGCATATAATTCACAACATATAATTCTGCAAAACCTCATGATATATGAATACATGTTACAGCCATTCTTTTAACACACATTACCATTAGTGAATGATCTTATATCTATTCCATTTTTTTCCTCCCGAATCATGTTATCTTTAGATTTTGGAATTTTTTTCTCTTGTTTACAATCAAAATACAGTTGTATAAATTGTTCCAGGCTTTCTTGGAGTGGTTTCTCTGCTGCTTATAACGGTTCACAGTAATCTTCACCTTTTCTTGGCGTTGTTTTGGATGACTATATCAAGTGTTGCAATGGCAATAGCCGACGTAACGATTGATGCTTGCACTGCATACAATAGCATAAAACACCGTTCTCTCGCATCGGACATGCAAAGCCTGTGCAGCTTTAGCTCCTCCATTGGAGCCCTTGTAGGGTTCTCCATGAGTGGCATATTTGTTCATCTGGTTGGCTCCCAGGTTAGTTCATATCTCTCTTTCCTCTTAAATTTTTTCTTCATTTTGTAAACAAATATGTTCCTATTATTTTGTGTATATGTTTTTTGGTACTTGAAAATTTGATGTAAACATTTTAATCCTCTTTCTCTATTGTTTGATCTTGTGTCATTCTCTATAATAATCTCTAACACGTTCCGTTTTCCATATAGGGCGTGTTTGGGTTGCTTACAGTCCCATTTGGACTTGTTGCTGTGGTCGGAATCGTGCTCAATGAACCCTATGATCCCAAGTTTTCTTACGAACAGGCATGTCTTCTTGTAGAAAGATTTTCAGAAACTATTGGTCTATACCTTTTATATATTGTAATGGGTGGATTGGTCTATACCTTTTATATATTGTAATGGGTGGATTGCTAATACCGTCTCTGCCCCTTTTCAAAGATATGACCGAACTCTCCACTACTCTATATTGTCATGAAAGGGCCTTGTCGTGACTTACCTGTCCATTTGATGACAAGGGCCTGACAGACTCAAATGGAGTTTGATCCAATTTCTTCAACAATACTGATTCTTGTTCTATCAGATGAACCAAAGATTCGTTGATGCTGGGAGATCGATGTGGAAAACACTCAAGTGTCGGGATGTGTGGCGACCGTGTTTATACATGTATATATCCCTTGCTCTGAGTTTGAACATTCATGAAGGTCTCTTCTATTGGTTCACTGACTCGAAAGATGGACCCATGTTCTCTCAGGTAGGTACTTCAGTTTCTTTCCCGTTGACGTTCGATGATAAGTTTTACTCGATGTGATTCACTAGCCTTTCTTGAAAAGCAGGAAACAGTTGGTTTCATCCTCTCAATCGGTTCAGTAGGGTCGATAATAGGCACAATGTTGTTCCAACTAGTGTTGAAGGATCATCCATTTCGTGGCCTTTTCTTATGGACCCAACTTCTTTTCGCCTTGTCTGGAATGCTCGACCTGGTTCTTGTGCTACGCCTTAATCTAAAGTTGGGTTTACCAGATTACCTCTTCATCGTGGTAGATGAGATTGTATCTCATATGATAGGGCGGCTGAAATGGATGCCAATCAATGTTCTAAGCTCAAAGCTTTGTCCCCGTGGGATAGAAGGAACATTCTTCGCATTGCTCATGTCGATTGACAATGCAGGGATCATGACATCATCATGGCTTGGAGGAGTGTTGTTGCACATTCTCAAAGTGACACGGACCGAGTTTGGGAACCTGTGGTTGGCAGTTTTGGTGAGGAATGTGTTGAGAGTGTCGCCTCTTTGCGTTCTGTTTCTGGTGCCAAAGGGAGATCAAAACTCTTTTCAACTTCCGCAAGAGGTACTACTCGGCCAAGACGAAGAAGAACAAAGAGAAGAAAAAGAAGGATTAGAGGGAAGAGATTCAAAGGATGTGGAGTTAGTCTCCCTCATTCATTCCCATGATAGTAGATAGCATTGATATGGGCATGATGCAAATGCTTCACTTGTTATTGCAGCATATTCAATATTTGTCCACCCAAAGGGAAATTTCATGAAAGGTCCATTTTGTTGGTAGTTGAAATTCAGATTGATTACTTGGGAACCAAGAGATCTTTGATGATGCCTTGAACAAACACCACGAAAGGTTCATGAATGGCTACATAGCACATATAGCTGAGGCCTGAAATCCTCTTTCAGATTGGGAGTGGAATACACAAAGTATAGAGTGTCGGCATAAAAACATGTTATAATCATCTTCTGGTTTATAAACACATATCAAGGTCAAATCTTCATGAAAGCCAACATTCCCAATCTAGCAGAGAAGGGCTCTGGTAGGAACAAACCATGAGCAGTCAACACAATCATCATCTTCATCACCTCCATGAGCAGACAACACAATCATCATCATCATCATCGTCATCACCTCCATGAGCAGACAAAACAATCACCATCACCATCACCTCCCGCCTCGTCTTCGCCAATCTCTGTCTCTGCCTCTGTCATGATCGTCTCTCTCGTGGCTTGAGCTCTTTTCTCGTCGTTCTTGATCCCTATCAAATTCATGATGCCTATCTCTGTCTCTAAGCCTGTCCCTGTCCAAGTCATGACCCCTCTCCCTAGTTGATGACTTTCGTGGCGGGCTCCAGCTCCGGCTGTGGCTCCGGTATCTCTTTCTTGAAGACTCTCGCAAATCTTCTTGCTTGCCCCTCCGCTCCACTGATGATCTCTCTGGAATTCAAGCAGAGTTTCAGTGAGCTTGCAAGATCTCAGTTGGGTGCACACGGGAATAGGAAACTAGTCAAACCATTTCAGCAAGAGATATCGCAGCAAGCCAGATAGAAACTCAAAAACAAGCCAAAGCAGCCAGAAAGAAACTCAAAAATAAGTCAAAGCATTTTAACACGGCTCAATTGTTGCCCATTGCGGCCCCTAAACGTTAGCTATGAAACAATTTTATATACACAGAAGGAAAACGAAAACGATTTTATCTATAGTAAGAATTACGATGCATGGACTTACGATTTTCATGGCCATTAGAACAGGATAAGCCATAATCAGCTTCAAGCCTCTTTCGGTGGATTGCAACTTTCCTCTCAATCTCTTCAGAGTTCTTCATTCCTTGTTCCTCGAGAGATTCACGGTACTCTATCAAAGCAACTTCCACACATCTTAGCTTTTGTCTGCAGTAAAAAAGAGCAGAGTCAACGGACACTGAGAAATCTGATTGGAAACAATATCGTTAAAAACGGCAGGCTGAATTTCTGGTTGGGTAGCATCCGCATTCAAGGTTCAACAACTATAACGACTCTATACTACTTGAAATCTCAAGAGCAAAACCAATCAAGATTTAAGGGCAATAACCCCACCCTAACATATAGACCACATTGCCGCTATCACTTCTCTCATCTCAAATTTTACGAAATGGATGTAGAGTATCCTAATTTATCTCATTTATCAAACCTTTGTGCCTCATCCATCCCATTGTGAGGCTCGGTATGGATACTTGCATCAGCCTTGAAATCTTCTTCATCAACCTTACTAGGTACCTCACCAACATTCTCGCTTCCAGAAGAGTAGCTCTTTTCCTGTTCATCATCTTCTCTCGCCCATCTGGATGCTGGTAAAACAGGCACATTTTTCTCTTTTCTGGTGAATGCTTTAAGCTCAGGCTGTGGGATAGGTAGTGTTGCAGCCAGATTCACATGCTCTCTAGCTTCAACCTCTTCATAAGTGTTCCCCATCTGCTCAGGCTCATGGCTAACTCTTTGCCAAGTTGGATGACCCTGCGGATGTTTCAGATTGTCATCTACTAGGTCGTAACTCCTTTGCTTCTCCGCCTCTTCAAGGCTTAACAGACGAGCAAACATCATTTCTCTACCACCTACTAGTGACAGTCCATTGTGTCGACAGCGTCTTTCAAGCTCAGCAATTGGTAGATTCATCAGCTCTTGCTTTGCAGCTCCTTTGCCCATTGCCAGGGCACTGTCTTGGTTGGTCTTACCCACATCCTTCATATCTTCAGTGTGGCCTCTCTTCTCTATTTCGGGTGCATCACCACAGATAGAGTGAAACGGGGTAACACCAGAGTTCCCTGACCGGAGAAATGTGGCTCTTAGTCCATTTATGTATGCATCCGAGAAAAGAAACCAGTCTGACCATACTTGCAGTACTTTGAGAACTCGTTCCTGCAGAAACTCACATTCAGTTCATAATAACATCAGAGGAAATGAAGAAAAATAGGACAGAGTTATTGTTTGGAGCATACTTTAAGAGCCTCAGCAGTTATTCTTCCTGTTATACTGCGATACAGATCATTGAAGCTTTCCATTATGTCAGGTAGTGTTGCTTCAAATCTGGTTCTGTATGCAGAAGCATTTTTAACAGGCGCACTACTGTTGTGAAGAATGTCAGAGACAAGCATGAGCCTTGCAACTTTGGTTGGAATTGGTGTCTCTTTAAGTGTCAAGGACTCTGTCAGAACTTCAACAACCTGTGAAAGGAGTAAAACTTTGTTAGGCACTTCATGATTTGGATAGCCAGTGAAGTGTACATTACAATCCCGACTGAGTTATTGTGTCTAGAGGTTCTACAAGGAGCATAACGCATTACTTTCTTTTTATTACAGCAAGTAAAATCCTTTATGGTTTTTACTTCTCCAAAAAAGAGGGCTTGATTCATGGGTCAAGACATTTGCGGAAAACTTACTACACAGTAGTGAAACATTGATACCGAGTGAATCTCTGTAACTCAAAACACACATACCTCTCCAGCTGCATCAGCATTATCCAAACAAAAACCCATGGCTTCTTTTATCTGACTCTTTTCCAGAGTTAGAGCACGCAACATGTCCTCAAACTCATCCCGTTGGGAATCAGTCAGAGTCTGTTCAGCTTCCACACGCTGTGAAATTTACCAGTACTAAATGTATCACAAGATATGAACCGTATCAACAAGTACTAGGAAAAGCATACAGAACTAAGGGAGATTACCCTGCTTCTTCCAGCTGCATGTGTGCTCACAGACGCTCTTTCATGCTCTGGGCTCCTAGTAGCTGGTAATGGTGGTGAAATCCATCTTTACAAGAGAAAATAAGCAATGTTACTAAGGCCATTTAAAGGAAACGAAACATCGCATGAGCTGACACTTGAATCAGTTTCAAAGTTGCCAACTTTGAACTACCTTCCACTTCCAGTAATCATTATAAATGGCTCTGTTCTCCACCTTTGAAGGGTATCACCCTAAATGCCAGAAATTTTCTCAGTACAAGTAATTGTATAGCTCCAGAAGATACCAGGCCTTATTCCTTTTATAAAAAATTAACAGTGTACCTGAGCAAACGAGTATAGTCTCCAGACATAGTAAGTGTGCTCCTTCGAGCCAAGCTCAAACAAGAAGTTAAAAAGAGGATTCCCACGACCCCTCTCCATGATAGCTTGTTCGAAAGCACATCCTCCATCCAGTACATAAAGAGCCATTGTATCAATCACATGTCTGAGGTGCTCGTTGTCGGGAGGAATAACATTGATATCCGGAACATTTGGGGTAAGAACCTAAGAACAGAATTCAGCGATCAGAAAAACCTTTTTAAAAGGAACTGAAATTTACAGAACCCAAAACTGCATACCAGCTCGGAATTTTGTGCAGGGACAGAAGTTATTGGAGGACCTGATGAGCCAGAATAAATGACTTGGCATCCCTGCCATTTAGTATAAATGAAAACTAAGATTTAGTATACAAACTAAGCAGGCATCTAATACCTATCCATGCAAAGCATGCGAGATCAATAATGATCAGTACCAGATCAATTCGACTCCATAGCGTAATGAAATATAATAAATCTCAAAGAGAAGCGCAAAGATATGCTACAGACCTCCTTACTCCGAATAGCCATATGTCCAGGTGGAGGAGCAGGTAGTGCTTGTGATGGTAGAGAAACTGCTTTACCCCATCCAATTTTTAGTTCATACTCGTACACAATGACTCCTGTAAAACAGATGCATGCCTTTAAAAGGAGATGTGAATACTGTCCATAGATTACTAAAGATTGCTAGAAGAGTCGGTGTCTTCCAAAATTAACTAACCCATGAGTACTTATATAACATAAGGAAAGATAACAAAGATATGAAAGCAAAGCTGTAACATTGATCACTTGTGAGAGTTAGATGGCTGTCCAATGGGTGTGTTCAGATAAACATTATTAGATCACTTCATTCAAGACAGAAGCATGTTTTGCATGTGAGAAATCGTTTGATTTAGCTAACCTTGCATTTCATCTTTTGCTGCTTGTCCATCAGCTCTATTCATAAAGGCAACAAAACCACAATTTCTTTGCCGCTTACGTTCCTCTTCTGTCCTTGGCCACATAATTTTGACACTGGCTATAGGTCCAAATCTTCCAAAAGTTCGCAGAAGGAAATTTTCATCAACCTAGATGAAGACAAAACACAAGGTCAGAAATCTTAATCAAAGAAAAGACACAGTCGGAATTAAAGCCCAGAAGAAAATGTAAGCAAATGTTGACAAAACAGGACAAAAGTTCAAGATGGAAGAACATAAACCTTAGGTGAAAGATTCCCAACATATAGATTCGTAGTTTGTGGGTCACCGTCGTCAAATGATCCTGGCCTTCCACTGGGATCAAAATCATCAGGCAGCTCATCAAAGCGGCTAGATGGCTGAAGAAAATACAACTTCAGTAAAGCATTTGGTACATATCACCAAAAAGACAACAGCTAGGCAAGTTGGTGCCGAGACAAGAATTCCATAGAATCAAGAGATAACTCAGTGCACACAAGCCTATATGAACTTACAGCAGAGCTATCACCAAGACGGTCGCGGGAGCTCTCGCGTTCCTGGTTCCGCCTCTCTCTCATCTCTTGTTCACGTTTCAGCTCTTCCATGAAATGATCTATATTTCGGGTCTTCCCCTTTTCTCTCTCCTTTGGTCTCTCCTCCTCCCTCTAGAAAAAGCAAGCTAAATCAGATCAGACTCAAACCAGGAACTGAACAGCAAAGATACAGGAGCAAGTTCCATAGACCACCGACCTTCTTCTCCGGATCTTTACCCTTAGATGCCATAGGCGGGGGAAGGAAAGAGGGAACATACCTGCAGAGATTACATAGAAGATAATCTTCTATATTACGAGGAGACATGCACATGTTTTGACTTTTTGAGCTATATTTCAGAACATCATTAGTAAGACCCAGACTAAGCATTTCGCCTAATACATGCTCTTTTTCCCAAGCATTACAGACCACAAGGCAAAAGGGAATTATACTCTAGCCTAATAGCAACTATCATAATCATATATTCCAATCATATGAATGGAGCTGTTTTTGTTTAGGATGCCTCCACCAGATACTATTAGTACAGCAAGATTGCTCAATCAAAAGCGCTCATTTTTTACCTACTTCCCTTCTTTGAAATGGAACCCCCATCTTTTGACTTTTCACCTGCCATCCGCGAATGCGTAAAAAAGGCCCATACTCTTATTAATGTGTTCCCAGTTGAAAAGAAGCATTATCGTACCAATTCAGATCATCAAAAAAGAAGAGCATAGAATAACTGACACAAAAGAAACCTGTAACGTTAGCTCCTATGTAATCAAATCGTGTCATTTCTGAGGCTAACCTTGGGGCTCAGTCTTGGGCTTGTCATTGGGATTGATAGTTCCACCACGAACAAAGGTCTTAGCTGCGGTGTCCCCTTGAAACGATTCCACGAATTCCTGATACAGACGTGCGGTTTCATCCTCCGCTCTCTGCATAGAGAAGAAAGGCCCATTATTGAATCTCCGCAGAAACCCGTAAAGAACCAAACTGAAGACAATTTTTGCGCATCGTGATATTACTGGAAAGCTAAAATTCATTGGTTAAAACGATTTGCGCCGATCAGATTATCCATGGCAGAAATATCCCAGAAACTATTAACACAATCAGTTCTAATATCAACTCACTGATTTGAAGTAAACCAACACCAATTAAGGATTTAGGGATTCGATTATAGAAGAAAAAACCTTCTTCCTGGCTTCTTCTTCTTCTCTGTGTTTCTGAAATGGCGTCTTCTTTCGGGTGATCGAGAAGGAACTCATCTTCTGGCATCCAAACTTCAAACGACGACAACGACAAATCCTTCAGGCAACTTAGAGCAGCACAAAAACCCTAGCTAATCATATGAATGACGCTTGGGACGAAGAGGAAAAAAAAAACAAATCTTGCTACGAATTTCAGATTGATAAAGAGCACTAGGGTTTGGAGGATCGAAGTCGGAGATGGGAGATATCGAGCTAGGGATGGAGAAGATGACAGTAAGATCGAGAAACAGTGGAAGTGTTTATTGGACCAAAAATCCCTAAAAATTCCCAGTCCTCACTAAACCTTTCTGAGGTCTGGCTGGAGAGGGGAAATCAGTGAATACATTTAAAAAAGTCGTTCAGGGTTTGAGATTATTTCTTTTTCTCTATTTAATGATACGAAAACACGACTAAAAAAACTTTATTATATTAAAAAAATCGAATTAAACACGAATATCTACCAATATTCGATTATTTGTATTTTATTCGAGAAATATTCAAATTTATTATTATTTGATTGTTTTAATTTTTTTTATTTATCGTATATTTTACGCATATCTTTGTACAAATCTATTTTTTTTAATGTAAAAAATATATATAAAAGAATTTTAATAAAAAACCAATAATCATCAAATATAATTTAAACTACAATTTAAATCGCACATGCAAAGATAAATAATATAAATAAAACAAAGTATCAAATCTTCACAATCATTTCCACATCCGTCATTTAAATTTAGTTTCGTCGATAATTCTACAAATATCGTCAATTCACCTAAAACAATGAAACAAATTGTTAGATTATACACTAAAGAAAAACTCGCAAAAATTTATATATTTAGCGAGTTCTGTTTTTTTATATACTATAATAGCTCTATAACATTATCCAACTCATTTTGGATTAGAACCTGTTGGGTTGATTTGGGTGCAGAAGCGTGTTTTATCAACCCGAATATGAGATCTAGTCATGTTTAACGATTGGTTTTTCGGGGTTCAACGACGAACAAATTTTGAAACGATTTCGTAATACCTTTTCGCATTGAACGTGTGATTGTCGGATGTGGTAGACTTGATAGCACAAGCCCTCTACGCGTATCCACGCCGAGATCGGATCTGCCTTCCAACCGTTGGTGCGGAATTAGGAAGAACGAAAAACTGTTTTTCGTTCTTCATTCCTTTTTCTTTTGACGGCTAGGTTTTTGATTTTACGATTTAAACAGGTTGATTTTAATATGGCTCTATATCACATAGTCACATGGTAGCCAGGTCGTTCCTATTGATATAGTTGAGTTCATCCTTCAGCTCATGGTCGGATATCAATTAAGTTTATGTCCCCCGGGTAGTCCAATCGTTTACAAAAACTAATTGATCCCTCTCACTAGACATCTGATGTCATAGATGTATGAATCTAATTCTTGAACTACATGCCTCCTGGTAGTCAGGTCGTACCATGTAAACGAGAATTTATTCAAAATATCTACCATGAAGGAAAAGCCTAACGATAAACAAATTATCGTTTAAGAACTCAATTATTAATTAAAATTATTAATTTTAATATGTTTAAGAAACGACCTGACTACCAGGAAGCTTATGCATGATTAGTTCAGGAAATATTACTGAAAGAAATACGATTTCTGAATACTATTGTAGTATTAGTCAGTAAAATAATCATTTAGATGAAAGTCCATATATATTTGATTAATGATGCGTTCTCAAAGTTAAATAAAATAACCTAAACTACCCGCAAGTGCACGACACGTGTGTAGTATTTTAGGTGTCGATCCCACAGAGACTATGCAACACAATGTAAACTCGAACTATTGAATCAAACTTGCTAACGAACGAATATGGATGAAGAATGAAATACTGAAAGTAAATAGAAGAATTGGTTCTTAACGATAGGACAAACGTTCTAGGAAACTAGTTTCACCACAAGACTACCGAAACCAACGACTAATCTATCAATCATGCAATCCCAGGTAAGTTATCTAAGGCAGACGATCCTAATATGATATCTATCCTCTCTCGAGGCATAGACACGTGATCTAGTCAAGTTTCCCCCTACTTTCGTGGCTGACACATTGAACTAAACCCATAGGAACTGTGATTCATCCGTTTTACCCTCAACCGTTGCTACCCTACTTTCGTGGCCTAACCTCGGTTGTTCTAAACCTAATCTTCTAGGACTAGAATTCTCCTTTTGGTCCTTATCCTAATCCTTAACACATGCATCTACGTGGCCTTTGTAAACACAAGTCAATTAAGCGCTCAGATAGAGGTGGACCCGAGCGGGCACAACTTCTACCCGCTCGTGCAGTCCATTAGCCGATGCGTGCATGACTTGAAACTTGGTCGGGCTCGCATGCCCGAGCGGGCAAACTTTGAGCCCGAGTCGGGCAAACTCTCGGCAAAATTCTGGTCCATTTTGAAGCCCGAACGGACAAACACAGACAGCCCGAGCGGGCACACTTCATGCCCGAGCATGTACACCATCAAATGGTGTTTCCGCTCCTTTCGCTCGATGCTTGAGTGTTTGATTTGCTTCCATGACCTTGCACAAGTTGTACCTTGTCATTAAATCACGTTTTTGGGGTAGAATTGCTGTAATCTCTCGTGAAAGTAAATAAATGAGTTGGGTTCTAACGATAAGACAAACGTTCTAGGAATCCAGTTTCACCACAAGACTACCAAAATCGACAATCAATCTATCTATCATGCAATCCCTGTTTAAGCTATCTAAGGCATGACCTAAGTCTAATCCATACTCCTACACAACGTCCAAGCGATCTCCATACCAACTCTCCTAAGCTTGAGATATCATTAAACTCATATTCTCATTTTTTTTTCTTTCTTTCTTCGTTTCTTTTTTTTTATAGATCCACGCTTGGTTTCTAGGACGTCGAAGTCGAAGAGGGATGGCTTTCTACTTAGACCCAGGCTGCCTGATGTGCGTTAAGCTCAAGTAATAAAACCTAGACTAACGCTTCCGCAAGAATACGGATCGTGTAGTAACTAGGGTCGAACACAAGGAATTGATGCGACTTATAA
>CM071860.1:15328912-15358730 GCA_036759665.1 Gynandropsis gynandra
TATGTTAATATTACAAATAAAATACACATACGTAATTGAATCATATATTTATAAGATATTACCTTTCAAAAGGCCGTAGATATTCACAGTTGAGTAAAACATACGTATGTGCGATGTGTAGATCTCGTTGTGATAGCCATATCTCTTTCACCTTACTAGCTGTTCGACCAACGCCGCAAAAAATATCTGGAACATCTGGTACTGGATATGAAAATGTCAGACCACCATCAAAACACCTGTCTGGATTTCTACTTCGCATTTGAACATGTGGTTCGAACAAAAGAAGTGAAGAACGATATCTCCTCATTCACGTATTGTTCAACAATTGAACCCTCTCGACGAGCTTTTTGTTTGGCTTTTTTCTTCAAATGGAACATAGATCGCTCGAGTGGATACATCCAACGAAATTGAACTGGACCTCCTAATGCGGCTTCGTGTGGTAGATGAACTGTCAGATGCTCCATAACATCAAAGAATGATGGTGGAAAAATCTTCTCCAAATTGCATAGTACTGTAACTATGTTACTTTTAAGTCTACGAACCACATCTACGCTTAAGTTTCTCGCACATAAATCTCGAAAAAATATGCCAATACCTGAAAATTCAAGTATATTAATTAGTTTATTTTACAATTAATATTTCTAAAATTTATAAAATAATCATGTTACCTCCAATTGCTTCGTGTGCATGTTTATCCATCAATTCAGAAAAACATATGGGAAGTAGTCATTGCATGAATACATGAAAATCATGACTTTTCATCCCTGATAACTTTCCTCCATGAATATCGACGCACCTTCCGATGTTAGATGCATAACCATCAGGAAATTTCACGTCTTCCTTCAACCAATTCAACAATTTATATTTTTCCTCATTAGACAATCTGAATATCGGGACTGGAGCTTTACCATCTCCATTTATATGTAACTCCTTCCGTGAGCAATACTCTGCGAGATCCTTCTGTGATTTAATGTTATCCTTCGTTTTTCCTGTGACATTCATTACTGTATTGATGATATTATCGAAAAAAATTTTCTCTATGTGCATGACATCAAGATTGTGACGAAGCTTCAGATTTTTCCAATACGGAAGATCCCAAAATATGCTCTTTTTGTACCAATTATGGGTAATTCCATAACCATCAATTCTCGGATGATTGTTTCCTCCGCAATCTATACTCCTAGGAATACCCAAAGCGAGAAGTCGTTCATACAATATCTCTTCACCAGTCAAAATTAGAGGAGGAGATTTCCGCACAACAATATTCCTTCTGAAATTCCTCTTGTTACGTCGTAATGTATCATCAGAAGGAAGAAACCGGCGATGACAATCAAACCAACTCGTCTTTCGTCCATACTTCAACTGAAAAGCATCTGTTTCCTCCATGCAATATGGACAAGCCAATCGACCATGCGTTGTCCACCCAGATAGCATACCATAAGCTGGAAAATCACTTATTGTCCACATTAGAGCACCTCGTAATATAAAATTTTGCCGTCTCGAAACATCATACGCTGGAACTCC
Organism: Gynandropsis gynandra; assembly: GCA_036759665.1. NCBI lineage: Eukaryota > Viridiplantae > Streptophyta > Magnoliopsida > Brassicales > Cleomaceae > Gynandropsis > Gynandropsis gynandra. Next base: position 15,330,437 of record CM071860.1, read on the forward strand.
TTTCCATAATTCATTCAATTCTTCAATTAATGGTTGAAGAAATATATCCAAACTTCTTCTCAGATGATTATGCCCGGGAATTAGAACTCCCTTCCATAATTCTTTCAATTCTTAAATTAGTGGTTGAAGAAATATATCCAAACTTCTTTTCGGATGATTAGGCCCGGGAATTAATATTGTTAAGAACAAAAACTCACGCTTCATGTACATATCTGGTGGTAAATTATACAGTGTCATAATAACTGGTCACAATGAATAATTTCTCCCAGACATCCCGAATGGATTAAAACCATCAGTGCAAAGGCCTAAATAAACATTTCGACTCTCAGCTGCAAAATCAGGATATACCTTGTTAAAATGTTTCCACGCCTCACCATCTGAGGGATGACACATTTCTCCGTCAGGACTTGAATGCTCGGCATGCCATCTCATGTCGCTTGCGGTCTTCTCTGATTGATACAATCTTTTTATCATGTTTGTAATTGGAAATACCACATATGACGAAACGGAACCGATTTTCCATTTCTTGTCAAATAAAATCGATCTTTTCCACAAAATCGACAATTGATCAAGTCCGAAGTTTCTTTCCAGAAAATCATACAGTTGTCTTGGCAAACATCAATCTTTTGATACGACAATAAACCCAATGATCTCATCATCTTCTTTGTTTCATAATATGACTCGACTGCATTATTATCTTCGGGCAAATAATCTCTAACTGATTGCGATATAGGATCCATGCAATTATGAGAAAGATTATTTTCTGTCTTCAAATTCATTAACCGTGCAGATAAAGACAACCGTGATAAACCACTTCTACAACCATCGTACAGTGGATGCCTAGCATTTTCTAACATTTCAAAAATGTTTTTGCTTCTTCATTCGGATCTTCTTCAATATTTTCATATTCGTTTCTTTCCACGAACGCATTTTGCACCATTTCTACATAAGGGTTTTCTACATCTTGAAAAGTCTGAGACACTTCATGATTTACGATACCCCTACTAAAATTTTCCACAACACCCCTCGGTCGTGGTGCAAAATTCTCTCCATGAGATAACCAAATAAAATAATTTGGAGTAAAACCTCTTAAATAGAGATGATTCCAAACGGTTTTCTCATTAACGAATTTTTCATTTTTGCATTTTATACAGGGACAAACCAACTTACCGTTTTCTCTATAAACTTGTTGATTTGTCGCCACCGTCATAAACTGTGTAAGGCCTTCTACAAACTCCTTCAATACACTCGATCTGTCCCAATAAGCAAGCAGCTGTTCCCAGACATTATCAGGGACCCAAACGGGTTTGACATTCTTTGCCTCCCATTAAGACCTTCTAAAAACTCCTTCGATACACTTTGCGTTTCCGGATCACTTCTTCTATACATCCACTGTCTCGAAACAAAAATATTTGATCTCGACGACGATGCCATTACAATTAGAAACGATAACAAGATATAAAGAGAAATATATGAGATTTGTGTGTGAGAAACGGGTAGAAGAGAAGAGATTAAATAGAAAATTTTAAGACCGATTCGGGACGAATTGCGGACTGGAATGAATATTTCCCGGCAAACCGTCCCTAAGTCGTCTGTAATTAGGGACGGAATCGGGACTCAAATAATTTCAGTCGGAAACGCAAATTTGCGAACGGATGACTCATCCGTCCACAGCAGTCCGCAAATTTGTGGACGGATGAGTCAGCAGTCCGCAAATTGCGGACGGATGAGTCATCAGTCCGCAATTTATAAATATTGAAATCACAGTATAAAACTTAAACGATAAACAAAATCATAAAAAAAATATAAAAAACGGGCGTCGAGTGAGGATGATGTTAGGCCAAAGCAAAGGCGAAGGCAAGGTCGAATACGAGAGATGAAGCCGTTGGTGGAGATGAAACAAAGACGAAGATGAGAAATTAAGAGATGAAAGCGATGACAACATACGACAGACGATGGTGGATAAGAAAACAAGGATGAAGGTAAATACGAGGATTAGAGACGAAGGCGAGGATGAGAGACTCGGGTGAAGTCAGTAGACGAGAGAATATGCAATAGATATAAGAAGACAAATTCAATGATGAAAGAAAAGGCGGTAAAAGATAACGCATGGATGTGTATCATTGTTAGTTTTTTAAGTACCAAAACAATGTCGTTTTGCATCACTTTTTTTTTAAAAAAAAGACCGTCTAGAGATTAGTCGGGCGGTCACGGGGCACCCAGCGCCAAGGCGGCGCCTAGACGGACACCTAGAATGCTTTTTAGAACATTGCTCGTAACGTGTATTATGAACATATACAATTTAAATATATAATAATATATATATATATATATAATAAAGAGAGAAAAGAAACTACTTACAAATAAGAGATGAAGAAAGAATATGAAAAAAAATGTTTTATATTTACAAATGCATGTTTGTATAGTACGATGAAATGCATATTTATAGACAAATATGAGCTATATTTTTTCAATATGAAGAAAGATTATGGGTTTAAGTCTGAAATAGACATACATTTTTATAATAATCGTTTTTTTTAACGTTCATTGACTATCTCGATAAAAATGTTATATAAAAAACACCTTTCTCGAATAAAAAACCAGGATGAAAGAAAAATAATACAATCATAAAGGCTCATCCTTAATTTATCAATCTTGTTTCTTCACAGGTTTCGCAAGTGACGCATCCCAATATTTGGAATGTGTTTCTTGAATGTTTAAATAGGAATGTAATGAATATCAACTTATTTCTTATTCTCGAGGCATTGAGTATATGAAAACAATTTCGGAGGGATATGATTCGTTATGTCGCTTTTGATGTATTCTTCATTCGTTTGAGAAACGCATGCAACATAATCTTCATTTAGTATCGTTGGGTCGATATTAATCAACAATCCGCATGTTTCTTGTATATGTTATAGATTTGAGGCACATACATTATCTGCTTCTTCATGAAGTGGGATGACTTCAACATTTTTAAAGATGTTGCAACTATTTGTTTTAGAACGCCTCGATATCGTTGTGCCTCTAATTGTAAAAACATATCTTGTTCCTGATCGAGCTTTATGGGGATCTGATAAATAACCTGCACCTGGAAAACCAACCAACTCATGTTTGGAGTCCCTAGGAAAATAGTCCTAAATCAATCGTTCCTTGTACACAACGAAAGATATATTTAATCCATGTCCAATGACGATGTGTATGAGAAGAATTATATCGCTTCAAGAGATTAGTAATAAACGCTATATTAAAACGAGTATAATTTGTCACATACAAGAGGGCCTGATATGATCTTAGACCAACGTTCTTTTGTTAGATGGTTGAAAATGGACTAAAACCCTCTAACAACCAGATAATAGAACCTAGAACATGTCTTTACAAAGAAAGAAAATCCTAAAACCCAAATACGACTTGACAAAAAAAATCTCAGATTCAGCGAACGATACCACAACACTTGTGAACTGATGTTCATAAGTCATCAGATCAACTAAAAAACCTGGAATCTCTTCAAGAGTTCGGTAGCTAAATCTCTAAGTAATAATTTCATACAATGGATCCTCTAAACAACTTAATTAAACTCGTCGCAAATGTTCAGTCGAGCGGTGGAACTGCTCAGTCAAGCGCCATTAAGTCTTAAACCCTAATTCTGCAAAGCTTATGCATGTTTGGTCGAGTAACACCTATACTCCGTCGAGTCCTCCCAAGCTCGATCGAATTAAGTTATGCTCGGGTCGAGAGGTCCAGTCCTCTATTTGCTCTATTTGTCCAGAGATTTTGCTTGGGTTGAGTGAGTCTCTACTCGGGTCGACTGCTTCTGGCTCTTTTTTCTTCTTGCTCCTTCTGATCTTATCTCCTTTTAGGTGAACCTTATAGTCTTGACTCAAGTCCTCTTGACTTCCTCGTCCACCCAAGGTTTTCCCTCCACATCCATTTGAGCACATGCATCCTCAGCTCTTTCGCTCTAACTCTCATGATCGACCCTTATATAATCCGTGGTGGAACCTTGACCTTGTTCTCATCATTCGATCCTCCTTTAAAGGGATTTGACCTCAAATCCAATCCTTCAGCTGGGACCAAGTGAGTATTATGAAAAATGGACTTGAAATGTGCTTATCGGAGAATGTATGTTGTGTTTTGAGGCTAGCACTAGATAAATAGTAGTTAGTTTGTTAAGAAGTATCGCCTCTTTGTGCGCGAGTACATTCATTGGTTGTCAAAACAAGAATGTTGGTACCTTTTCGGTTGCTCTCATTGAAAGTAAATGCTTGCTCATGAGTTTACTCTCATAGGTTTTTTCCTTGCTTTTTCTCAAGACCTCATTAATTTGTTGATCTACCTCAAGGTCACTCATTTTCTTACATCACTCATCCTTGTGTAGGTATACTTGATCTTCATACGTTTCTTTGGGAGTGAGGGGTGCTAACCGCACTTTTTTATCCTTGAACTTGAACATGTATTTTTTGATGAAGCCGTCGTGTTGAGTTTGTGTATCAAATTGCCACTACTTCCCTAATAATAAATGCCAAGCTTGTATTAGTACAATGACATAGAGAATATCATCTTTGTATTTTCCAATAATAAATGAAACGTCTAGTTGAAGGTGTACCTTGGTTCCCCATTGTTATTTAGCCACTAAAGCTTGTATCGCTTTGGATGCTTTGTTGTTATGAGTCCTAACTTGTCAACAAGCGGAGTGCTTTCCATATTCGTGCAACTCCCACTGTCTATGATGATGCTACGTACATACCTTCTATTTGATGATTCCTCATGCGTAGAAGATTTTTTCCCACTTCTCCATCGCATCCTCTACAACATGTAGGTTAGGGACTCACCGCACAACCAACAATTCACCTTTTGAAGCTTCATACTCCTTAACATTTTCATCCGACTCAACAACACTAGGTACCACGTCTTCATCTGATGTTGTCTTATAACCCCCATCTATGCATACGACCATAGTCTTATTGTTCGAATAATCCTTGAGGTAATACCCACGACCTTGTCATTTAAATCATGTAATGTCATGGTTATGCGTAGGGATTTCATGGGTAGCTTGAGTCTTTGGTTTTGACGTATCGGGTTTTGGCTCGATCATGTTGCTAGCATATGATCTCTTGTGCTCATGAGTTGCCCTTCCTCTATGTTTCAGTTGCTTCTTGGTCTTAATAGTCAGGTGAAGAAGTTCCTCCATATCAACGTAGTGATGAGTTTCCATTAAGTATTGAATTTCGGGGTTAAGACCACCAATAAAATGATCCGTGGTGACCTCACGATCCTTATCTATATTGGCGTGTATCATGAGGAAATTCATATCCTTGTATTAGTGTTCGACGCTCCTACTACCTTATACCAACCGCTTTAAACATTAACGGCCTCTTGATGATAGTGAGAAGGTAAAAAATGACGTCTCTTGGTGGTACACATCTCGTCCCAAAGGCCACTCGTATGCTCTCCATTATGCCTTCTAGAAAACGTGAGTTGATCCCACTATGCTGATGTGTAGTCACTGAATCTTGTGGATGCAAATCTCACATTCTTCAACTCGTAGTAGTGATGAAAGTGAAAATCTATCTCTCTCTTCCGTTCCTACTCCAAGATGCTTTCTCATCGCTTTCGGCAAACAAACGTAGCAATTTTTATTTGGATGCTACTAATGCAATCATCGATTATGTTTCATGTGTGACACTCCGTCCAACTACCTTAGAACTAGGAGGGTCCACATCACATCCAAGATGTGGCCGCATATATCATCGTTCAAACACATTTATTAAAAATATCACAATACTAAGTCGTTGACCCGATACTCCTCATGTGGCAATTGTCACCGACACACTCGCACACGTCTTCTTTTGAAGGTTCGAGTGTGAAACACTCGATCAAGCACACTAGACAAGATATTCACTCGGCTTTAACACTGAACTTAAAATATCGATATTCTCCGATCCCAACACCGTGTCGAGCGTCAAATCTTTAGATCATCTCTAATCACTTAAACAACTCATATATATATAATCAATCCTCATACCACAATCTAGGATTTAATCCAATCTTCACTTGTAAAGTCTCAATTTTCTCATTATTATCCTAGAAATCTATTGTGATCATGCCTAGTTTTAAATGTAAAACTTCTCCACAAATCAACAATAAAACCAAAATTAGGATGGGGAAAGATCATCACCTTGACATCTCCGACGACTTGACTATCCACGATGATATTGCTAACCATGACACGCATCGATTATCCCTTAGAATAGATTCGATCAAATAATCAATATCCATTACGTAGATATTCAAATTGAGAAAAAATGATAAGGAAAAATTCAAAGTCATACCAAAATCTCGATTCGAATTCACCCAAGAATAGAACATGATGAAAATTTGGTGAATCTTTCTTCTCCTTTTTTTCTTTTCTCTTTTTTTCCTTCCTTTTTTTCTTCTTCTCCTCTCTTCACTCGGTCATGGGGATTTTATTTCTTTGTACATTTCATTAACCTAAATTTAGGTTAATTAAAATAATTGGTCCATGTCATGGGCCTCAGAATTATCCACCACTATAACAGATTCTTATTCGAATTCAATGTCACTCGTTCTTACAATGACATCTGCATCCAATGCATAAAAGAAGCATATTACTCAACTTCAAAAAATTTTGGTTATTTGAGCATCATCTTCTCCTCTAATTCCCATGTCGCTCCTTCGACTCCATGATTTTCCCACATGAACTTTGTCATCGGAATCTGTTTACACCTTAACTGTTTCACTTGGTAGTCCACAATGCACACCGAATGTTATGTATACATTAAGTCTTTTTTTTAAGTTATTGGTGGCTCAACAAGTATTTTAACTAGTACTGATAGACACTTATGTAACAACGATACATGAAACACATCATGTATCCCTTAAAAGATGAGGGAAGCTCCAACCGATAGGCGATTAATCAAATTCGCTCAAACATTTTAAACCGCCCCGTGAACCATGGTGATAGCTTATTTACTCGACGTCCACCTGATCTCCCTCACCTTGCTTGAAATCGCAAATATATGATATCTCCAATGTTAAACTAAACATCCTTTATTTATAGATCAACATTACTCTTCTGACGATCTTGAGCCACCTTCACAATTCTCAACTTTTCCATAGTCTCATCAACAATCTCTGTTGCGAAGATAGATCTCTCCTCCTCCTCTTCTGTCCAACAAAAGGGTGTACGACATGGTCGCCTGTATATAATGATTCATATGATGGCATCCCAATGCTAGCATGATAGCTATAATTGTACATGAACACAACAAGCGGTAAATGATTCTCCAACTACCATTCCACTCCAATGCACATGCTCGTAATAGGTCCTCAAGCATCCTTATAGTTAGCAGATTCACGACAACCGAAATGACATCCTTTCCATTTTGCGTCCTTGGAAGACCCATCACGAAATCCATGATAATATGGTCACACTTCCATTCAGGAATTGGTAGACTTTGATATTTCCTTCTTGGTACTTGTTGTTTCGCTTTGATTAATTGACACATTGGGCATTTTGCTAATATCGAGCGATGTCTTTCTTTATCCCTGGACATTGATAAAACTGGGAAACATCCTGATACATCTTTGTCAATCCTAGATGAATTAAAAACTTGGATTGATGAGCTTGACTTAGAATCTCTTCTCTAATCCTTAGATCTTTGGGTACACAAACTCAATCATTGATCATCATCAAACCGTTCTCCATGACCTGGTACAACTTGTACATTGGGTGTTGTTGATTACTACGAATCTTATGCAATCTTTCTTCGGATAGTTGTGTTATGCAAATTCTACTCAATAGAATAGCATAATCTACTGTTTGCAACCCCACACTCTCTAACTCAATCTGCACTGTCTCTAGTCTCAAAACTCTTATCTGACTAATCAAATCACAACAATCTCAACTATTTTACAGCTCAAAACATCTACAACAACATTTGTTTTCCTCGGATGCTATGCGATGTCTACCTCATAGTCTGCGACAAACTTCATCCACCTTCTCTGATGCAAATTCAACTCTAGTTGCGTGAATATGTATTTTAGAATTTTGTGGTATGTAAAAGTCTGCACTTTCTCTTCATAAAGGTATTCCCTCGAAATCTTTAACGTAAAGACCATAGATGCCTTCTCTAAATCATGAGTTGGATAATTTTGCTCATGCTTACGTAATAGCAATCACATTATTTTCTTGCATAAGTACACATCTTAATCTCGTCTTTGATGTATTTGTGTAAACTATTTATGGAGTCCCCAATTGTGGAAAGCTAACACTGATGATCATGTTAGCTTCTCTTTTAGCTTTTGAATGACTTCTCACAATCTTCGCAAAAAAGGTACATCCTTTCCCATAAGTGTCAGCATTGGTGATCCGCTTAGCTTCTCTTTTAGCTTTTTGAATGATTTCTCACAATACTCTCCCCAAACAAAAGGTACATCCTTTCCTGTAAGCCTCATCATTGACTTTCCTAGGCTAGAAAATTTCATAATGACTAGTCGGTAGTACCCTACCAACCCAGGAAAGTACCTTATCTTTGATGTATTTTTCGATTGTTTCTAACTTACGATCGCTGACATCTTCTAAAGATCGACATAAACTCTTTCCTCTGATACGACATGTCCAAAAAATCCCACATGTCTTTTCCAAAAACTACACCTTTTTCAGCTTTGCAAATAATCTTTGTTTTCTAAGATGTTCTAACACCAAGCGCAAATGTTCCTCGTGTTCCTTTGGGCTCTTGGAGTAGACCAAAATGTCATAGATAAATACAATAAAAAAACGATCCAAATAGTCCCGAAACACATTGTTGATTAGCTTTGTTAACGCGACAGGGGCATTAGTCAAACCAAATGGTAAAATCACAAATTCGTAATGCCCATACCGCTCAAAATGTGGTCTTCCTAATGTCTTTTTCTGCTATTGGAATATGATGACATCTTGATGCTAGATTTATATTTGAGAACGAAATCACACCCCTTAACTGATTTAAAACACATTCATTCCTTGGTAGCGGGTAGCGATTTTTTATAGTGACTTTATTTAGAGCCCGTTAATCAATTCACAATCAGAAAGTTCTATCTTTCTTCTTGAAAAACAGAACCGGTGCATGCCATGATGATCAGTTCATTCAATTGTTTCCTCAACTCCACCATTTCCGCTGGTGCCATCCGATATGGAGACTTCGATATCTAAGCACTACCCAATTCTAGCTCAATCTAAAATGGCTCACCTTGCATTGATGGTAAGCATTTCAGTTCTTTGAAAATATCTAAAAACTCTTTCGCATATCGGGATCTCAATGACTTTCATAGATGGACCCACTTCTTCTACCGAGATGGTTGCGAGATACAAGTCACACCCTTGGTCTAGCAATCATTCCATACATAATGCTAAGATTATGACAATTCATTAACTCGATCAGATTCCTTGATACTTAAGCTCCTTGCTGCTCTTTTGGCAACTAACTTGACTGCGATGATAATCCATCACAGCTCGATGTCTTGACAATCCATCCATTCTAAGGATCGCATCATAGCATTCTATCAGAATAATGATAAGCTCTGCAGCTAGATCTTCTTCTTCTATCACCACATTCACCTCTTTGAAAATCCCATTAGGATTCGCTGAATCTTCAGGTTGAACAACTAATTTCTTAGCCATCGATGGACTCACAAAACAATGTGTCGCACCAGTGTCAAATAACGCATGAGTAGATAGGCCTCCCACGATTACTGATCCTATATAATGCGAATGATTGGAAGAATCTAACTTCGTAATTCTCCCCACATAGAAAATTTATTTTACGTAAAGGCATACACACATAAATAAATTGAAGAAGAAAAAATTGACATACCGACGATAGGTTGAGCAGGTCCTTCTTGGCTCTTACGCTCATCTTGGTAATCTCCCATGCATGTATATACCCGCAGTGGTACAATCCTACACTTTGATGCATGCTCTTCAAGCTCTCTGGCCCTAACTTGCGCCACTAGACCCGCTAGTGGTGGTGGGGGTAGGGTGGTGGCCTCAGACAGTCCCTTTGAAAATGCTCGAAACTGCACAACGAAAACATCCATCTGATTGTCCTCGCCTTGTAGTTCCTCCTACTTCCTCGGGGCACTCACGAATCTGGTGTTCCAAATTGTCACATCGGAAGCATCCTACTCTCTTCTCAAATCTTTGGAATGATCAAATATTCTCACGTCCACAACGATGACATGGGTACCTCGGTGTTGTAACGATAGGGCGAGTCTGAATTGTTTTTCTCTGATCTGATCTCCCTCGCATCTACTGGACGACCTATTTCCCCTTTACATTTGAAGACTTCAAGAAGCCTCCATAATGAGTCCGTTCTTTACTAATGGAGAATTCTAAACTAGCTCGAACAATGATCCATTCTGAATTAGCAACAGTAAGATCACCTTCTGTGAGTTGTAGAAATATCAACTCCATATCTTCACGAGCAACATGAGGTACATACTTGAAGTTAAAAATTTGTTTGAACTTAGCTCAAGAAAACACATGCTTTGGACATTCCCTCTGGATCTTGTCCCATCAAAACACTACTTCTATCTCCAAATATTGGAGTGCAATATACATCTTAAAATCTAAAGGACATTTGGATGATCGAAAGTTCCACTCCAATCGAAGCATCCACTCCTCCGCCTTCATGGGAGGTGTCACACCACCACGAAATGGAATTTTACCCAATTTTTCCATGTGATCCATGACATAGAATTATTCTAATGTATCCACATGCCTCTAATTAAAAAAAAGGAGGTAGTGGTGGTGGTGGCAGCGGTACTTGTGGTGGCGCATGCGGCTATACTGGTGGTGGTGTAGGTGCATGTAGTGGTGCTTGTGGCGTCGTCGAAATCTCCTCTTGGTCGCATTGTTGACTTTGTGCTAATAGCTCTCTCAACATTTCTCTCATGAAATCTCTATCTATCATACTTCGTGATCTTCTTCCCGATAACTAGGACTAAATGCGACTAGTAGAACGAGAGCCTCCGCTCATTTCGTAAGCAAGCGCTCTAGTGACCATTATCCTCGATACCATCTGCTACACACAATTAACCACAATTAGCTTTCCATAGCTCAAAGCCCCACTAGAAACTTCAAGACATGCATGCTTCGGTCTCATGGGTTTATTAAGACATTTTGCAAAACATTTTGAAATCTCATGAAAACGATAAATACAAAAATGACAACCAGGCTCTGATATCAAATTGTAACATCCACAACAACTCATAAATAGGGTGAGTACGAAAGATGCACTCAATGAGATCAATACGTGTACGTACTTCAATCCACGTATTCTCCCATATTTAACTATATAACACTAAATAATGATATATGATCATTTTAAAGACATACATACAAGTCTATCTATCTATCTCAATTGAGTATCATAATTCTAAGACCTGTACCACACTGGATCACAACTCACCGAGTCGACAAGACACTAGCTCAGAATACGCTCGCAAAGTTTTAAGGACCCGAGCACACTGAAGATCTTGCAAGGTTGCGACGCACCCCAACCATCAGTAAAATACAACACTCCATCGCTAAAAAATTTTCCATAACCCAAACACGGTACGACGCTGGGAGATCCACTGATCTAACTAACTATAGTTCTTCATCGCTTGAAAGGTTACCACAACCCTAGCACGGTACGATGTCAGTCCTGATCCAAGTATCGCAATACTAATGTCGTCTATCTAATACTACTAACGTGACAACTCTCACTAATAAAGTTCCACACGCCTTCTTCCAAAGGTTTGAGTGTTAAATCACTCGATCGAGCACACTAGACAAGATGATCATTTGACTTTAACATTGAACCCAATATATCGACGTTCTTTAACCTCAACACTTGATCGAGCGTCAATTCTCTTGATCATCTCTAATCACTTTAATTCAAATACATTTCATCAATCCTCATACAACAATTCTAGGGTTTAATTCAATCTTCACTTACAAGTCTCAATTTTTCCATTATGTTACTAGAAATCCTATTGTGATCATGCCTCGTTTTAAATGTAGAAAATTCTTCACAAATCAACAACAAAACCATAATTGGGATGAGAAAGATCATCACCTTAGCTTCTTCAATGCCTTGACTATCCACGATGATATTGCTAAATATGACACGAATCGATTTTCCCTTAGTATAGATTCGATCAAATAATTAATATCCATTATACAAATATTCAAATTGAGGAAATAATGATAAATAAAAATTCATAGTTATACCGAAATCTCGATTAGAATTCATCCACGAATAGAAACGACAAAAAATTGTGAATCTTCCTTCTTTTTTTATCTTATCTACTTTTCCTTTTTTCTTCTTCTTCTCCCCACTTTTCACTTGGTCGTTCAACTATTTTTATGTATTTTATTAACCTAACCTTGGGTTAATTAAACTAATTGGGCCATGTCTTGGGCCGCACACCATGTTCGTTTATTGGGCCTCTACGAGCGACCATAATCTTTGTCTAGGACTCGACACTCATCCTCATCCATATCTATCAGGTATGTATTTTGAGTTGCATTTGGTTCCCTCTGTGGTTGTCCTAGGTGAATGCCATGTGCTACCTCTTCCATTTAACCAAGTCGTTGGTTGACAGTAGTGAATTCTTGCCTCATACACTTGAATTTGACAAAAAACAATTGCATTTGCATGACTCCCTCACCATTTGGTGGTTCGTCATAATGGTTCCCAAAACTAGATATTAGAAAGTTAAAATATAAAAGATGAAAGAAAAAGAAGATAAACATAGTTCACAATATCTCAGAAAAGTGTTTCACTCAATTTCTCTCACTCATTTTTCTATCTTTTCCTCGACTTTCCTCTTCGATTTAGTTCAAACTGAAGAACGAATATAAGTAAATTTCAGACAATATAAATAGAGCTGGACGTTCCAAATGAATAAACTAAATTTCCTAAGCGATTATGCTTACGTTTCTACATAAGAAATCTTTCTATTTGTCTTATACCCTTTCCTTTTTTTGGGGGGTTTTTCTCCTTTTTCACTTATTTTCGTTTTGTGTTTTTTAGTTTTTTACTTATCCTTTTTTATGTTTTTCGTTTTCTTTTCAATTCTTGTTATTTTTTTGTTTCTAAAGCGACAAAAACTAGCGATACTAAACTAATAATGAATGAAATATAAAAATCAAAATTGGATAAACTAATGCAATAAATGGACTCTGATACCACTTGATATGATCATAGACTGACGTTATTTCGTTACATGGATGGAAACAGACTAAAGTCCCAAACAACCGAATAGCATAATGTAAAACTTGTCTTCCCGAAGAAATGACGTCTTAAATCCCAACTACAACTTGACTAGAAAATTTGACACTGAACGAAGGATGCCACAACACTTGTGATCTAGTGTTGTTAAGTTGGTGATTTACTCGGAATCTCTCCAAGATTGGTAGCTAAATCTTACGTAATAATGTTTTACAATGAGTTATATATTTATACGAGACCAAATAATAATATAATCAGAATAAAATAAAATAACTTAATTAAACCCAGCATAAATGCACGATCGAGGGGTTGAACTGCTCGGTCGAGTGTCGTTAACTCTTAAGCCCTAATTCCATAAAAATTAAGTACATTTGGTCGAACTACACCTATGCTCGGTCGAGTACTCCCAAGCTTGGTCGAGCTATGTGATGCTTGGGTTGAGCGATCCAGTCCTTTGCATGCTCCATTTTCTAGAGAGTTCACTAGGGTTGAGCAATTTCTGGCTTTTCTTGCTTCTTGCTCCTTCCATTATTGTCTCCTTGTAGGTGAACTTTCTAGTCTCGAATTAGCTCTTCTTGAAATTCCCGTCCACTCATTGGGTGTCTTTCAATTTCTATTTGAGCGCACACATTCCTCAACTCCTTCCCTCTGTCCCTCGTGATTGGCCCTTGTTTAAATCGTGATGGAACCATGACCTGGTTCTCATCAAGGCCTCTATCGCACTCATATATGGTACTTCTTATCTGAGTATCTCTTCATTATGTTCACAATGATGAATCTTTTTCAAAATTTAGAGTTATACAAACCATTGGAGTGATTAATGGATTCGTCATATGCATGTTAAAATGCTTTAAGATTCTCTTCGTATAATTTGATTGATGTATGAATATTCCAGTCTTTTGATGCTCTATCTGTAACTCAAGACAAAATTTGGTTTATCCAAGGTCTTTCATCTCAAATTCTTCTTTTAGATAATTTCAATCTCTTTTGAAGTACAATTATATCTTTATCACCATTTTCATCCAACAAGGTTAACACCATCACGGGTTTGAACAATACAACCAAATACTTTTCTTCTATTGCACGAGTTTATTCTATCTGCATAGTTTATTTTCATTTTATCCAATCAGATCTTTTGGAATTCTGATTCTGACGACTCTGGTTATGGATCTTCATCATCATTTTTCAATTTCTTTGGATATAGAGAAAAATAATATTTCATATCTTCTTAAAATCTTTTCATCATGGATAAAATTAAGAGAAATCCCATTGTTCTCTCTATGTTCAAGATTATTTTCATCATTTTCATTCTCAAGATTTTCTTCCTCATTTTTTATTTGGTAGTATCGGTGAACCAAATTGTCGAGACGATGGATTTTTGGACATATAATGATGGTGATTCCATTCTTTCGAGCTAGGTTCTACTGCCCATTTCTTATTCATTCGAGGCTCTCAGCCGATGCCTTTTCGGTTAGTCCATAAGGGTCAGATAACTATATTTGGATGTTCTCTATTATTTAAAAATTAATATATTTATCAAACTTATTTCTTTTTCAAGGATTTTTATCTTTGGACCCAAGTTGTCATCAAAGGTTCAAGCGTGTCGTAGACTCCTTTGAAATTCTTTCACCCCATGATATTTTGGTTTTTAATACGGACGGGTGCATTTACAACCGACATATATGATATTGTCACACGTGTTGTATCATTGAACCCATCTGGCAATCGATTTTCGATATTTATAAGTGTATAATATTTTGTAGATTTAGGTTACATTGTTTTGTACGGGGATCAAGTAATAACAAGGATAATGTTTTCCATGTCAGATCTCGTGAGGCTCATTTTATTCCTCCTCCTACGCTGGGAATTAGTTTTAATAAAAGACAATTAGCAAAACGAACTTTGAACACATTATCCGTTTGTGGTTCAATATATATAATGATAGATGATGAATTATATCCAACATAAATTTTCAATCTTTATTGTGGGCCATTTGTTTCGTTTCGGTGGAGCAACTGCATGGTCAAATACTCGAAGATGAGATATATTTGGTTCTTGGCCAATTGCTAATTGCATTAGAGGATATTTATCGTAAGAACTTGACCTTATTAGTGTTGCAGAATGTAAAACGACATGTCTTTAATAAAAAAAACTAGGAGTTTTATTCTCATTAGTAATGGTCGAGCAATAAGTCGGTGACATTTAATCAATGAATCTACCATATCATTTTGTAAATGAACATGTGTAAAAGATGTTCAATCTCAATGTCGAATGATGTAAAATAGTCATTAAAAGCCTGAGAAATGAATTTACCAGCGTTATCAAGCATTTCCTTTTAATAAGATAATTTCGGAACTGACCTCGTAAATTTGTTATTTGCAAATGCAACATTACAGGTTTATCATAAACAAACGTGTGTCCATTTGCTTGAAGCATCGATTAATACCATTAAGTATAAAAATGGTCCACTTGGTGGATGAATTGATCTACAAATATCCTCGTGTATTCGTTCTAAAAACGATGGTGATTCATGTCTAATTTTGACCAATGATGGGTTTATTATCTATTTTTCTTTAGTGATCTCAAGAGATTGAAATATCTTCTCATTTTTAATCAGATGACCGTTAGAATTTTCAACTATTCTTTGTATCATTATTGAATCAGGTGACTCAACCAATCATGTCAAATCTTAAACATATGGCATATGATTCAATCATATTTATTTTTTTAATATAATTCAATGGATAAACCTAGAAATTTTCCATAATACGCTTCTTCTAGAAATCATTTTCGTGATATAAAGATATTTATGAATTTTATTATTCATTGTTTCAACATGATAGTCGTTTTGTCTAATATCTTTGAAAATTAGTAAGTTTATTAGGATTGATGAGAGAATAATTCATCTTGTATTATGAATTTTATCCCTTTATACATTATAAAGTTTGTTTTTCCACATCTCTCATTTATTTTGGCACTTCCAGATATCGTATTGACACTATATTCATATTCTTAGTTTGGATAAATACTTTTTATCTTTCAATATCATGTGCGGCATATCACAATTTGCTAGGCATATATTTCCATCATTGATATTTGATCGGAACATATTCTATATTAGTTTGATCAAATTAAGATATTAATGATCTTGAAATAGAAAACGAAATTTTCATATAAAATATAAAGGTTTAACTAAATATTACAACAAAATATAATCTAAAATAACTTAAAACAAACATCGAAAGAAAAATACATCCGAAAATACGATAACAAGACAAATCTCAGTAGAGACAATGACAACAAAAAAACTTCATATCAATATCCCTTTTTCTTTCATCATTTTTCATTTGCAAGATTGTCAATAAAATCTACGATGTCCAAATGCATTCCACCTTTGTTGTCATCAAGGAAATCATCGAGATCATCATAAATAGAGTTTGTATGAACATCTTTGTAACTTTTTTAAGTCACTCATGTTCAACATCTCGATAATCTTTTCTTTTATTACCTCAATGATGAAAAATATTTGGTGGATTGATTCAACCACATCCTCTACCATATCCATGACCACAACCACGATTATGTCCACGATCTCGATCGCGAGAACGCATATATCCACGTCCACAACCATGTCAATGGTTATAATTCGATGAAATCGCCTTCGTTTTAGGGAACAGTGTGGAACCACTAGGACGAGCATGATGATTTTTCATTAATAGCTTGTTTTGTTGTTTTGTAAGGAGTAAAAGTCGTAACAACTCGCGATATGTTTTGAAATCCTTTGCTCGATATTGTTGTTGTAAAATGATATTATCAGCATGAAATGTTGATAATGTTTTCTTCAACTTATCATAATCACTTTTCTCTATATAGTTCCATTTTGGAGATTATTTTAATCATCGTCGAATATCATTCGTCCACCAACCTATAATTTTTAATCTCAGATTCAACCAATAATTCTTTTTCTTAAGGAGGATCACATATTTTATTATTAAATCTATCTTTAAGATATTTCCACAAATCTGTGGGGTTTTTTTTACTATATTCATATTTTAGTCCATTAACAATATGATGGCCTAAAAAGATCATAAGTTTTGTTTTTTCTCTTCCGAAGAATTATTTCCTTTATCAATCGTGCCAATGATCTTTTTGCCTTTAAGATGTATTTTAGCATCAAACACACATGCCATATAATCTTTCCGTAAAGCATCAACTTCCGCGATTTTGAGATTCACCACATTCGACATGAAGATCTATTATCACTGAAGAAAAATAAATAAATAAATAAATATTTGTTTTGACATAAAACAATATTAAAAAATTATTTTATAATAATTCAAGTGATAGAGATGTCTATATTTAAAAATAA
This sequence comes from Gynandropsis gynandra, assembly GCA_036759665.1. Taxonomy (NCBI): domain Eukaryota; kingdom Viridiplantae; phylum Streptophyta; class Magnoliopsida; order Brassicales; family Cleomaceae; genus Gynandropsis; species Gynandropsis gynandra. Next base: position 15,348,086 of record CM071860.1, read on the forward strand.
TAATAATTCATTTTTGGATCGATTTAACCATTTGACATAATGTAAATAATTAATGATGTGGATTATTCATTATTCACACAAATAAAACAAGTAACAAAAATAAAATAAAATACATATAAAAATTAGGTGATATATTCATCCTCGTAAGAATAATAAATAATAGATAAATATTCATAAATATTAATATTGATAATCGGTGATTGAACCCGCCAAATTATATAGTATAATATAAATATATATTGACCGGAATTTAATCTGCATTATGATATATATATATATATATATTATGACTGTAAAAATAATGCATACGATGTATAATTTCTGAATATTGTATATTTTTAGTTGGTTGGGATATGATGTTGATAAAGTGTAACAAAATTATAGTTATATTATATATATATATATAATATAAGGTAAACTCGTACGTACATTGAATATATGTATATATAATAATATAAATATAACGAAATAAAATAAAATATTCACAAATAAGAGAAGGAGAGAGAATATAATAAATGAAATTTTTGTTTTTGCAAATGTATATTTGAATAGTATGAGGAATATCTATTTATAGATAAATATGAGATACCTTTCTTCCTATTAGAAAGGTTATGGATTTAAACCCGAAATAGACATTCACTTTTATAGTAGTTACATCAATAAATGTATTGATCCGACCAATGATATCATCACATCTTTAATATTATTGCTTGTATTTGTTTTAGGTGGTAGATTAAACATAGATTATCTTGCAATTTTGAAATCTAATATTATCTTTATATAAAATACATAATTATGAAGATAAAACATTTAAACTATATGAGAGGTACTTTTTTCTTTTTGCCTAACTGAACTTTTGGATGTTTAATCCGACATATATACCTAAATTTACAATGATGAATTAATGAAGCATGTATGTTAATTAAATAATAACAATTCCTAAAATTTTTAAAATATCACACTAAATTCCGAACTAAAATTACCTTACAGAAAATGAATAATAAAACAGCATGGTAACAATCAAAGATAAAACATTTACATGCTCAAATCATAATAATTCCTGTGAAACATACTTGGAGAAATGGAAAAACGAATCGAAGAATACAGTTAAGTTTAAGCATAGTTCAAAACCTCCACGACAAACACGTTTTGTCATATTGTTTTCTCTGTTACATAAGAAGCATAAAGAGCTTAGCAAAAGCTTGAAACATATTTTCACTTACAGTTGGGTGTTTCCATGGATTCTATCTTGGTCCGTTCGCAAGTCTCTTAAGATGGTGAAATGTCTTCTGTTTTATCCACTGCCTGTCGTATGGCAGATAAGCTTGCTGCGAGTGGTCGTACCTGCAAGGCGCAATTGGCATCATTTAATCGTCACATGTTCAACCGTGCTTGTCAATACTCGGAACATGTGGAAACTAATGACCAAAAGAACAACTAGACAACACAAGGATTGCTAGTTTTTGGTACAAGAATCAAACCGCCGTTCATAAAAATTAAACTTTCAATTTAAGCAGGAAATCTTTTTATGCTTGATCTCATACTGCGTTAATTATCCAACTAGAGAGCTACATATCCACTATAGGTACGAGAAAAAAGATTGAACTGTTCAACAGAAGTTGCAGTGGTAAAGTAACTTGCCGACCACAAAACAGCTCAGATGTTGTTAGTCATGAAACTGAGGAATCCCGGGATGAGGATGTAGCAATGAACTTAATAGCATAGTCTACACATCCATGTGACATCGAGAGTTTTGTCAAGAAGTCCGGAGGTTTATTTATTTATTTATTTGTTTGAGAGAATCAGGTAAATGTGTATATCGGATCCATGCTAGGTTTCACATTGAGGCATTTCACTTACCAATTTGCAAAACATTCAGCAAGAAACAAGAATACAAGACATCATTCTAGGGATTACATGCAGACTTGCAGATAAACAAGACACCAGCAATCTGAATAATGCAGGAAGACAGAGCATGAGAGAGAAGGAGAGAGAGACTTACACCAAAGCGCTTATGTCAGCCAGACCATCAATGAAGTTGTAAAGATCTGAAATGTCATATGTGATATTTCTGAGGGCTGGGTTTATGTCCTTGATCTTTCTTTCGTATAAACCGCAAATGCCTGCTCAACCCAGCCAATTCATATTACAGTCAGGTCCCAATATACAATTCCCAGAATAAAGAATATTCAGATATATTGGCAGCTTTAAATCATATTGGCAGTAGAACCGATGAAACAAAAATTCCCATCCTTCACTCTATATCCCTCTAGTTTCTTGAACAAGCCAGTTGCAACTAAACAGAAGAGCCTCATGATTACAAGCATAATCCATCACACAGATGGATTAGTGATATTAACATATTTTCCTGCCTTAGCAAATAATGTACGAACATACAGATATCAGCCTGCACAGAGGAAAACATTCAGTTGCAAATCACTGGGCATATTCAACTATAAATCGAACAAAATCTTTCAAAAACTCTCAAAGCAATTACGGTCTTTTCCTTCCCTAAACACAATTACCAAGACGTCGGTCTCACCTAGCAATTCATATGCACATCAGAGGTGATTTCCAATCATGTATCATACATAAAACTCAACATGGCAAAACCAAACAAAATAAACGTCAAGCATTGAAAATTGTTTGTAGAGTGAGAATAGAAATCTCGTAGTTATACCATCCATAGCTTGGCTTATAGAGTCATAGTCCATAAATGTCCTCGTCGCTCTGTTGGGAGACGTTTGCATCAAGATGATAGTGTGCCTACTGTTCATATTAGCCTACAAAACAAATATGGTTTGTGCACGACCAGTTTAGCATCAATACACGTCGAACTAACAAAGGTTGCCTTACAAATAACCAGTACAAAAGCTCAACCCAACTGATGTTGACAAGACCGTAATAGGCATAACCACAATGTTCTATTTTCCCTCTCTCGTTCTTTTTCCTTTTGGTAAAAAGTATCTCGCAAACGGGTAATAGACAGTTTACAGAGAAAAAATCAATCAAAATACTGAAGTTTTGAATAATGATCAATATCCTTAAACGAAATGTATGGAAGAAATCATACGTAAGAGCAATCATTGGAAAACAAATACACGAATGGATAGAAAAACTAGTCGAGTTACATCAACTACGTGATTTTCAAGCGAGTTCTCAAGTTCTCCCTTTCCTTGCCGATTCCATCCCTAGAAACGCAAGATTATTCGATAAACTTGACGCCGAAAACATTATCACACAGTCAAATATCAACCCCACTTGTAGGCGTCGTAGCTCCTCGAAACCCTAGTTTCTACGAGAACAGTAACGAAATAGAAATCGATCGAACCAAAAGGATAAGGGAATTTGCAAGATTTAAATGGGGAAAAACCTAGAATTATGTAAAAATTGAACAAAACACGAACTGATTACCATGTTCAGGCGATCGTATTACCTCAACAGCAAAACTCGGGGATTAAGGAAGAACAAAAGTGAGAACTTAGGAAGAGTAAGCCCGGTAGGGGTAAAATAGTAAAATGCTAGGGATACATGGTATCTGATGTTGACACGTTTCAAAAGTATCTCAACGGTCACTTAATTATATTTACTAGTTTTTAACACCGAGGCGCGAACGTTTATGGTTTTTAATTTTGATTTTTAGATATTAAGTAGTATATAAATGTACTATAATATCAATTTATTGTTATATTAGATGTTTTCATATTGAGTACGAGATTGACAGCTATATATATCTACAACTTCTATAAACTCATGAGATGAATATAATCTTGTATGACCAAAATCATCAAGTTGGCTTTTAATGACCAACGTCCATCAACATTTCAGTACGTATATCCCCCGTCTGAGAAATCAACCAAAAATTCTATTTACTCAAGTTTTAAATTTCAAATGATACATAAATCAAAAGAGTTAACCACACAAATCACATTGAAGTTAACCCACCAACTGAACAATTTGACAAAACGATCTTGTCAAGGTTTAACTAATACAAAGATCACGTAAACAAAAGAAAACTTAGAACTAATGGTGTAAAATCATAGGAAAGTTCACATTCTCGTGCCCTTAACAAGCAGATCCTCCAATTCTCTTTCGTTTAATCTACTTTGCTTGTTTTTGTTTGACCCTTCTCTCACATTGTTCTACATGTTATGAGAAAAAAAGTCCAGGATGATATTATGCCGATGTCATTACAAATATAGCTTCTAAACTATTTAAAAACAAATCATTCACAAAGAATTCTCTAATAACGTGATACTCCATCATAATGTGGAGTAGTGGAAATTGTAGCTAGACGAAAAAGGCCAATTGTCAATCAGCCCTTTGTTGGAGAAAGACTCGTGGAAGAGAGCCCGATGGGATGAAACAATCCCTTCAATCGATCTTTGGGCTTTCTGATTTGATTTACTTGGAGTTTTATATATATATGCTCTTGTGTTTTGCCTCATCACATTCAACAAAACCCCCTCCTATCCTCCTTCCCCAACCTTTCCTCCACTTGAGTCTCGGGCATGAGTTTTCAGACATACACGGAGCTAAAATGTTTACTTTTTTCTAAAAAACAAAATGGAAAACACGAACCTCATAATCCTTGAACATGACATCGTAGTCAAAGGACGGGGCCGACGACACAAGCAGATACGACGGTCCTCTCTCCCTCCACGAACCTGATGACCTTGAAAGACAACATTCACAAGCCTAGTGTCGACAACCAGGTCAAATAGAATTATCCTTGATTAACCTACTCTCGATGGCGTATCCGGCACCACCGACGGCTCTTCGGTATCGAAATCTACCAATTGGATGAAAGACGTTGATGCCAATAGAAGCTACCAGTTCAACGAATCGAGAATCACATGATTTGCTGTAGATGAGAAAATTGAAGAATCATCGGGATTCTAGAGATAAAATCAGATAATGGATCCATACAATACCGAAAATTTGTAGAAGATAACTTGGTGAATCAATAATTCAAAGAGACCAAAAATATAAAACAATATTCGTTTATTTACTTGTCAATCTTTAAGTACACTTGCCAACCTTTACAATGTACCAAAGATCTCCACGGATAACTCCCCCTGAGTTAGACGTAAATACAACCTCTACTGTTTTTCGCAACACAGTACAATATCTATCTAAGTACACTTAAAACCTCAGAACTCTCTTTTTCTCTGTTTTGTGTACTTCAGCGATATCACCCAGATTCGTTAACCTTATTTTTCTTTTCAGGTTAACTTATATGTCTTCCATTCGACTCAACAACCCTCCCGGTTCTTCAGCCGCGCCGTCTTGCTGATTTTTCTTCAGCATTGAATCCGCCAGATCCAACTTGACTCCTCCTTCTTCTCCTTGATCTTCTCGTTGACTTCCTTCAGTTTCTCCTGATTTGAATTTGTGCTCCTTGAATATCTCAACTACCTGTAATAACAATTTTACTCTGCAATCCTATTTTTATTGCATTAACAATCTCCCCCTTTGAATTCTTATCACAAAAACATACGTCAATCAATCATATAGAATTCAAGACAATGCAATAAAATCATTCAAGCACAAAGCAATCACCATATAAGATCAAACAACACAAAATAGACTCATGCAAATATGTTCAGATCATCATAAGTTCAAGCACGAGAATTAGAAAATTAAGTACACTTAATATAGGTATTGTCTTTTAGTGCACTTAAAGAAAATAAAAAAACGTATAGGAACATATCAATTCCTCTGTTTCTTTCCCTTGCTTTTTCTTGTGGTTGGTTCCTTACGGACCTCTTCAACTTCATCTTCTCCAACCTCATCCTCCTCTTCGTCCTGCATTTCTCCCCCTGTTTATATGATAAGATTTCAAACCAGATCAGACACACAAGAATAATAACAAATACACACAACAATATAAGTGCACTTAATTACTCTAGAATCGCAAGAGTAGCCCGTCAATGGATTTCAACGCTGCACTTAGAGTCTGTTTTAGTTCAGTGAGTTCCTGAACCATACTATTTCTTGAAGTTTCGGCAGCTGAAGAAGATGGCATCTTGGCCATATACCGCTTCTCCAATATGATCCATGGGGGGTATTTTCGCGTACCTCATCTCTTCCAACGATATCAGGGACTTGTTGACACAGAATATTCTGGATCAGGCATGGAAACGGAAGAATGAACTTCGTTGAATTTGACAGACCCAATCCGACAATTGAGTCCAGAAACACCTTGCCGAAGTTAATGGAAATGTCATTCTTCAAGCAGTATAGGAAGATTGCTGTATCCTGCCTAATTCCATCTGATTTCTTGTTGGGTACCCAGTTGGTGCGTGAAATTTTGTTGAGTAAAGCATATTCCCACTGAAGTTTGGAATTTGGGATCTGACCAGGCCATGAACTCAGCTTACCATCTGTCAATTCCTTAGTGACAGTGCTCATATCCAAATCAAACTGGAGTTCTTTTGTGCGAGTCACAGGGACGTGTGGGATGCCAAAAAACGCGTTTATCACTTCAGCACTAAACTTGATAACGTGACCACAAACATACGTGGTACCAAACAGGGCCGAACCAGAATCTTCAATGTCAGGAACCAAATTCGCATAGAACTCATACACAAGTTCCTTACATACAGAAGTCACAGTAGTGACTGTGTTTGTCAGCTTCCGGTTCACTAATAAGTCCCAAACAGAGAGGTGCTAGAATTGATGCACACTCAGACCTCTTTCTGAAAAAATTTCCTTTTCCTTAAGGGTTTTAAACCTAGTAAGGTACGATTCCTTGTACATTTTTTGTGAAAAAACCTTGGAGGCAGATAAAGGAGTACCTCTTCTCGACGATGCAGTGGGTTGAGTTCCAGTAGCAGAGACCGGTCTATGAGCAGTTACCGGCGTTGTTGGAACGGTCGATGGAGCAGCACTCGGTGGGGGGACCGAGGTTGTTTGGGTCTCTCTCGGTGGGGTCGAGGAGGTCGAAGTTTCCCTTTGTTTAGTTGAAGTGTGGTGTGATTCATGTTGTGGGGTCGACGTAGATGAGGCCCTTAGGTCGCTATCAGGATATGTTTGAAGGTGGACCATTGATGTTGCACTTGATCTTAGATTTTCACTTATTCGGCGCAAAACATTTTGTCGCCAAAACCTTGTAACGATGGCCGTTTACACGCGATGGATTTCGTGTAAACACAAGGTCTCCCATTCTGACCTCCTGATTATCCAGCAGGAGTACATCATCCACATTCAGGCCAAATTTGTTGCTTCGTGTCTGCATTTTGTTGAAGAGAGAAAAAAATCTGCAACGAAGAAACTGCTATTCGTTCTCTCAAGAGAAAATGGGTTAGGGTTTCAGAATTGTAAGCAACAGGTAAAAAACAGCAGTTTAGGGAAGGTTAAGTGCAGTTGCAACGAAAAAATAGGGATTTTGAAAAATTGGAAGTAACTGCACTAGTCAGATCAGCCCACAAACTATCCCATCACATTTAAAGATTTAAAAAAAAACTGCCAAGTTTCTCTAAAAAGAAAAAAACACTCAAATGCTGACATTGCTCGTCAGATCAATGTGTAAACCCTAGTCATAAAACATGATAGAAAGAATCAAAGCAGAATCAGACCGTTAAGAATTAGTCAAGAACTGTAAACGGCTGATTGTTTAAGTACACTTACTGAATATTGTTCTCCACTTAAAACAATCTATTGTATTGGATTACTTCCTATTATTATTATTATTATTATTTTATTTTCTTCTTCTTTTTCTTCTTTTATTTGAAACACTCATTCTCAGCTTCTAGGACGTTGTATAGATATCCTTTTGTTCATATGACAAGCTCATTGACTATCCTTTTTAGGTATACTCTTATGCAAGCATAGAGGAGTATGTAAGCACAATTTTTGCATTGTGTCATAGGACGTTATAACTGAAACTGAATATCTCTCAACTTAGACCCGAGCATATACTCATGACAAACTAATCTTATTTCTGCATATAGACACACATATAAGTTGTCAGAGGAGTAAGTGAGAATTTTAAGTGCACTTGGGTCACCAGATAGAAGGCATGTAACTTGGAAGTATGGTAACAGTGTTCAAAACACATAACAATGAGCAATTAAGTGTACTTAAATCAAGAAGACATCTCAGTAATTTTCCTTTTCTACGTAAGATCATCAGACACTACAAAAGCAAATCTACCAATGTAATATGCAAGGAACAATCAAAGCTCACAAACACCAAGTGATTTTCTCAGAGAAACAAATCGATTTAAATCCAGTGGATTTCATACCGTAGTCCATAAGCATTGTTCTAAAATCTCCCTCAGAAAATGATGTCTTATTTCAATGTGCTTTGTTCTAAAATGTTGAACATGATTTTTCGATATGTCTATAGCACTAGTATTATCACACCATGTAGTAAAGGTTCTGGATTTCATACCGTAGTCCATAAGCATTTGATTCATCCATAAAAGTTGAGTGCAACAGCTTCCCAAGGCAATGTATTCAGCTTCAGCAGTAGACAGAGACGTGGAATTTTGCTTTTTACTATGTCATGATACTAAATTGTTTCCAAGAAAGAAACAACCTCCAGATGTGCTTTTACGATCATCCGCATTTCCTCCCCAATCAGCATCACTGATCCCAGCAAGTTCACGGTTTGTATCCTTTGAATATAAAATGCCATACTCTGTTGTACCTTTGACATATTTGATGATTCGTTTAACAGCTAGCAAGTGGGATTTCTTCGGTTTAGCTTGATATCTGACACAAATCCCTACACTTAGACATAAATCAGGTCTACTTGCAGTGAGATAAAGAAGACTACCAATCATGCTTCTATATAATTTAACCTCAACATCTTCACCATCTGCATCTTTTGTCAACTTTGTTGTTGTTGACATGGGGGTACTTGCCGACTTACTGTGGTCTAGTTCGAACCTTTTCACCAGATTTCTGGCGTATTTACTCTGAAAAATAAATAGTCCATCATCGAGCTGTTTCTTTTGTAGACCAAGGAAGTAACTGAGTTCTCCAAACATACTCATTTCAAACTCCCTCTTCATAGTCTGCACAAACCAGTTCACTTTCTCCTGCGATTTAGAGCCAAATACAATATCGTCAACATATATCTGTACAACCAACAAAATTCCATCGGAATCATGGATAAACAAGGTTTTATCAACTCCCCCTCTTTTGTAGCCGTTCTAAACAAGGAAGCTTGTAAGTCTTTCATAAGAAGCACAAGGTGCTTGCTTTAATCCATACAAGGCTTTCTTTAGTTTGTAGACATGCTCTGGATAATGTGGATCTTTAAAACCTTTCGGTTGTTCCACAAAAACTTCCTCTTGAAGTATCCCACTAAATAATGCACTTTTCACATCCATCTGAAACAGTTTAAAGCCAAAGAAACAAGCATTCACGTCCATCTGAAATAGTTTAAAGCCAAAGAAACAAGCAACACCAAGCAATAGACGAATCGATTGTAATCTAGCCACAAGAGCAAAAGTTTCATCAAAATCTACTCCTTCTACTTGCGTATATCCTTGTGCTACTAATCTTGCTTTATTTCGGACAATCTCACCTTGCTCGTTGGTTTTTTTCTTAAACACCCATTTCGTGCCAATCACATTCAAGTTCATTGGTCTAGGAACTAAAAATCCAAACATCATTTCGAACAAACTGTTCTAACTCCTCGTGCATGGCTTTTATCCAAGACTCATCATCTAACGCATCACGAACACACTTTGGTTCTATTTGTGAAGTAAAACAAGCAAATTTGACCATGTCATGATAATTTATTCGTTGTTTGTTACGTGTGCGTATTCCATCCTCAATGTTGCCAATAACATCTTCTATTGAGTGATTTTTATGTACCGTTATTTGCTCCATGTTGGTTCGAGAATTTTCATGTTCCGAGATATCTCCATCTGTTTCACATTCAACCGCTTGTTAATCAGTAGGTGCACTTAAATGTTCATGAGTTGAATCTGTCTGTTCTTGTACAGTTTCTGATGAAAAAGGGAAAATAACACTGTCAGTTGAATGATCCTCATCAAAAACAACATTTACTGATTCAATAACTTTCCTTGTGCGTAAATTGAAAATTCGATAAGCAGTTGTGTTGTTTCCATAATCGAGAAAGATTCCCTCATCACTTTTAGCATCGCGGACTCAGAAATCAAGCTGTATCTGCGTTACCTAAGGTCACGGTTGGAGGTCATTTGCTACCATGAAGCTCACCATACATGACTCAAAGCCCGAAATGTCAATGGAGCATTTCTTGCGGGGAAGGGCTCCGATGAGTCTTTAAACTTCGGCAAATTTGACCTTTTTTTCTTTCCTTTTTTTTCTCGAACTTCTTTTTGCCTTTTTCTTCTTCTTCAACTTTTTTCTTTCCTTTTTTAACCGTTGTGATATTTGAGACCTTATGTAACCTTATGTAACTCTTCCGACCTTTGTAACCTTTGAGACCTTATGTAATCAATATTTAAACGTTGAAAATGTCTTATTTTGCATCTATTGTTCGTAAGATTATGACACAATATGACCCGTTATGCGACGCTCAATTGGATTAAATTATAATCAGGTTTAAACGGGTACGAGTCATGCGACCACACATAACCCTTGCACGACTCATGCGACCCAATATGATCACATATGACCCATGGACGACTCATGCGACCAAA
>CM071860.1:15386347-15401329 GCA_036759665.1 Gynandropsis gynandra
CCTCTTTCTTGAAGGAAAGAATTGATGCGACTCTTGGCGATAAGCGTTCTGTGATCCAGGAAGAATTGCTGCATGAACCTTTGTTCCATATCATCCCACGACGTGATTGATGCAGCCAGCAAGTTAAAGAGCCAACGTTGCGCCGCATCCTTGAGTGAGAATGGGAACGCCATCAAATAAAGATCCTCTCGAGTGACTCTCGTTCCAACTTTAGTAGTGCTACATAGCATCTTGAAGTCCGTAAGGTGGGAGTTCGGATCTTCGTTCTCCATTCCACGAAAGGCTGAATTGTTGAGCATCTGAATGAAAGCCGGTTGCAGCTCAACTTGCGTATCGATCGTGCGGGCCATGCACGAAAGTAACTGCGTGTGCTTAGGAGCGGTGTATGCTCCATAAGTCTCGTCGGCAGCAGTCATGTCGGGAATACTCGCGTTGTCTTCTCCGCTGCTTGCACTATACGTATCTTCCTCCTCAGAGGCGTGTTGCTCGTTCTTTCTACCTCGGATTCAGAATCAACTATTCCGATCCATCTTTTCTTGCGCAGGCTTCTTAGTGTGCGTTCAACCTCGGGATCGTAGATGAGAAGTTTCTGAGTAGAGCTTCTCATACAAGTCTCCTGCACAACAAGAAACAAAATACCAAAGCGTAAATCCGCGGTAGATAGAAAAGACTCGATAAAGGGAAAAACAAACAAAAACAAAGACGGCAAACAAACAAACAAACAAACAAACAAAGACTCCGGAAAGGACTAGATCTTAACCTAGCTAATTCCTAGTCTAGGCCGTTATTAGTCCCCGGCAACGGCGCCAAAAACTTGACGTGTAGAAACACGAGTTATAAATTATCCTAGACCACTTCACCGCAAGTATACGGATCGTGTAGTACCAGGGTTGATCTCTGGGGACTAAGGCAGCCAAAAACTAAGAATAAAACTAAACTAAGACGGAAAGAGATAGAAGGAGATATGATCATTAATTCCTAAAACTAACCTAAGTGGTGACAACAATACTAGGTTGGGGATGAACTTGGATATGACAAACACTACGGGTATCCGGGATACCGGGAATCGTATGGATGAAGCAACTAAGGATCATAGATCTATCAACTTATCTTGAAAATGGGAAATTCATGCCCTAAGGTGAGGAGTGATTCTTCCGAGCCTAAACCTCCTAACCATGAGTACGTGCAACCATACCTTCCAGCAGTGATTAACACATACCATGGCAGCTTTACGTACGCAATCATTATCCTTAAGATGACTAACCGACCGGTCAGATTCTCATTAGCCAAACTTAATCTACAACTTAATAGGCCCGGATTCATTCTTTAACCTTCCAGCAAAGTCCAAAATCCTATATCGCTGAGCGGGCAGCACTAGCGTAAGAGTGATAATGCTAAGCGTAGAACCGATAATCAAGAATAAATCAATAAATCTAAGCATTAACGCAAATCATTGTTCATCCAATACAAATCCGATATCCCTACCCGCAGTTGGGACTCTACTCACTCATGGAGAAAACAAAAAACGAAGATAACATAACCCTATACATGATAGACTCTAGGAAATTCGATGCCTCGACCTTCCCTATCGTGTTACCGGTGTAAGGATTGATGCTTCTCTTCTTCTCCAACGTCTCCCGAGCCTTTCCAGATGTTTTCCAGCCTTTCCTTGACCTATACGTCGCCCCCTTGCTCTAGATCTATTCTGTTCCTTAAATTCGGACGTTTGAATGCAAGATCTAAGTTGTTGCGAAATACGCGGCCTGCTCGGGCACCACTGTTGCCCGGTCGTGCAGAGGCGCGCCCGGTCGTGTTCCTTCATAATGCCCGATCGGGCATCAGTACCTGATCGTGTGGTTGAGCGGCCCGAGTCGTGCAAACTCTCGGGGAATTTTGGGATGAATTAATGCCCGAGCAGGTATTGTCTTGCGCCCGTAAGGCTACGGCTACCTGATCTCGTTGCCTTCGTGCCCGGGTCGTGCAAGGTATGCGGATAAAACCCCGTAGGTTTTACCCGAGCGGGTGGTCTATGGTGCCCGACCGGGCACCCTTGTTCCCTTGAAATTTCTCTTTTCCGCTCGTTGCTCAGGTGTTCCTTTGGGTTCTGAAGCTCGATCTTGGCTCTGAGTAGATATACCTTCAAAATACATGGTTTTGTTCAGGAATCCATCTTTTAAAGCTCATTTAGGCCTTGTCGCCTAAAAACCTGAAAACCAACAAAACGGGTGTGTGAAACTCATAATCATATCGGATATGTAAACCTATATATAATATATGCGAAAATGGCACTAAAACCTATCCTAAAATTGATACACTTTCAGTGTTATCAATTATATGAACCTTTGTTTTCTATTTTCAGGTTTATCAATATCTTTATCGGATCTTTGAAATATACAATATGTTTTTATTAAATATCAATGATAAAGATATATGTGTGTGATGAAGACATCAGACTCAAAGTGGAGCCAAAGGAGGGTCACACGAATGAGAACGAGCAAGAAGCTTGTTTAACAAGGAAGCGGAGATTGTGATGGAGGCATGGGAGACTCTTAATAAGAAAGAGGATTCGGGCCCAACCCAAACAAGCATCGCGTCGATCTTTTACATTGAAGCGGGCTTCAATATGCCCACCTAAGAACCGATGGGCTTGAGCGATATGGGTAAGGAAAGGAAGAAGATAAAGATCTTTTCTTATCCTTTCCAACGGCCAGAATCTTCTCCAACGGCTAGAAAATCTTCCAAGCCAATCTTATCCCACCGGGTCAGCATCTTTCCCGTTCTAAAGATTCCCAATGGCCATAAAATCTTCCCTTTAGTAAATCAATCTGTTATCTAGAACTTACACATTGTCCTTCTTGTAACATGGAGCATCCCCTATATATAGGACTTCATTTCATCTGTAAGAGGCATTGAAATTTGAAATAATAAACTCTTCGTATTCTTGAGAAGTGCCAAGAACACATGGAGTTCAACTTGTTCCGCGAACAATTGAAGCCGTTCCAAATGTATCAAGAGGCTTCCGCACGTCTTGTGTTGTCTATCACTCCGCCCCAAACACCTCGACTTCATCTATCAACCTCCATCTTCCATCTTTGTCGAACGAACCTTGAAGAGTGCTCTTAGGCCAGTCAAAGGGATCCTCCGCCATCCTCCATCATCATCCATCGTCAACGGACAATTTCTTGAAGAGTGCCCTTAGGCCAGTCAAGAAACCAACCTTGACACCCCGAATCCTACTCGAGCAATCGAGGTTAATGGATTTTACATACGAGCCCTGAGTTTCCACCCCGAGGCATGTATCATTTTTGTATCAAAGCTCGATTCAAAGACCAAAGGTACGCTTCTATCTCTTTAAACTCATTTCGCTTGTACTAATCCTTTCTTTGTTTTGTTTATTATTATAAAAAAAATCTAGAAGAAAGGCTAAACAAGGAGAGAATTCTACACAAAACAACCAACTCTACGCGATCAAGCAAATGCTCAAGTGAATGGAGTCAAGAATGAATCGCCTTGAAGAATAACGGAGGCAACCCGTACGTGATGCACCATCCATTCATGAAAATGATGCGCACGAAGTAGAATAACCGGATCCTCAACCTAGACGACGAGAACGTAGAGCACCACCATGACATAACCTTGAGGAGGAGGACAAAGATTTGCCGAGACAAGCAAGGCAATACCACATCATCCGTGAGAATGAAGATTCAGACGAGGAGCCACCTTGAAGATAACGACATGAACACGACGATAACAATTTAAAGTTAAAACTATCTAATTTTGCTGGATGTGCTGACCCGAAATCCTATCTCGATTGGGAGAGGCTGATGGACAATATTTTTGAGTATTAAATGTATACAGAGTGTAAGAAGGTACAGTATGCAGCGACTCAACTCATGAACAGACACTCACTTGGTGGGATCGAGAGATGATCTTCCACACAAAATGCCTCATCAAAGATAAGGTATATGGACTCATTATAGATATTAGTTCTTGTACTAATTTTGCAAGTGTCCATATGGTTAAAAACCTAGGTCTGGAGACAAGGTAACCACCCCACCCGTATAAGCTATAGTGACTCAACAATATAGGGGAACTCAAGGTAACCGAGCAAGTAACCGTGCCCTTCAACATAGTTAGGTACTATGATGAAGTACTTTGTGATGTCATACCAATGCAAGTAGGACACATCCTACTAGGACGGCCACGGTAACTCGACCGTGAGGTAACACATGACGAAAGAAAAAATTTCTATGCCTCCTTCATGGAAAAAAGGGAGGTAACACTAGCACCTTTTAGTCCTTCACAAGTACACGAAATGCAACTGAAACTAAATTGTGAGGACAAAAGGAAATCAAATTTTTAAATAAAATCTAGTGTTATTTGTAAGACTTTGAGTAATCAAAGCCCGATATTACTAATGATCTACAAAGATGTCTTGATAGACCAAAGCACGATGGATATCCCCTAGAAATCACCAACATACTAGAAAAGTATCGCGACTTGTTTTCCAAGGAGTTACCAGCTGGACTACCACCCATACGAGGCATCAAGCATCAGATCGATCTCATCCGAGAGCACCATAGCCAAACTGACCAGCATACCGTATGAATTCGAAGGAAACAAAGGAGTTACAACGGCAAGTCCAAGACCTCATGGACAAAGGCTACATCCGAGAAAGCTTAATTCCATGCATTTTCCCCATACTACTTGTACCAAAGAAGGATCCGACTTGGAGGATGTGTGTCAACTATGAGGCGATCAACAGCATCATGATCAAATACCGACATCCCATCCCACGATTGGATGACATGCTAGACGAGCTAAGTAGGGCAACAATCTTCTCCAAGATCGACCTCAAGAGCGGATATCACCAAGTTCGCATGAGAGAAGGCGATGAATGAAAGACGACCTGCAAAATGAAACAATGATTATACGAGTGGCTTGTCATGCCTTTCAGGCTTTCCAACACCCCCAGCACCTTCATGAGGCTTCTGAACCATGTTCTAAGAGCCCACATCAGTAAATTTATTGTAGTTTACTTTGACGATATTCTTGTTTATTTTAAAACTTTTAGGGATCATATAGTATATCTTGAGCTAGTGTTAGAGACGCTCCAAAAGGAACAAATCTACGCAAACCTCAAGAAGAGCTCCTTTTACACTGATGAGATTGTTTTCCTAAGTTTTGTAATAAGCTCGCAGGGACTATGCGTAGACGAGGACAAAATCAAAGCCATACAAGAATGGCCAACACTGACAACCGTCACACACGTATGAAGCTTTCATGGGCTAGCAAGTTTCTACCGCCGGTTCATGAAGGACTTCAGCAGCATAGCCGCACCCCTAAGCGCGGTTATAAAAAAAAGAGAAGGCATTCGAATGGTCAGAAGCACAAAGCAAGGCATTCAAAGCACTGAAGGCATGTCTCACCATCGCACCTGTCCTCGCACTGCCAGAGTTCGACAAAACATTCGAAGTGGAATGTGATGCCTTTTGGCGAAAGATTTCGTCATCCACAGTGATCACAAGACCCTCAAACATCTCAAGGGTCAAACCAGTCTAAAAAGGTGACATGCTAAGTGGATGGAGTTCATTGAATCCTTTCCGTACATAATCAAGTACAAGAAAGGCAAGGAAAACATGGTAGCTGATGCTCTATCAAGGAGACACGCCCTCATCACCACCATGGGGGCTAGAAATCTAGGGTTTGAGCACATTAAGGGACTATATGAACAAGATCCAAAGCTTGGAAAGATATTTATAATGTGTGAAGAAGGAGCTAGCGGACCATTCTACATACACGAGGGATATCTCTTTCATGACAAACGGCTTTGCATTCCACAGAGCTCTATGAGGGAATTGTTGCTTCAAGAAGCACATGGAGGAGCACAAATGGGGCATTTTGGCGTGGAGAAAAGTTTGGCCACCATAAGAAGTATTTCTTTTGTCCACGCCTTAAGCGAGACGTAGAACGACTTTGTGCATGATGTATCATGTTTCACCAAGCCAAGTCCCGCATCCACCCCCATGGGTTGTATCTTCCTCTACCCATCCTGACTCATCCACGGACTGATTTGTCAATGGACTTTGTTCTCGGAATTCAAAGATCTGAAACAAAGGTTCCATCTTTGTTGTTGTCGAAAAGTTTTCAAAAAAGGCGTATTTTGTACCTGCTCGAAGACCAACGATGAAACCATTATTGTGGAACATTTCTTTAGGGATATCATCCGTATCCACGGGCCACCCAAAGTTTCTTCATGGAGATTGTTCGCATCCACAAAACATTTCTTGAGGGAGATTTTCAAGGAGAACGTTTATGAGTCATTTCCAGCAAACACTTTGGCGGAAGCTAGGGACAAAGCTCGTGTTCTCCACCACGTGTCACCAACTGACTAACAGCCAGATAGAGTGGGTCAACCTTTTACTAGCAACTCTTCTACTATCATTCATTGGATAGAACCCAAAGAAATGGCTTGACTACCTACCCCACGTCGAGTTTACTTACAACCAAACACAACACTCGGCCACAAAACATCCGCCATTTGAGATCATATATGGGTTCAATCCCATCACTCCTTTGGACCTCTCGTTTATACCAAGCAAAGATGTCACCAACTTGGACAGCAAGAAGAAAGCTTAACTAATCAAGAGATTGCACGAGAATGTTCAAGAAAACATAAGGCGAAGGATTGAACAATACACCAAACAAGTCAACAAGGGGCGAAAAGGGATGATATTCGGTGAAGGAGATTGGGTGTGGCTTCACATGAGGCCACAACGGTACCCAGACAAAAAGAGTTCGAAGGAGATTGGGTGTGGCTTCACATGAGGCCACAACGGTACCCAGACAAAAAGAGTTCGAAGTTAGCACCAAGAGGAGATGACCCATTTCGCATTCTAGAGCGGATCAACAACAACGCCTACCGTCTCGAATTACCAGATAACAATATTCTAAAAATCGCTCTAGGCGTCTGCCTAGGCGCTGGACACCCCATGACCGCCCGATGAATCTCTAGGCGCTCTTTTTTTGTTTTAAATAAGTGACTCCAAAACGACGTCATTTTTGTACTTAAAAAAATTAACAATGATACTCATCCACACTTTCACTTTCATCATTGCATTTGTCTGCTTATATCTATTGCATCGTCTATCGTCTATTGATATATATATATATATATATATATATGTCCGTCTAGCCCGCCTAGATACCGCCTAGACTCCGCCTAGGAGCTCTGGGCGCTAGGCGCTGTGCTCGCCTACGCCTAGCACCTAGCGCTTCCTTGAACCTTGTCAGATAAGATATATATATATATATATATATATATATATATATATATATATATATATATATATATATATATATATATATATATATATATATATATATATATATATATATATATATATATATATATATATATATATATATGTCCGTCTAGCCCGCCTAGATACCGCCTAGACTCCGCCTAGGAGCTCTGGGCGCTAGGCGCTGGGTGTCTGCTCGCCTAGCACCTAGCGCTTCCTTGAACCTTGTCAGATAAGTAAAACGTGTCCACAACATTCAATGTTCCTGATCAACCCCCTTTTGATGTAGATGATAATATTTTGAGGACGAAATGCTCACAAAGGGGAGGGATGATGAGGACATCAGACTCGAAGCAGAACCAAAGGAGGGTCACACGAACGAGGAGCTACCACAAGGAAATGAGTAGACGTGGATGAGCAAGGGGCATACGTAACAAGGCAGCGGAGATTGTCATGGAGGCATGAGAGACTCTTAACAAGAAAGAGGATTCGTGCACAACTCAAACAAATGTCACATTGGTCTTCTATTTGAAGCGAGCCTCAATCCGCCACCTAAGAACTGACATAAGATAAAGATATTTCCTTATCCTTTCCAACGACCAGAAAATCCTCTACAACGTTTTGGAGCGGACCACACCCAATCTACTTCACCATATATATATATATATATATCCAACGTTCCATATAGATATGCTGCAACAACATCAATAAGTTACATTTAAAGATTTATGGAAGCTGTTAAACTCATCAAATATTTGAACGTGATTGCATTCATAACAGGGAAAGAAGTTTCCTCTTAATCAATTCTTGACCTGTAAGAAAAACCTTTTGCGGCTAGACGTGCTTTATATCTTCTGAATTCATTATTTTCAATTATCTTTCGCACAAAAACTCATTTCCATTCAACTGGTTTGACCTCATTAGGAGTTTGAACAATGGGTCCAAATACCTTTCTTTTATTTAATGAGTTTAATTCTATCTTCCTAGCATCTTTCTGGTTTCTCCAATCATGACTCTTCTGATATTTTGATACCGACATTGGTTTTGGATCTTCATTATCATTTTCAATTTCTTTCAATATAGAGAAAATAATATTTCATCATCATCATCAATTATCGACAACGATAGGAAACTTGGTCAGCTCATCTCCTAAAAGAGTTTTGTTGAACTTAGAAAACAAACAAAACAACTTTAATGCTAGTTGTAGAGAAATATAACGAATTCAAGCTGCTTGATATTTTCAAAGGCACGTAAGTGGAATCAGAAAGAAAACATCAAATTAAAAAACTCAAATCAAATTTCAGGTGAAAACAGTACTATGTAATAGAAAAACAGATTTCATGATCTCTTCACTAACCTATAGATTCCACAATCACTACGTAATGATATCATTACAAAACAAAAATTTGCTTAGTATGCCTTTTCTTTTTTGTGCATTAGTTTAGGGAATGTTGTAGATCTATTTGGCCTTAATGGTGACCAGTATAATGACTGTTGAGCCTCATACAAAATCACCATTTTATTTTTATTAGAGACATATCTAGATAGTAACAACTACATGCTTGCAAAAATGGTTGATCCTGAGGCAAGAGAGTTGCAAACTGCTTAAAATCCAATAGAGTCACGATGACGATGTGGGGAATATAACTTCATTAGTCCATTTCCTTATGTTAGTCTTTGTTTTGCTTATTCTTTGGCATTATGTGTATGTTGTACTATCAAGAGTGACATGAGCCAACGAATTGTGTATCTTAGATCTCAATAAAGAATTCACACAACAATCCCTCATAACAAATGTTGTCTATGTAGAAATATTCAATGGACTACCAAATAATAAGGTCAGCATAAAATCGCTTTCTTCACTAAACCAATTATTTACTAACTTATAGTGTTGTTTTTATTTTAATAACTGTTATTTTTATCTTCCATTTAGGTCATATGATCAGAGTCTATCTTACCATGTCATCATACAGAATCATCCATGCGCCACCATTTACAATAATGCACTATTATTAAAATGTCGGTAATATAACATTTCTCCTAATAGCATGATTTACGAATAACATTTTTCTTCATATTCACTCATTTATGTTGTGAAGCATTTCATTCAATACTTTTTAATATACGACCATTAACATGTTTTAAGCTTCTTCATTGAACTAACACATAACATTTACATACATTCTAAAAAATTACAATGATATATCTTCTCGCAGATCGCGCGAGTATATACCTAGTTACTATATAAGTTCAGTCTCTCCGATGTGCAGGTGTAGCTGGAAAGCCAATCAAATTTGAATAATATAGATGCTTCTCATGCATTCTATTCTCTCAAGCTTCCACATCATCAATGTATTTTTTTGTTTTTTATTCTACATTAATTATCATTCATAAATTACTTTAAATGAATTATATATTAGTAATATTAATATTTTAAAGAAACACAAAATATTCATATTAATTTAGAGGATATTTTAGTTATTATATATGTAAATAAATAAAAAATAGTAAATTAATAAATAATAAAAAACAAAAAATATTATATATTTCTTTAAATTAAAATTTAGCAAATGAGTAAACATGAACAAAATAATTATTAAAAATGATTTTTTATGTATTCTCATTTTTCAACGTTCCACATCATCAAAGTAATTTTTTTATTTTTTATTCGATACTAATTATCATTCATAAATTAATTTAAATGAATTATATATTAGTAATATTGATATTTTAAAGAAACGCAAAATATTTATATTAAATTCAGAGAATATTTTAGTTATTATACATGTAAATAAATAAAAAATTAGTAAATTAATAAATAATTAAAAAAATGTTTATATATTTATTTGAAATCAAATTCAATAAATTCTTAGATTTTAACAAAATGATTATTAAAAAAATATTGATTTTAGTTATATATGTTATTTAAAATTAGTTATCTTGAAAAATAAATTTTAATTTTAACTTATTTTAATAATTCTAATTTTAATAAACTATAATTACAAGTATTTAAAATTATATATATTACTCAAAAGAAACATTTGGAATGAAAAAAAAGATAATGCATGTATTTTTCAAATTCATCTTTATAAAATAAAATTTCACTCGCGCAATGGGGAGGCTATAACCTAGTGTTACTAAAATACTTGAATATAAGAGAATGATGAGAGATTTTGAGATTGTAAGTAATGTATTAAATTGAGTTGTTACATTACCTATTTATAGAAAAATTAATATGACTTTTCAATTTGAAAGAGGTTAATGGTCATACATTCAAATATGACCCTTCAATAAAAGTTCAGACATTCAAAATTTTATATGATTATAAAATTATAATATAATACTCCTCCTTGAATATATATTGACCAACTCTTTAAAAACTTTATCATGGAAAAACCCTTTGGAATAAGAACCATGATGAGCAAAAAAATAAGTGCAGCCAAAAACACTTGATTTGTGACATCATTATATTTATAATATATGTTTCCTAAATGTTGAAGTAGGGAACTCCTTTGTGAATAGATCGATTACATTTTTGCTTGAACTGATGTAATGAATATCAACTTTCTTCTTCCTCTCGAGCTCTTTGGTATATGAGAAAAATTTTGGAGGGATATGTTTCATTCTATCGCTTTTAAAGTATCATTCCTTTGTTTGAGCAACTTATTTTGCATTATCTTTATATAGTATCATTGGATTGATATTAGTTAATGATTCACATTTTTCTTGTATGTGTTGGGTTATATCCCTAAGCAACACGCATTCTCTACTTGCTTCATGGAGTGTAATGATTACGTCGTGATTTGAAGATGCCACAACTAATTTCTATTTTAGATAGCGCCACAATATCATCGTACCTTAAATTGTAAAAACACATCATGTTTGTGATAGAGCTTTATAAAGATATGAAAAATAACCTTTATCTGCAAAGTCAAGCAATTCATGTTTGAAATTTCTAGGATAAAATAATCATGAATCAATTGTTCCTTGTAAATATGGAAAGATATATATAATTCATTTCCAATGACGATGTGTGGGGGATGAACTATACGTGACAAGAGATTAGTTGCGAATACTATATCAAGGCCAGTATAATTTTCTAGATACAAGAGCGTTCCTATCACACACATATATGGTACTTCTAGTTCAAGTATCGCTTATTTGTTTTGTCCATGTTAAAATGTTTTAAGACTTTCTTTGTATAATTGGATTGATGCACGATTATCCCGATCTTAGATGCTCTATTTGTAAATCTAGGCAAAACATTGTTTGTCCAAAGTCTTTCCTTTCAAATTCTTTTTTCGGATAATTTCGACCATTCTTAATCTCCTTTGAGATCCTAATTATATTCGGATCATCCACATAAACAACTATAATAAAGAAATCCACTTGTTGTTTTCTGAATAAATACACAAGGACATACATGCTTGTTCATAAATTGTTTTTAATAAATATTCACTTAGACAATTGTACCATATACATTCAGATTGTTTCAATCCATGTAAAGATCATGGCAATTTAATTGCACGCGCATTTCTTTAGGCTTTAATTTTGATGTTTATGGCATTCTTAATACTTCACCAATTTCCATATATATATATATATATATAATTATCCTATGTTCCATATAGATATGCTGCAACAACATCAATAAGTTACATTTATAGATTTATGGAAGCTATTAAACTCATCAAATATTTGAACATGATTGCGTCCATAACAGGGAAACAAGTTTCCTCATAATCAATTCTGGACATGTGAGACAAGCCTTGTGCGACAAGACATGCTTTATATCTTTTGATTATTTAAGTTTGATGTTTATGGCATTCTTAATACTTCACTGATGCGTATCAGAGTTAAATATAACCTAATCTACCCGCAAGTGCACGACACGTGTGTAGTATTTTAGGTGTCGATCCCACAGAGACTATGCAACGCTACCTAAACCCGAACTATGAATCAAACTTGCTAACGAAAGAAGGTGAATGAGGAATGAAATACTGAAAGTAAAAACTACTTGTGGGTTCTAACGATGAGATAAACGTCCTAGGAAACCGGTTTCACCACAAGACTACCAAAACCGACGACCAACCTATCTATCATGCAATACCAGTTAAAGCTATCTAAGGCGGACGATCCTAACATAATATCTACCCTCTCTCAAGGCATAGACACGTGATCTAGACAAGCTGCCCCCTACTTTCGTGGCTGACACCATGAACTAAACCCATAAACTCTGTGATTCGCCCGTTCACCCTCAACCGTTGCTA
The DNA here is from genome assembly GCA_036759665.1 of Gynandropsis gynandra. Lineage (NCBI taxonomy): Eukaryota > Viridiplantae > Streptophyta > Magnoliopsida > Brassicales > Cleomaceae > Gynandropsis > Gynandropsis gynandra. The sequence goes on from CM071860.1 coordinate 15,398,922, forward strand.
CCCTACTTTCGTGGCCTAACCTCGGTTGTTCTAAACCTGACTTTCTAGGACTAGAATTCTCCTTTCGGTCCTTCTCCTAATCCCTAACACATGCATCTACGTGGCCATCGCAAACACAAGTAAATTCAAGAACTCAGATAAAGAATAGATGAACTAAAACGGGAAGATGCATTCAAAATAGATCAAAAGCGGTCTCGGGATAGCCAAAGGCTAATCCCTTCTCCTAGAACAAACAAACTACTCGCTCATGCGTCTGTAAAGAAACATAAACATAGTAGAAAGTCTAAGGAACATAAAAACCAAACAAAACCGAAGTGGTGCTGCTTGATCTCCAATGCTCCTCGCTTATCTCCTCGCAAGAATCTGCTCTAACTTCACTGAATTGTTCTCCTCTGTAAGCTTGCTGTAATCACGTCTTTTTGCCTCCTTTTAAGCCTCCTAAGTCGGTCCAATTGTTGCCCTAATTGCCCCACGAGTTCCCTTATGTTTTAAGTTAAGTTTACTTAAGTTTTGGGAGGTTTCGGGCCGCTACCCGCTCGGGTAGCGAGTGTACCCGCTCGGGTGCGGCTAGGGCAGTTCGTGCGCGTCCTGTGGTGCTGGAATGGTGCCCGATCGGGCATGGCATGTGTGCCCGCTCGGGCACAAGGCAAAATGGTCCTAAATGCTTGCCCGAGTCGTGCTAAATGGTCCACACAATTGGCCGTAGGTTTTGCCCGATCGTGCAAGGGTTGTGCCCGACCGGGTGAGGCTTTTCCATGCTCAATCTCGTCCCGTTTGTCCCGTGATGATCCCCAAAGTTGCTCCTTAGCTCCGTGCATGTTCCTTTAGCTCCAAAATAGTCCAAATACGCGTAAAAACCTGTAAGAACATGAAAAGCACGAAAGCAAGTAAAACGGATACAGAATCATACGTAAAACATCACATATGTATCAAAAACGTCTCCTAAATCGTGCAAGAAATACGTATGAAAACGAGATGATCAAAATCCCCCAGACTTGAATGTTTGCTTGTCCCTAAGCAAACGTAAACGTGGAATACATGGGGTGTGAAAAATACGAGAATTCCCCTTCTCCTAGAAACACCGCTAAAGCGAACCTAACCGATCAACTAGCAAATCGAGAGCAAATTCGGCCTAATCGAGTTTTCAGCCTTAATCCTAGGTCCACCACGGTTACCCATAAGAAAGTAAATCAAAGGAGACTAGACACGCTACCGTAACTCCCTCCACCAGACAAGACTTCAGACTATGCTAAACCTAGGTCAACCGAGGATACTTGTTTCTTTCTTTCCGAGCTTCTTTCTTTCTTTTTCTTTTCTTTTTCTTTTTCTTCTTTTTCTTTGCATACTATCACTTTTTCTTTTTTTTTTCTTTTGTTTTCTTTTATTTTTCCATTTTTCTTTTCTTCTTTTTCTTTGCATACACACTAGGCTTCTTTTTTCTTTTTCTTTTTTTTTTTTTTGTTTTCTTTTATTTTTCCATTTTTTTTTTCTTTTCTTTTCTTCTTTTTCTTTGCATACACACTAGGCTTCTAGGACGTCGGATTTGAAGGGATCTAGCCTCTACTTAGACCCAGACTACCGATGACGGTATACTCATGCATCTCGTGTGAGAGTGCAGCGGAGTAGGTGGCTTTTTGTGTCGTGCCCTTAGGACGTAGAAAGATGATCGCCAACCCACCACTTAGACCCGAGCCACCGAAGGGGTAACAAGGTCGATGCACTCATATCGATTTTTGATCATGCTTATTAGGCATTATTTCTATCGACAGCGGAGTGTTAGTGTGTGCTTTTTTTTATCTGCAAAACAAGCTCGATTTTATATTATCCAATGATCCTCAATGTAACCAAAGTAAAGTGTCATCCCCACGAAGTATGACCATCTGGGTAGAGAAAATAAACGACAGACCAGCCTAGCAACCTCGTCTAAACATCCCCACAAGTAACACTAGGATTCCCAAGAACTACGACCTATTGTTTTTCAGCCGACTAATAAGCTCTAACACATAGGAAAACCTAGCTCAATCATGAAAAGTCTCACGGAAAAGGTTAACTTCTTAAGCATCCTAGATTCGGGGTTCATCTCAAAACGTGGCACCGGACAAGTGCCTTGGGACGACTCTGACTCAATGAAAACAAAAACAAACTAAAAATTGCAAAAAATAACCTAAAAAATAAAAAGTCAAAAGAAAGTAAAACGAAACCACCTGACAAACGTGAGCTGCTCCCCCCAGACTTAAATTGAACGGCGTCCTCGACGTGAAGCTCCGATGGAGGATGAAGGAAGTGAAGAACGTTTGTGGTGTTATTTTTTTTCTGTGTTTTTCTTTTTCTTCTTTTTTTTGTGAAAAATAAATAACCGAGTCTGATAACACGTAATCCGTTATAGTTTTTATATCATTCTTAGGTCT
>CM071860.1:15404856-15427693 GCA_036759665.1 Gynandropsis gynandra
ACCCGCTCGGGTAGTGAGTGTACCCGCTCGGGTGCAGCTAGGGCAGTTCGTGCGCGTCCTGTGGTGCTGGAATGGTGCCCGATCGGGCATGGCATGTGTGCCTGCTCGGGCACAAGGCAAAATGGTCAGAATTGCTTGCCCGAGTCGTGCTAAATGGTCTACACAATTGGCCGTAGGTTTTGCCCGATCGTGCAAGGGTTGTGCCTGACCGGGTGAGGCTTTTCCATGCTCAATCTCGTCCCGTTTGTCCCGTGATGATCCCCCAAGTTGCTCCTTAGCTCCGTGCATGTTCCTTTAGCTCCAAAATTGTCCAAATACGCGTAAAAACCTGTAAGAACATGAAAAGCACGAAAGCAAGTAAAACGGATACGGAATCATACGTAAAACATCACATATGTATCAAAAACGTCTCCTAAATCGTGCAGGAAATACGTATGAAAACGAGATGATCATTCACCAATTTCCATATATATATATATATCATTATCCAACGTTCCATATAGATATACTGCAACAACATCAATAAGTTACATTTATAGATTTATGGAAGTTGTTAAACTCATCAAATATTTGAACGTGATTTCGTCCATAACAGGGAAAGAAGTTTCCTCATAATCAATTCTGGACCTGTGAGACAAGCATTGTGCGGCAAGACATACTTTATATCTATTGATTATTTAAGTTTGATATTTATGGCATTCTTAATACTTCACCAATTTCCATATATATATATATATCATTATCCAACGTTCCATATAGATATGCTGCAACAACATCAATAAATTACATTTATAGATTTATGGAAGCTGTTAAACTCATCAATTATTTAAACGTGATTGCGTCCATAACAGGGAAAGAAGTTTCCTCATAATCAATTATGGACCTGTGAGACAAGCCTTGTGCGGCAAGACATGATTGAACGTGATTTCATTATTTTCCTTTATCTTTCGCACAAAAACTAATTTGCATCCAACTCGTTTGACCTCATTAGGAGTTTGAACAATGGGTCCAAATACCTTTCTTCTATTTAATGAGTCTAATTCTATCTTCCTAGCATCTTCTGGTTACTCCAATCATGTCTCTTCAGATATTTTGAAACTGATATTGGTTTTGGATCTTCATTATCATTTTCTATTAATTTCGATATAGAGAAAATAATATTTTATCACTATCATTTATTTCATATCTTCTTAAAATTTTTCCATCATGGATATAATTGATGGAAATCTCATTATTCTCTATATGCTCAAGATTTTCATATTTTTCATTATGAATATATTCCTCCTCGCTTCTCTCTTTTTATATATTCTAAATTGTTTGTGAATTAATAATATATTTGGTTCTTGGCCAGTTGTTATGCATTATGAAATATTTATGGTAAGCAAAAAGGACTTATTTGAATTAATGATGAAGTATGTAAAATGGCATGTCCACAAGCAGAAATCGGAAGTTTCGTTCTCATTAGTAATGCTCGAGAAATAATTTTGAGACATTTAATTAATGATTTTATCATACCATTTTTCTGTATGAACATGTGGGGCGAGATGTTCAATCTCAATGCTGGTAAATGTAAAATAGTCATTAAAAGCTTTATAAGTGAATTCACCAGTGTTATCAAGCCTCACTTTATTAGTAGGATGATCAAAAAATTGAGCTCGTAATTTTGTTATTTGAGCAAGAAACCTCGCAAATACAACATTGTGGATTGATAATAGACAAACGTGTGACCATCTGGTTAAAGTATCGAAATGGTACACTTGGTGGATGAATATATACATGTATATTCTCTTGCATTCGTTCCGAAAACGATGGTGATTCATGTCTAATTTTGACCGATGATGGTTTTATTACCAATTTCCATTGACCGAACCATGTAAATAATTTATTTTGGATTTATTTAACTTTTTAACAATAAAATAATGAAGATATGAATAAATAATGAGATCACATATTCATTATTTACTTTAATAATGCAATAAAAAATAGCTCACAACAAAAATATGTTTGGTATGGCGATGTACATAATAATAATTAACAAAAGATAAATATTTATAAATATTAAGATACTACCTCGTGGTTGAATCCTTAAATTATATAGTATAATATATTATTTTATGTTCGGTATATAATAATGTCTCATATTTAGTTGATGATGTCTCATATATAGTTCATAATGTTCGGTATTTAGTCCATCATGTTTGCTATTTAGTACAAGATTCTATATAATATTTTTACTTGAAACTGAATCTAAATCGAAACTAAAATTGATTAAAAATAAAAATATATAAATAATTTAAATAATTTCTTTTAATGTATAGTATCCGATTTGCTTTTAATTTGTATATATATGTGTTGGAAATGAGTTATTCCATTCTTGGTGTGCCTGATGGTTTATGGATTTTAGGCTGATTCAATGATTTTGGTGATGAACAAAAAAGAGAGGGGCAAATGTACATTTCCTCACAGTTTTCACGGTAAGTGAGGGAGAGAGATGACGTCACTATTATTTTTGCGATCCTTATTAATAAAAAAATTTTATAACAATTTGGACATCCTTAAACTTTTTCCAAGTTTTCCATTTTCCGGTAAGCAAAAATCTCACAACGGTCACATTTACCGCCACAATAACAATTTGGACATCAACTACTGTTGGCTATATATACACATTTCTCATACACATTCCATTCAACGTCTCTCTCTCTCTCCTTATTTTTGAAATTCTCTCCGATTCTCATTTCTAATTGTTTTTTTCTTCTCGCCATGGAAACTAAACACAAACTCAACATCGATATCTTCTTTTCAGAGCGTTATCTTCATCCATCTGAACCGATGAGAAACAGAGTCTTCATCGGTATCAACCATCTAACAGAGGATATCGTCCTCTTCCCGAATGGTTTTCGACATGTCGTTGATATTTTCGATTCTCCCCTAGATTATTTCAGTTTTGATCTCTGTTGCTCTGATTTCAATCACATCAATGATATCATCTTTTATCATTTTCCAAATCCTCCGGCGTGCCAACACTTGGCCACGATGATCTCTACGGCGGCCACAAGCATGAGGATCGGCCGTCGAAGTATCTCCATGACAGTTCTCGCTACTTTGACCGAAGAGAGAATCTTCCTCTCCGTGCCCCCTCCGCCGGAAAGAGGAGTATATGAAGGTCGGTTGCAGAAACTATCGCTAGAGCGGACCTTCGACGTCGAGGGCACGAAGAATGTGGGTTTGGAATCGGAAACCTGTTCCATCTGTATTGACGATTTTTCGGATTCGGACAAGGAGCTTACGCAGTTGCCTTGTTTGCACCTGTTTCATCGAGATTGCGTCTTCGAGTGGCTTCGACGGAACAATTCTTGCCCGTTGTGCCGACGAGAGATCTCTGATGATTGAAGATACCAGGTGAAATATTGGGTTCGGGGTTTTAGGGTTTTAGCGCTGATCATTTTATTAAATATCATTGATAAAATTTCTTTCTTTTTTATTTTCCTTTCCTTCTTTCATTCTTTTCTCTCTTTCCTTTCTTTCTTTCTTTCTTTCATTTTCTTCTTTCTTTAATTGATCTTGAATTATTTAATTCAAGATCTTGAATAGATTGTGTATTACAAATACACATTACCATATGTATTTTAATAATTCAATCAATCAATAAAATTATTCATTTTCCTTTTCCTGAAATGGTATCAGAGCATATTTTTTTTCAGCTGAATTCAGCAATTTCTTTCGTCCGTTGAATGATTCATCGGACGATTTTTTCTTTTCATCCGGCTCTCTTTTGGCGGATTTCTGTTCCTCCAATTCTGCAATCGGCCAGATTATGTTTCACTATTTTACAGCAAATTGTTGTATTTCTTTTCTACCGTTTTTTTCTTTCTTCTTCACCGGTACTCTTTTCGGCGTTTAATATCTCTCTTTCCGACAAATCTTGAAAATTTTGTTTCTTGAGAATTCTAATTCTAATTCATCTACCTCATTTGCCGATATATTTTTTTTCTTCGCCGATTTTTTCTTATCCTATCTTGTATTTTTCTTTTATATAAGGCAAATTGCCTTTGATCGGTGATTTCAACCGGTATTTTTCTTATGTTTCGCTGGTATTCTTCTTTTGAAATTTCTTTCGGCATTTTCTTTCGAAATTTCTTCTTCGCCGATTTCAATCTCATATTTGAGAATTTCTTCAATAATTTCTTTCACAATTTCAATCTCCTTTTATCCTCTTATTTTCGGCGATTTTAAATAAAAAACGATCTTCTTTGTCGGTACTTTCCTTTTGATCGACACTTATTCTCTCTCTGTGAAATAATCTCTCATCTTCGCCGATTCTTTTTCTTCCGACGATTCTTCTTCTTTTCGGTGATTGTTCTGCAGCTCTTCTTTGCAAATCCATTTCATGTCTAGCGGACTCTTTCCGGGCCTTTGATGATAGGGAAGTATTTCTTTACAATCTAAACCACATTTTTTTACTACTAATAGAGCATTATGTTTAGATTTATGTGGTTCTATTACTACTTATAATATTTTTCTTGACTATGTAGGTAATCATTTTTTTCGGAGCAGTGTTAAGCCAATGCCACATGGGAATTATCATGCTTCATCAATTGCTCTTCAAGATGAGAGTATTCAAATCATACTCCTCATCTTGAGGAGGAGTATTAAATATCATTGATAAAATTTCTTTCTTTTTTTATTTTCTTTTCCTTCTTTCATTCTTTTCTCTCTTTCCTTTCTTTCTTTCTTTCTTTCATTTTCTTCTTTCTTTAATTGATCTTGAATTATTTATTTCAAGATCTTGAATAGATTGTGTATTACAAATACACATTATCATATGTATTTTAATAATTCAATCAATCAATAAAATTATTCATTTTCCTTTTCCTGAAACATTTTTCCTCTGTTGTCTGTAGTCTACCAAACTTTCTGTTGTCTCAGATGATTGATAAAAGCATGTGAAACCATGGGATTGGGGTTTTAGGGTTTCCAATTTTGTTTTGGTAAACCGTTTTAGGGTTTTATCATTTTTCTCCATTGTCTGAAGGTTATCAATTTCATGTCTATTGGCTTTCGTCTTCTCTTTACTGCTTACCATTACCCTGAATTACAAATTAGAGAAACTTACAAAAAGATTCTAACAGACGTCGTAAGAAAGATCCCAAGCCCTGAAGCAGAGAAACTTACAAAAAGATTCTAACAGACGTCGTAAGAAAGATCCCAAGCCCTGAAGCTGGCAAACTTACAAAAAGATTCTAACAGACGTCGTAAGAAAGATCCCAAGCCCTGAAGCTGGCAATGATGCCTTGTACGTGGAACGTATGCGCCTTGCGAATGTGGAACTAAGGTTGTTCTTGGTGTCTCATTGCTTTCTATCAAAATTCGATGGCCATACTTCATTAATTGCATTTGACATACATCACATGTTCTTTCTGGTCCATCGGATAGCTTTAAGAACATCTTGAGAAAGGTCACAATCCAAGAACCTACTTTCGACAGGATGATTGTAGTGTTCAGGTAAGGTTTATCTGGTTGTATATCAGCTAGTTATTTCTAGCACTGTAAAAAATTGAAAAATCTTGTTATCCGGCATATGATGATCATGTTGCAGATGAGCTGACAAATCAAGAACGGGTAAAGCATTTCAAAAAACATTCCTATGGTTGACATGTAGATTGTGCTCGTAACTGTATCTCTTGGCTTTCTTTCTTGCCCCATTGTTTCGAACAAATACCTATTTTGTTTCTGTAAAATCCTTTCCATGTTTATTGCAGCCTGAGAAAAGAAACCCTGGATTGACTCCAATGGATTGTGTCAAATTTCTCATATCTGCTGTACTGGGCCTGGTTGGACTCCTTGTCCCCTCTCTCTTCATGTCTCATCTGTCCTTCCAGGTTATTGTGTAAATTCAAAGGTTTCACCTTTTCAGGCATTGGTGATCTTTCTCTTGGATTTCAGATTATGATAAGAGTTATTACCTTTCAAAACTCAAGTACCTCAGCACATGATGTGAAATATAAGTCGACATTAGATGTTGTTAGTTGACAAAGCTATGCTCAAACAGTTTATATATTCTATAATGTTTTGCCACATTTCATCCCTACATCCGATAGATTTTTTTCCTCGATAAAATTATGTCTTAATGGCATGCGACTTCCTTTAAGTGGCAACTGAGAATCTGTCTGTGACATTCCTCCAGATTTGTTAGTTTTGTGAGCATTCCAGATGTCCTGGAACGTGTTTACACCATAGAGATTAATATTATACAGATCAAGGAAGCAATAGGAACTGAAAACAAGAGTGATAAGACCTTGACTGTTGTAAGTGCGCTTGGAATACAAATACTTTAATTATGAACTCCCATTGTATTGGATGACAGGTTCAAGATAGTCTGCAAGCAAAAAAACCAGAAAGTATGGAAGGTACGTTTCGCCTGCCCCTTCAGCTATATTGCTTAAGACATATTAGTGTAGATACGAAACAGACTTACGGTTTTCTGTGTATGCACTTTGTTACATCAATGCTCTTCGTGGTGAGATAGTTTCTTCAATGCCCAGTTACATTGACAGCTACTAAAAATACAACTAGTAATCATTGGCTTAACTCTTGAAAATTCCATTTAATTATTATTTGATTGTGTGGATCAGGTAGCAGACCATAGCTTGAGCTAAGTGAGGAGAAAGCAATCGTCTTTTACCAGGTAACTTTACATGAAATGGTTTTCCATCTCACCTGGCCTGTTTGGAAGAAAGAGTAAATTTCATTTTCTCGCATGTTTGGCAGCCTGGTTCACATCCACAGCAACCAACTGGCTCTACTGTGGCAGATGAAAACTCTTAAGTATACTCAAATTCCCCTTTGCATCACAGATTTAGTTATTTCGGTTTTAAGAGAGCCTGTTATTTGTTACTCATTTTTGTACTCTTGACGAATATAAGAATCAACTGACAAATTTTAAACTTGTTTACCACAGAAGATTGCATAGTATTTGGATTTCCACCGGCATTTACCTCATCAATGCTGCAGGGATCGATGCTTGTGGTGAAGTTCCTGGACTTGTGGAGAAAAGAAGCATGAAAGTGGCCAATGGGTTGACATTGAGGCGACAAAAGTAATGTATATACAGCCGGAATGACTCAGAGACTGTGCTTGCAAATACTGAAAATACATGTAGGGATGGGATTCATGGCCTGGCACTCCCGAAAATAAGGGTACGTTGTATAATTTTGATCATGCAAATGTTAGATGAAGTTCAGGGGCGATGTAGTTCCTACCTCTGTAAGTTGTTGTCAATGTATACGCAATAAAAGAATCTCTAATAACTCTTGTAGGATCATTAGTCTGTCATAGTCATCAAGCGACTCTTGTAGGATCATTAATCTGTCATAGTCATCTATCAAGCGACTCTTGTAGGATCATTAATCTGTCATAGTCATCAATTGTAAGTCTCACATCGCTCATGAATATTCTCACGCAAACAATATTGTCAATGATAGAACTTCCAATGGGCATAAGTTGGTGGACATGGAAAATTTCTACTGATATTTCGCCCAAATTGCACTCAAACAATTTATGTTTTAAACGGATTGCAGATTTGTGGGCTGATTTTCTAATTTTCAAAACATAATACTTTTAGATGAAGGAATAATCATATGCATCATAATTAAAAAAATATATGAGTATATTGATTATATAACAATTTCTTTTAAATTATATAATTGATTTATACGATTATAATTATTTATAATATTTATATGTTGATCATTATTTATAATAATAATAATACATCATATCGAAAAATTATCTATTCAAATTATCATAAACGTAATTTTATAACATAAAAATGCCATTAACAATAATTGTTCATCAATATCATATATTCTTAAAATTATTATAATGATATTTTATAATTAAAAAAACTTTAAATGTTTAAACTTTTAGTGGAGGATCATATTTGAATTTATGATCAATAAACCTCTTTCAAATCGCTCATTATTCAATACAAAATCTACAAACTCCAAATCTCTCCCATTTTCTAAAATTTAAGTATTTGATATTTTTTCTTTCAAATTCAAGTCTTCGGGCTTGGGCCCTCAATAAGCCCACAAAAATTGCGATCTGGCTCACCGGACTTCGATCGATCCATTGGGCTCTAAACAAAACCATTACTAGAATTATGTCTAACTTCTAAAACCTCTCTTTTATCCTCTCCCTCGGTGCCGTATTGTCGTCATGGATTGATTACAACTTCTAACATGTATTTCATGAATATTTAGAATATTGAAATGTTTTTGAAAAAGTATAGGGATAATGGAAATGAAGTCCTAAAGAAAATTTATGAAAATATGAAAATAAAAAAATATTATGATTGTTATAGTTCCAATCTCTCTATGTAAGCCGTTCTTGATTGGAGAATGAAAATGCAGAGTGCGGTGCACGGTAAGACTTCACTTCCATTGCTCTATCGGAGATAGCATGCTCTGGTTTCCAATCTTACTTGCATTGAACTTGTTTTTTTTTGGTCTATCAGGTTTTGCCCTGCCATCTCCGGCGAGGATCCATATCCGTGAGTGAAGCAACATAAAATAAACCAAATTTGATACCTGAATATTCAGTTTGATAACCTGCTACTAATTCTTCTTCGGCTTCTGGTAAATCAAAAGGTAACCTCTCTTATAGAATAAGAATATCCTCTTCCCCAAGAAAGCTAACTCAATAGGAATTCTCTCTCTCGCCGATGCTATTTCATCCGATGCTGTTGGTCTTACCGGTCTTGGTGGTAGGGCAGTAGGTCGGCCCTTTTTCTATCGGGAGATCCCCTACCATTTCCGGGTTTGGCCACGTGCCCTTCCTTCTCCTTTACAGTCGAGCATACTTTTGTTCCTTCTCCTTTCCGAAAGAGAATCCAATCTTAACTGGTTGTTTGCTGTTCAAGAATTTAAGGTTAGTGAGATCTTCTTTCTCACTTTGAATAAAGCTCAGAGTTAGCTACTCTTAAATCGCATTCAAGGTCCTACTCTCTTTGTTAAAGGAAAGTCTCCCCCAGTAAGTAGTAAATACCTTCAACACACTCACGTCGGCGACAGCTTGCGTCGCCAAAGTGAGTCACTCGAACTAGATTCGTCTTGGATCTTGGTCAGCGTTGAAGGGGTGAGGTGCATTTTTTATTTGAAATATTGCTACGATTACATTGATGAGAAGACAAATCAGTTGAAAATCAATGAAGTTAGGAGCAAGATGTATTCACTCTGTAAGGAGTAAAAAACCGAATTTGGGGTTACGATAATGGAGGAGCATGCAAAGGAACGACAAAACAGATACCGATGACTGATGACGATTCCAGCCTGGAGGAGCGGCAAAATGATGATTCTCTTCTTGGGACGATGATTCACTCCTCTTTGCGATGATTCTCTTCCAGCCTGGAGGAGCGGTAAAACGGTGGGACGATGATTCTCCTGGAGAACGATGATTCTCCTCCTCCTAATTCAACCGAAGCTTCGTCGCAGGGAGGTTAGGAAGAAGAAGAATGGTGATGGTTTATCAAGAATGGAATCGTGCGGAAGGGCAGGTAAGGAAGAGTAGGGAAAGAAGAATGAAGGTTATCAAGAAGGAGAAGAGGAATGATGCAGTTATCAAGAAGAATGAAAAAAAATTGTATTGCCCAAGACCCAAGCTCTGATACCATAAAGAACTTTGTTATTGATTGATTAAGAATTAAATTTACAGGTTATTTATACTACTTTATTCTTAACTAATTATCCTAAATATGTGCAAATCATCGTATTTTGAGAACAACCCTTTGTACCAGTTGTCTTCAACTTCGTGACCTTGATTGACCCAATACAAGTAGTTTCTAAACTATGAGATTTGTGTTTCTTCCAATCATTTATCAAGAAATCGTCGACTCAAGAGTTCGATCCACCTCAATATTTCTCCAATAGTTCGGGTTTAAGGAAAAATGGCGAAAATGAACTTTTGCACCTGTCTTCGGGTTCGCCAAGATCTGGTTAGACCTTTCTTTTACTAAGGTAAACAAGGAACTGTTGTGCAATTGTAGCATTCAAAGCCATCAGATATTTTAGCGATTCATGGTCGGTGTGAATTACAAACTCCTTTGGCCACAAGTAATGTTGCCAAGTCTTTAACGCCCTCACAAGTGCATACAGCTCTTTATCATAAGTGGCGTAGTTGAGAGTTTCTCCTCCGAGTTTCTCACTGAAGTAGGCGATCGGCTTCCGATCCTGCATTAAGACTGCTCCAATGCCTACACCTGATGCATCACATTCAATCTCAAAAGTTTTAAGAAAATTGAGTAATATAAGCAACGAGGCGTTAGTCACTTTCTCCTTCAGCGTTTGAAACACTGCTTCTTGAGCTTCTCCCCATTTGAATCCCACGTTCTTCTTAATAACTTCCGTCAGAGGGGCGGCTATGGTGCTGAAGTCTTTTACGAATCGCTGGTAAAACCCTACAAGTCCATGGAAGCTCCAGACTTCCCCGACGATCTTTGGGCTTGGCCATTCTCGAATGGCTTGGACTTTATCCTCGTCGACCTTAACACCATCTGCACTCACTACAAAACCTAGGAAAACAATGTTATCCGTACAAAACGTACATTTTTTAGATTGGTGTATAACTCCTCTTTCCTAAGTACCGTCATAACCGATTCTAAATGTCCTAGGTGCTCATCCAAATTCTTACTATAGACTAAAATGTCGTCAAATTAAACTACCACAAATCTACCTATGAATTCCCTAAGCACATGGTTCATTAGCCTCATAAACGTACAAGGTGCATTCGATAACCCAAAGGGCATGATTAACCATTCTTATAAACCATGTTTAGTTTTAAATGCAGTTTTCCACTCATCTCCTTCTTTCATTCTAATTTGATGGTAACCGCTTTTAAGATCAATTTTCGAGAATACCCTACTTCTGTGTAATTCATCTAACATGTCATCTAGCCTAGGAACAGGGTGTCCATACTTCACCGTGATATTGTTGATTGCACGACAATCAACGCACATGCGCCAGCTGCCATCCTTCTTCGGTACGAGTAGCACGGGTACGACGCATGGACTCATACTCTCACGAATATGTCCTTTGGCCATAAGCTCCTCTACTTGCCTTTGCAGCTCCTTTTTATCCATGGGATTGGTTCGGTAGGCTGGTCGATTTGGTAACGTTGCTCTGGGAACGAAATCGATTTGGTGTTCAATTCCACGTATCGGTGGCAATCCGGTGGGGCTCTCTTCGGGACAGACGTCGCTGTATTCCTGAAATAATTTAGAAATCTCACTCGGAAGCATCGGTGCAAGGTTAGCTAAGCTCGAAAGAGCTTCCTTATAAACAAAAAGTAATATGGTTTGGTCAGAATGGAGAGTTTTCTTGATCTCACCCGATCGTGAATAAAAATTTGACGGTCTAAGTTCAAGCGCGATTTGCTTCTTCAGGTGCATTTGGTCTTGTATTACTTCCTTCGGCGTCAACAGAACAAGTACGGTCTTCCTGCCATTAAACTCGAAATAATGCTTGTTAGTGTATCCGTCGTGTTTTACCTTGCGTTCTGATTGCCAAGGTCTTCCGAGCAAAATATGGCTCGCCTCCATCGGGAGTACGTCGCATAGAATCTCGTCTTCGTATTTTCCTATGGCAAATGGGACGGTCACTTGGTTTTTCCCCTCCCATCTCACCATTCTCATTCAACCATTGGAGCTTATACGGCTTCAGATGCTTTTGAACTTTTAGTCCGAGCTTTCGAACCATCGTAGCGCTTGCAACGTTCGTGCAACTCTCTCCATCAATGATGATGACTTTTCCTTTTCCGTGAACTAAACAGCGGGTGTGGAACAGATTCTCACGCTGTTCTTGCTCGTCACACTTGGGCTGCGTATTTACGGAATGTTGCGTAACCAGCAACTCGTCCGTGGCCGGTTTCTCTTCTTGCGTCTCGTCCGATAGTTCGGGCGCCTCATCCTCGGATTCGAATTCTCCATCGTCATGAAGGATCATGACTTTCTTGTTTGTACATTCACTGGCATAGTGTCCTTTTTCGTGAAACTTAAAGCATTTCACGTCCCGAGCCCTTGAAGTTGTGGCCTCGATCTTCCCTTTGTCTCGCGGCACGGCTAGTCCAGTATTCTGCGCGTCTCGGCCCGTGGCCTGTACCTTCGGCGTGTCGCGGCCTGCTGGAGCCGTGTTATCCTTCCTTGGATAGCTCGGTTTCTCGTCTCGTGACTGGCCATATTTTCCAGCCCCATAGGCCGAACGGGGTTTCGTCACCGCTGGAGTTGTTGTTCGATGAGAATCGCTTTGTGAAGCATCTCTTCGATCTCCACATAGTGTTGTAGTTCAAGTTGATCTTGGAAGTCTAGGTTGAGTCCTCCAAAGAACCGAGACATCGTGGCCTCCCTATCTTCTGTAAGGTCAGCCCGCAACATTAGTAATTCCATCTCTTGGAAATACTCCTCCACGGAACGGCTTCCTTGGGTGAGTTTCCGTAACCGCCGATGAACCTCTCGGTGGTGATGGTTTGGCACGAACCTCTTGCGCATAATCTTCTTCATTTCCAGCCAAGTAGCTACTGGTTCTTCGCCATTTCTTCGTCGAGAAATCGTGAGTTGATCCTACCAACTCAACGCATAGTCGTAGAACTCTGTGGCCGCCACCCTAACCTTTTTAGCCTCGGGGTATGCTTGGCAACCGAAAACAAGTTCCACCTTCTTTTCCCATTCTAGGTATACTTCCGGGTCGGCCTTGCCGTGGAATACGGGGATTTTTAATTTGAGACCATCGAGGTCGTCCCTCGGGTTGTCTCTCTGCTCCCTTGGCGCGCGTCGCCGCCGGTGACTACTTCGGGACGAGGATGAGCTGCCTCGTTCGTAGTAGTTGATGTCCTTCTCACGCGGGTTCCTCTCACGTTGCTGGAACGCTGGGACGTTTCTTGGACGTGTGGGACGTTCGGCCTGAAACTCTTGACGAAATTCCTCCATCTCAAGCGGGTTCCTCTCACGTTGCTGGAACGCTGGAACGTTTCTTGGCCGTGTGGGACGTTCGGCCAGAAATTCTTGACGAAATTCCTCCATCTTATTGTTGATACTTTGCTCTAGGCGAGCCGCGAGAGCCTCAATGAGTCTCTCATTGACACGGCTTTGATCACCTCCCATTTCACCCATGCCGTCTTAGGGTTTTCCTTGCGTGTACCTACTCGTGAGTTCTTGCACACTTAACAAACGGAGCAGCCACAAGCGGAAAGAAAACAAACACAAACCCTAGACAAGGGCACATACGGGTAGAATCGTACACACACACACGTACGAATAAGTTTCAACCGCACGGACTAGATACGTACGAATAAATTTTCAAACACACGAACTAGACACGCAAAAATAACTACTCACACGTTCGCAAATATACGCACACAATAGGCACTTAATCGCACGAAATATAGGTATGCACACGATAGACTACTAACGTATGAATATAGGCGCACGAGTTACTTCAATCGTATAACGCGGATTCGTTCAAGATAATCACTCACGGGATAAAATTTTGAACGTTCGACTATACCTTAATATATATTTTTTTTTATTTTTCTGTAGGATTCAATCAAGCTATGACCAAAAAGGTCAAAACCAAATTGAACTAACCTTTTGACGCTAGAACGAGCTCTAATACCACTTGACGCGATCCCGACTGGAATGACGCTCTAGACAAGGTTAGGGTTGGATATGCCTTGCTGCAACGGATTGCACAAGGGTGTGTGGGGCGAGTGGTCACACGAGAGTTGCAGAAGGTTCTCGATTCACCGGTTCGTCTCCGATGGATATTACACACCAACGAAGGACGAACAACCGTTGGATATTACTCACCAACGAGGCTTGCTGGATATGACGCACCAACAATCCGAGAATTCACAAGAATTCAAGAGAAAACTTAGTTTTTTATTAAAATTTGATGAAAAGATGGATGTCTACAAAGGAGGGTGGCTGGCCATTTTTTAGATAAAACCAAGGCCATGCAAAAATTAAATAAGCATTAAATATGTAAACTTCATGCAAGGCCTCTTATTAATGTCTAGATAATATAAAACAAGAAGATATTCTTGTTGGCCGTGCATATGGGGACGCGTACTCCTTGGGTCTCGGGTCATTAATTAGGTCGCGGGAATAAGTGACTCGCGACCTCGTTAAAAACCCGTCGTCGGAAAACCCCGTGAGACAAAACCGACGAAGGGAAAAGAGTACACGCGGGGACTTAACCTAATTAATAACCATTGCGGGTTGAGCTTCGGCTTGAATGACGTTCTTTAGGCTCGTGACTTCACGTGAACTTGAATACTCTTCATGTGCGTGGACGGTTGTGAGAATCCCGATAATGGCGTCCTTGAGCTTTGCGGCCTTGGCTCGGGTCACGGGACCAGCGGGAAGGGTCAAGGCTTCTTCCTCCATAGCTCTGGCTCGGGTTACGGGACCTATGTATTTTGACCTAGTCGAGTCTCGGGTCGCGTTGATGACGGTCGCGTCTCAGGTCGCGCTGGTGGCGTCTCGGGTCACGTTGTTGGCGTCTCGGGCCGCATTGTTGGTGTCTCGGGCCGCGCTGATGGCGTCTCGGCTCGCACTTTCGGCGTCTCGACTCGCGCAGACTTCTTCTTCTTCCGCACTGCAGGTCGCGTCCTCTTCTGCGTTGTTGGTCGCGTCTTCGGCGTCCTCCGGGATCATATCACTATTTATCCTAGATTCAATAGCGGGTGGTGTGTACTTTGTTGTTTCAATAGCTTCCGCTGTATATGCATCCATTCAATTTTCAAGCTAGAAATGTAAGCATGTTTGAGGATTTTATCTATCGAGAAGTTGACACGTAGAGGATTCTGTTGAGAATCTTCTTGAGATTATTTTAATGCTTTGATATTTCATGGATATGTTCTCTATCTGTTACGATTTTTGGTTTCAGTATGCATTAATCTTTCTAAAAGATATCTTTTCTTTTCTCTTGACAAGAAATTAGCGAGCACTAAACTAACATTTAGTATGAGACCGACATTTAGTATGAAAGAGTAACAATCTATGTCGATGTTAAGTATGAAAGAATATAAATCTTCAATGCTCAAGGTGCCTTAGTTCACCATGTTGTTCGACAGAAAACCTATGTTATTTAAAGCTGGTTGGACTTAAAGTGTGGTGAATATAGAATCTTTGACCACTCTACCATGGTTTGGACCACATCATGTCTCGCTATGGTGCTTTAGACTTGAAGCTGGTTAGCCGATATGGTGCTTCGACTATAGAAATCTGGTTAACTTAATCGTAATTCTCACCAAATATCACCAAATATCGAATTGTGGTAAAGTTGAACCACACATAACTTAAACCATAATATATTGGTGTCTGCCCTTTGTACAAATCTCTTCACATTTTCACCTAATTTTGATGAAATATGTAAACTATATATTATCACAATGAGTTAAAAAGAATGAAAAAGAGAGATGGTAAACGAACACACAGACATGAATAGAGGCCATTAAATTTCGAATAATTTTTTGAAATGGTTCAAATGCACAAAAATGATACATAATTTATCTTGTTTTTGAATATAAGATGTGATTCTAAGATTCAGACTTACCATTGGATCTACAAACAATAAAGTTCAAGAATCTACTATCGTTGAAGAACCACTTTCGCAGTATCATGTATAATAAAACAACAAATGCTAAAACTACTAATCCATAGCAAAAACAAATTGTAAAAAGTTTGGTTTTGATTTTGGTGGAAAAACACTTTCAATGTTGCACACTAGTGCTCTGTTTTATTGAAAAGAATTATTTTATATTACAAAAAAGATATTTAAAGATACTAGTATATAATCCGCGCTACGTGCGGACTAATATATATAAATATTATTTATTATTTCAATTAAAATTAAAATTTAAAATTATTTTTTATATTATAAAAATTATGTGAGTTAAAAAATGTACATAATTGAATAATATAAAATTTAATAGTTTGTTGATAAATATACGTAGAAAAACGATATATATAACATATATAGTTGGTAATGATATTATATAATAAAACCCTTTTTCTATATAATGTTTAAAATATTTAACTCTTAGGATTATTGTATTTCTCTATCTGTTTCGTGATAGAAATTACAATATTGAAAACTCCAATTTCTATTCTTTTGTAATCCTAATACTTTAATATTCTCTAAGAATTCACCATTACTTATCGATCTTATACCCAATTCTTTCATTCTCTATCTTTCAATTTTTTGTTCGGTTTTCAAAGCTTTTTCTCTCTTATTCAAAGCCTTTAGTCTTGCTTCAAGAACCTTCTCCTTCTCCTTCATTGTTTTCACATTTTTGTCCAAAGCTAACTATCTGTTCGCCAACTTCACTACTTCACTCTCGTGTGGCTTATCTCATTGTGCGCTTCTTCAGCTTCACCTTCATTTTTAACGCTCCACTTGCTTCCTTCTTTCAGAAACATAATAGATTCTCTCAACCAATAACTTGCAGTTAGTGGTCATCCCTTTATTGGAATATCCTTCAAGTGGCTTCAATATGACCAAACAGAGCCTTCAAGAACCATGCTGCTACACAAAGAATATAGGTTTTTCCGTTGTTTCGTTGATTGAGTTATTGAGGAAGAAAATTCTCGAATCAAATATAATGGCAAAACCATATCCAAAAAATGAATTAACAGAAACAAAAAGACTCTTGAATGAAAGAAACATATGGTTTCACCATTTTTCAGGCATGACATCAAAGATACTTTATTCACATTAACTTATACTTTGCAAACAAGAATGTCTATGCAAATATAATCTATCCCTACAAATTGATAGTATTAAAAGAATTGTGAAGAAATTATTGAGAGATCAAAATTTTATTAACGGTTTTGATTACATGTCTGCGTTTAAGCTTCGACCAAGCAGACTTGTTGATTCTTTTGGAAACTTACCTTTGGTAGACCTGCATCAACACAATAACCAATCCAATCACATACAGAAGAAACAGAAGAAGGATTCTGATGGAATCGAAACATAAAACAAAAGTGGTGTTAAATTTTATTCATTGTGATAGATTTTAAAGTTGGCATTAATAGAGGCTTGAAAAAAAAGATTGAGAGAAAACAATCGTAGAGGTGCTGAAACACAACTACTTTTCATGAATTTATTAGAAAACAATTGACGATAATAACCATGAACAATAATGAGAATTAAAAGAGTTTTATTTCTTCATTAATATAAATAAATGTAAACATGAATATAATTTAAAAAAAATGATAAATCATGATTGAATAAATTCAAAATTCAAAGTAAAAAACAATGAGCAAAAAAACTTTTTTTTATTACAAATTTCGTTTTATGTATTGTATTACCAATATAAAATAATTATAATTTAAATTTGATATTTGTATAAAATTTAATTAATTTAGGATATCAATTATTTAATGATATAAATTGTGGTACAAAAATTTTTCAATAACAAATATTAGATATAATATTATAATTATTATTGTTACTATAAATTGTTAAATATGTAATTTATATGTTTTGAAATATGTTATTTAATATAAATTGATATATAATATTATTTATATTTATTTTTATATATTTATTTTTATTTAAAGATTTCTTTTGTAGGTTAAACTTTTATTAATATTAAATAGAATTTAAGTGGAAATAAATGGGTGAGAAAAAAGTTTTTTTTTCTAAGATAACATAATCCTTGCTGAGGTGGTTTCACGAGAAACAAACTTACAAAAATTATTATTATTATTATTATTATTATTATTATTATTATTATATATATATATAACTAAAATCAAGCCTATGCGATGCGCGAGTTAATATTTTTTATATTAAAAATTGTTAAAATTAAAATATATATATATATTATTTTTTATATAAATTTCGTGATATGAGTAATACAATAAAATAATCATTACGAATAATTTAGACGGGTTAATATATATAAAAATATCATTTTTATATCAATAAATAGTTGAACTTAAATCTTTTTATTTTAATATCTATAATTATTTAAAAAACAAAGTTTAATGTACTTAAAAAATACTCACGTGAAAATAAGATAAATATTTTTCGTTTAAACACACATATATATATATATATATATAAATGAAAGAAACTAAATTTCATAGTATTGAAGATGTTTCTCAACTACTTCTCTCAAATATTCATATGATTTCCTATTGTATTCCTAAAATTTCTTTTGAAAAAATCTAAAATATATTTATTTAAAGTCTTAAGTATATTTTAGTTCAATTTTATTTTGATCTTACATATTTGTGATGTGAATCACTATAATAGGTAGAATCATTTGTATTGTAATCAATTTAAAAGAAATATTTTTTCTTTTTTCACATATATTAAATTTTTCATTATAAAAATTTTCTATTTTATATTCATTTAGAATTTAATAATTTGGACCAAATTATTGACAAAAAATTAATAATAATTGAGGAAAATAATAAAAGTAATATGATTTTTTAATAAATGTTTTTTTATTAAAAAGACAAATATTATGGCCACACATACTCTTTGGTTGCGAGAGTCTCCATCCATCACTTCATGTTTCTCCAATTTCTCTTTTACCATACCCTGACCTCAATTAGAAATCAAAATATAAACTTCTAACCCAAATATATTATATTGGAAAAAATCATTTTCAAGTGAAAGTTTCATAGAGAATGATGGCATATTTACGTATACATGAGATTGTCTTCTCTAGAAAATACTATGTTTATATATACATGAGATTGTCTTCAAGCATTAGATAGGATGGTAATCCAATTGATAATGATATTCCATAGAATCAAATCTAGTGCACAGAAATCCATGAGAAAAGTCACACACTATCCGAATTTTAGTTCCAAGATATACCAATTTATCCGAAAATCAAAATATACAATATTTTGATAGACTTACCTCAAGGATCCTTTTTCATCTAAGCCTTTTTTTCTTACAACCCTAAAAACAATAAACAAACAAATTGAATCAAAAGCAGAAGAAGAAGCGAATAAATCTCATAATCTCTTTTTCATACTCATTTGCATGGATCATCAAGCTTACCTTCGCACAATGTGAGCCAAAATATAGACCAGAAAGGTACCCAGAGAGAAGTGGAACACAATGTAGTTCCAGCGAGGATGGTCTCTTCACTCATAGGTACTTTCCCGAGCATTTCCGCAGTGGCACTGAAGTATCTGGTCCTTCCCTTGAAGCTGAGAATTTATTAGATCGCAACAAGAAAGATATAAGCGCAACAAGCAGACTTGTTAACAGCAATTACTCAAAGAAATGGAGAGGTAAGGATATAACTGGCTGCATGGTTCCAAGAATTCACTTTTCGCCAGACACTGTTCTTCATCGTAGTGTTTATGATATGCATTTCAGACATATTGAATACATTTTTTAGGGGGTCTTTAAATCTTGTGGCCCCTCTTACAATGGAGTTACTTCATCCTATGTAGCTCATGGTGGTTTTCCATTAAATAGAGCTGAAGCAGAAAATGAACCAGGAAGGTGCAGAAGAACTGATGGAAAGAAGTGGAGATGCAGCAAAGATGCATTACCTTTTCAAAAATACTGTCTAAGGCACATGCATAGAGGGGTCAGGAAGCGTCCAGCAAGCGCCAACGCAGAGGCTAATAGTAGCTCTGTACCCTTTTCCTTGATGGAAACTATTGGATCTGCATCTTGCAAAGATATAGATGAAAATGTCAAACTGAATACCAACCTCTCTGTGTCAATCCTTGGCCAAGATTGTGATTGTGATGAAACCAGAAACCACATAAAAAATGTGTTGGACCTAACATCACATCATCAAAGAAAGGTAATAAAGGCTTTCGGATCATGATCCTCGAGTTATTTTCCTTACCTTTTTAACCTAAATCACCATGAACATCACTTAGTTTCACCTAGGAATTTCTCCTAGACAAAAATAAGGATGATGGAGCAATAACATCAGAACAATTCCACCAACCTCAAAGAACCGATTTGCATCACCCAAAAATAGACTCGAAATGAACAATTTTAGCATCTAGTGAAGAAAAGTAACACATTAATTCCATCCCTAAGCACCACAAAATAGCCATCATAGTTCATTCAAGCATTTTGCCATACATTTGATGGTCAAGTATTTTGAATTTACCTTCACCGAAAGGGATGGTGACGAAATTCAAACCGACCAACGATGGTGGCGGCATGATCGTCCACATCATAATGTGTGTCATCCTCTTCATTTCAACAATGATGTGGCAGCTTGAGCTTTCAGCATTTTTCTTCTTTTAATATATCGATTACACACTAACACCGACCAACCCACTGAAAGTTTTCCAAGACATAGAAACTTTATGAATGGAAATTTTATAGACAACGGTTATTAAACTGCACCGTGGGAGACTACCCAAGCATATAGAATGATATTCGTGATTTTGTCTGTCAAGCTCCTTTGATAAGGTGTATAAAAAGGAATGAAAGAAGAACTATAGGGCAAAAGAGAGAAAAAACAAAATTGTAGGGGTTGAATTGGACTTACTCATTGTTGTTTCTCGCCTCCATCTCTTGCTTCAATATGTCGCCTCCTAGAGAAGTAATCGAATGCATCACAATTTGACATTGATTCACACAAACTTCACCCGTCTTCGCATGTCTCTCCGTAGTTATAAGCCTCCTCTCACAAAACCTTCACCTTTATATATATATATATGATTTCAACAACAATGGTGATTTCAACAAAGGAGAAATTCATCTAGAAAACTGCAATAGAGGTGGGGTTTGATACGATGGTTATGGAATCAAGAGTTAGGGAAGGGGAACCCAATCAAAGAAACAACAGATATTTTCCCATGGCCCGTCGTCGTCAGCGTACTCTTCACCACCAAACCGTCGCGCCTCCTCCTTCCTCTTCAACACCCTTCTTAATTTATAATTGAAGATTTATTAGTTTTTGTTCGCTAAGTAGTGGCAGAGTGGAGAAAGACATTCATATGACCCGTGAAAATAGTGAAACATATTCGTAAATATAATTATATACATATATGTATTCGTATTGTTAATAAGTTAATTTATAATTTATTGTTATTAAGTTAATATATCTATATAAATGTAAAATAAATAATTTATATTTATAAATTAAAAACGTTGTTAAAAATTTTAATTTTAGAATTAAAAATAATAGATATCTTTTATATTTATTTGAAAATGTAATGACATCATAAAAATAAAATATTTTTATTAATTATAAATTTTAATAATGACTTTCAAAACTAATTTAAATACAAAATAATGATAAAGTGTTTAATTTGGTAAATTGTTAATATTATGCAATTTTGCATTCGTATTTTATATATATATATATATTCGAAATTATATATATACATATGGGATATTAATATAAAGTTATTATATATATATTGTGGATTTTCATATATGAAAAAAACATTTTAATATATTGTTAATGCATATTAATACGGGATAAGACCACATCAATTCAAATTAATTGTAAATGACTCATAATTGTAAATACATTAAGTAGTGATAAGATCAAATTAATTGTAATTAATAATGTATTATATATATATTCGTATTGTTAATAAGTTAATATATAATTTATTGTTAATAAGTTCATATATATATATATATATATCAACGTAAAATTAATTATAATTTATATTTATAAATTAACTATGTTGTAAAATTTTTAATTATAGAATTCAAAATAATATGTATCTTTTTCATTTATTTGAAATGTTAATGACATCATTAAAATAAAATATTTTTATTAATTATATATTTTAATAATGAATTTTAAAAATAAATTAAATAGATTAAATTATTAATCTTATGTGATTAATGATATATATATGTTCATTACTTATAATAATATTTATAATAATTATATTAACTGTTTAAGAAAACTTTATTTGATATTAAAAAAATTAAAAGGAAGATGTTTGGTGAGGTGGCGTAAAGAGGATGCACAAAAACATCATCATTTTTATATATACATTTAATTATTGATTTAATTATATATAATAAACAAACAATAAAAAAATTTATATATATAATTGAGTTTTATTGATTTCACATAAATTTAAATTACATCACGCATAAAAATTTCTTTTTAATAAAATTTTCATTTTGTGTTTTTTTTATTGTATTATAAATATAAAATTATTATAATTTAAATTTAATACTTGTATAAAAGATTCATCTTTTCAATTTATCTTAATTCCATTATTATAATATTAAATTCAAATTTATCGCTTTAATTATACCTAATAAATTTAATTATTGATTCAATTATATATAATAAACAAAAAATAAAAATAAAAATAAATTTTTTGTTGAGTTGGCATCATCACAAAACCTCTTTTACAAGAATTTATATATATATATCATTTGACGAGAAGTTGAAAAAGGCGAAGAGGCTTGCAGTTCTCTTTCAACTGAAGTATTAAATGAAAGTCCTATGCCTATTATGTAATATTGAATAAGTTGAGGGTTTAATTGTAATTATTAAAAGTGTTAATAATTATATAAATAACGAAAACAGGTTTTCGTTATAAGATGATCAGTCAAATAATCTAAACCCTAGAAACGCAGCCGTCAAACAGAAAACCCGAAGAACGAAACAGTTTTCGTTCTTCCGAATTCCGCACCAAAAGGTTGAAGGCAGATCCCGATCTCGGCGTGGATACGCGTAGAGGGCTTGTACTATCAAGCCTCACATCCGATCCTCAGTTCAACGTTTCAGGTATCTCAGAAACTGTTCTTGAGTCGTTTAACGTTGAAACCGAACAATTAATCGTAAACATGACTAGATC
>CM071860.1:15477383-15490476 GCA_036759665.1 Gynandropsis gynandra
AGATTTAAGGATCTTCTACAGTTGTGTCCACACCATGGTCTTGAGCAGTGGTACGTTATCCAAACTTTCTATAACGGAATATAAGATGAGCACCGAACGACATTGGATAACGCTGCCAGAGGATCATTCATGGATCTGAGCGTCGAGGAGGCATTTGAGCTGATTGATAACCTCGCCATGAACCACACCATGTGGTCAACTCCGAGAGGTATGCCTAATAGCACTCGTCGTTTATATGAGCCTAATCAGAATAGAGCTATGGGTAATGCAGCGAATACAATGTACTGTGCGAATTGCGGAGATACGGGCCATGTAGCGTATCAATGCACGGTACATGAGGACTTTGAACAGATGAATTATGCACAGCAGCAAGGCAATACTCAATTCGGGAATACCTACAACCCGAATTGGAGGAATCACCCGAACTTGTCATACCGAACGACTCAACCGGTAAAGTATTCGGAGTTTCCGCAAAGGCAGCATATTTTTCAGCAAAAAAAACCAGAAATTCCAGCAAGCTCAGCAAGCTCCGCAAGCCACTCAACCTCCTCAAGCCGTTTCATCAAACCTTGAGGCGGTATTGCTCAAATTTATGAAGAATCAAAAGCAGCAACAATCGATTCTAGCCAAAATCGATGCGGATGTGGGGACAACGATTAGTGAGCTTAAAACTCAGATGGCATCCTTGAGCAATCATTTGAAGAGTTTAGAGAACGCCGTCGCACAGCAAGCTGCCTCATCCTCTCGGAATCCCGGACAGCTCCCAGGTAAACCTGAGCTAAAACCGAGAGAGTATGTGAATGCTATTTCTGTGTGCAGCGGTTATGTGGTTGAGAATTCGCCCTCGAAAGAGCGAGGGAATGCTGCTGGTACATCAATGAATAGAGGAAAAGGTAGGATTTCAATTATGGAAGGAGTTGAATCAGATTTAAATAAGCCATACGTTCCTCCTCCGGCATACAAACCTCCTATACCGTATCCTCAGCGATTGGTAAGCAGTAAGAACGAAGAGAGAGTTGGCAGATTTGTAGAGTGTCTCAAGAAGCTTGACATCAACATCCCATACGTGGAAGCGCTACAAAAGATGCCTAATCATGCCAAACTCATCAAAGAGGTACTGTCCAAAGAGAAGCACATCGAAGAGAACGAGACGGTAGCACTCACCGAGGAATGCAGTGCAATTCTTCAGAACAAGCTGCCACCAAAGTTAAAGGACCCCGGAAGCTTCTCCATTCCATGCACAATAGGTAACCTCGATATCGATAATGCTTTGTGTGATTTAGGAGCAAGCGTGAGTATCATGCCACACTCCATCCCATGCAAAACAGTTTTCAAGCGGATGGAGTTTGGGAACCTTAAACCGACGAAGATGTCTCTACGCCTCGCGGATCGTACGGTAAGACATCCGGTGGGAATCATTGAAAACGTTCCCACCATGGTAGGTAAGCTTTGCATTCCCACTGATTTTGTTGTACTTGAGATAAAAGAAGACGCTAGAATACCTATTATTCTTGGTAGACCGTTTCTAGCTACTGCAGGTGCCCTGATAGATGTACAACAAGGGAAGCTGTCCTTACGTGTCGGAGATTAGACGATCGAATTCAACCTGTCCAGCCCCATGAACGAATCCTCATTCAAGGAGTCTTGCTTTACAGTTGATTCGCTGGACGAGTTAGAGAAATACACGCATGATCAAGTAAGTGTTTCTGATTCTCTTGTACGGTACGAGTTTGCGACAATGCAGGATTTGCGGACGAAGGAGCTGAGATGTACACGAAATTCATGAGTGCTATTGCAGCACTAGGAGATGCCCCATGTGGGGAGATACCACGTTATATGCATGCTGGTTTCATAGTGGAGAAGACGTTCGAACTTGAGCCCGACCCTCCACCGTCTTCTTCTCGGTATGAGTACGTTCAATACGATAAAACATATCTTGATGTTTTGAATGCTAACATGAGTGCAGATGAGATGAGAAAGCAACCCACACGCGTGAAGAAGTGTAGAAGATTCAGCTCTTCAATGCGTATGTACGGAAATTATAGGGAGGACAGCCACGAACCTTCACCCGAAATTCAAAGGAGGCTGCACCCGCACTTGCACGAGGTAATGGAAAAAGATGTCATTAAACTTTCAACGCAGATACCCTTTATCCAACCTCGGGCAGCGAGCAAGTGAATCCCGTGCATGATGTGCCAAAGAAAGAAGCAGTAACTAAAGGATGGCACGACGAACAGATTCTACCTCGTGAGAACCAATCAGGTGACTTCGTTCCACTTTTCAATTCTCGACCTATGATTTTCTCGGGCACACTAGCGCCCCGTTGGTCTAATCCTTTTCAGGTACGAGAAGTCTTCACACATGGAGACGTGGAACTATGGAGTGATGCGGGTGACACATTCATAGCTAATGGACAGCGGCTAAAGCTCTACCAAGTCGCTCAACCGATCGAAAGTGGAAACTTCATTTCCCTTTCCGATCCACCCGTCGCGTACGCATGAGGAATGGAGACGTCAAAGCTTAATGACGTTAAATAAGCGCTTTCTGGGAGGCAACCCAGCTGTTTGTTTTTATTTTTATGTTTAAGACTCGGTTATTTATTTTTGTTTAAAAAAACACACACACAAAATACCACTGCAAACGTGCTTCACTTCCTTTACCCTCCATCGGAGCTTCACGTCGAGGACGCCGTTCAATTCTAGTCTGGGGGAGTAGCTCACGTTTGTCAGGTGATTTCGTTTCATTTTCTTTTGACTTTTTAGTTTTTAGGTTATTTTGGTAATTTAGTTTGTTTTTGTTTTCATGAGTCAGAGTCGTCCCAAGGCACTTGTCCGGTGCCACGTTTTGAGATGAACCCTGAACTTAGGATACTTAAGAAGTTAACCTTTTCCGTGAGACTTTCACTACTAGAAAATTGAAAATTAGGGACGGAATTTAGGGACCTATATTTCCATCCCTAAATTTAGAAACGGATTATACACGGATTAGGGACGAAAAATAAAATATGTCACTAATCCGTCCCCAAATTTAGGTACCGAAGAGTAGTGCCTAATCCGTTTCTAAATGGGAACTGATTAGAGACGGCAGACCATCCGTCTCCAAATTTGGAGACGGCAGACCATACGTCTCTAAATTTGGAGATGGGCATGTCATCCGTCTCCAATTTTGGAGACGGCAGGTCGTCCGTCTCCAAATTTGGAGACGGATTTGAAACCGTCCCTAAATTTAGGACTTCAAAAACAGATTTAGGGACGGTTTCGGGACGATTTTTTGGAAAATTAATCTCTTAGTCCCTAATCCTTTCCTAATCCGTGTATAAATAATCTATTTAACCCCTCAACCATTGATCCGTTTTTCATACGCTACTCTCATATTTTTCACCCCATAACTTCTATAGTGTTTGCGATATAATGGCATCTTCATCAAGATCAAACATTTTCGATTCTAGACAATGGATGTACAGAAGAATTAATCCAGAATCTCAAAGCGTATCGAAAGAGTTTATAGAAGGCGTCACACAGTTTATGACAATGGCGACGAATCAACAAGTTTACAAAGAAACGGGTACGTTGGTTTGTCCATGTGTCAAATGAAAGAATGAAAAATTTGTTAATGAGAGAACTGTTTGGAAGCATCTTTATTTAAGAGGATGTACCCCGA
Organism: Gynandropsis gynandra; assembly: GCA_036759665.1. Lineage (NCBI taxonomy): Eukaryota > Viridiplantae > Streptophyta > Magnoliopsida > Brassicales > Cleomaceae > Gynandropsis > Gynandropsis gynandra. The sequence continues at coordinate 15,481,044 of CM071860.1, forward strand.
AGTATGTCATGTGGTTATGTCATGGAGAAAAATTTGCACCACGACCTAGTAATGTTGTGGAAACTTTAGTAGGGGCACTATACATCATGATGAATTTGCACCACGCCCAGCCGCTTCCAAATTTGGAGACGGGCGTATAACTACTTTTTCGGTTCCTAATTAGGGACGGATTGGGGACTGAAATTTCCGTCCCTAATTAGGAACGGATTGGGGACAGAAAATATTTGGAGTCGCGCGATTGGATACTACCACTGGTCGTCTCTAATCCGTCCCTAAACCAGTTTAGGGACGGATTGGGAACCGATTTGTCGGTTCCTAAAACCTGATTTTCTTGTAGTGTTTGCATGATTGAGCTAGGTTTTCCTAAGCATTAGAGCTTATTAGTCGGCTGAAAAACAATAGGTCGTAGTTCTTGGAAATCCTAGTGTTGCTTGTGGGGAGGTTTAGACGAGGTTGCTAGGCTAGTTTATCGTTTATTCTTTCTACCCAGATGGTCATACTTCGTGTAGACGATGCTTCAATTCTGTTCTATTGAGGATTATTGAATCGTAAAAAATCGAGCTTATTTTGCATATTAAAAGCGCACACTAACACTCCACTGTCGATAGAAATAGTGCCTAAAAAGCATGATCAAAAATCGATATGAGTACATCGACCTTGTTACTCTTTCGGTGGCTCCGGTCTAAGTGGTGGATTGGCAATCATCTTTCTACGTCCTAAGGGCATGGCACAAAAAGCGCGCTTACTCCACTGCACTCTTACACGAGATGCATGAGTATACCGTCATCGGTACACTACAAGAAAATTCAGATTTCGGGACTGAATTTGCGGACTGATTAATCCGTCCCTAAATTTAGGGACGGATTAGGGACTAATTAAGGACGGATTAAGAAACCCGTCCCGAATCAGTCCCTAAATTTGGGGACCGATGGGCAATCCCTAAGTCGTCCGGAATTCGGGACGAAATCGAGACTAAAATCCCTTCGGTCCGTAAATTGCGGACTGCTGAGTCATCAGTCCGCAAATTTGCGGACTGATTGCGGACTGCTGAGTCCATTTTTTATATCTCCAAGAGAGGTCTCACTCTCATTTTTTATATTCTCTTGCCCTCTCCTCCTCTCCATCTCCGACTCCCTCTCTCCACCACCATCCGCCGATTTACCTCCGCTACTCGAACTAGCTGCTACGCCGTGTCGGAGCTGTCTCGAAGAGCCAAGAAGGACCTTCTGAACCTTTTCTCCGACCAAGATCGAGGTCTCAAAACCCAGAAAGACGCAGTGAAACGAGATGCAATCGTGAAGGCGATAGACGCCATGGCCGATATTGGGCGTGGAACCGTCACCACTGGAGACTCTCTATCCGCCACGTGGCGGCTTCTGTGGACGACGGAAAAGGAGCAGCTCTTCTTCATAGAGAATGCCGGATTGTTCGAAATCCCTAGGGTTTTATATTTTCCTTCGCCACCTCGATCTCACTTTCTGTTGTCATTTTTAATGCCGTAGATACAGACTCGATTGTGATGTTCTTAAGATGCAATGACGTTTTATATTTTCCATGGTTAATCCATGGTTCGGTTTCAATATCTATTGATCTCGTTTCGAACATATTTTGTTCCTTTTGCTGTTCGATTCAAAACAGAATCGAATAACTTGGCTTGATACTTCGCTAGAGAAGACTATCTATTACGTTTTTAAAATTTTATGTTTAATTTTTTTAAAAAAAAATTCCCGACGGTTTGCCTCCGTCTGGAAAAATTTCCGACGATACCACCTTACCGTCCGGAAACTTTGCGGACGGCATCCTCCGTCCGGAATTTTGCGACGGTTTTCGGACTACCTATTACGTCCGAAATTACGGACGGTTTGCGGATTGGAACTGATTGCCGACGCTCGTTTGCGGACGGCTCGTTCCAGTCCCTAATCAGTCCCTAAATGCGTTTCCGGACGGATTAGGGACTGATTCTTCAGTCCCTAATCCGTGAATTTCTTGTAGTGGTAGTCTGGGTCTAAGTCGAGGCTGGATCCCTTCAAATCCGACGTCCTAGAAGCCTAGTGTGTATGCAAAGAAAAAGAAGAAAAGAAAAAAAAGGAAAAATAAAAAGGAAACAAAAGAAAAAAAAGAAGTCATAAACAGAAAATAAAAAGAAAAAAAGAAAAAGAAAAGAAAAAGAAAGAAAGAAGCTCGGAAAGAAAGAAACAAGTATCCTCGGTTGATCTAGGTTTAGCATTGTCTGAAGTCTTGTTTGGTGGAGGGAGTTACGGTAGCGTGTCCAGTTTCCTTTGATTTACTTTCTCATGGGTAACCATGGACCTAGGATTAAGACTGAAATAAGGCTGAAAACTCGATTAGGCCGAATTTGCTCTCGACATGCTAGTTAATCGGTTAGGTTCGCTTTAGCGGTATTTCTAGGAGAAGTGGAATTCTCGCCTTTTTCATACCCCATGTGTTCCACGTTTACGTTTGCTTAGGGACAAGCAAACATTCAAGTCTGGGGGATTTTGATCATCTCGTTTTCATACGTATTTCTTGCACGATTTAGGAGACGGTTTTGATATATATATGTTGTTTTACGTATGATTCCGTTTCCGTTTTACTTGTTTTCGTGTTTTCATGTTCTTACAGGTTTTTACGAGTATTTGGTTCATTTTGGAGCTAAAGGACATGCACGGAGCTAAGGAGCAACTTCGAGGATCATCACGGGACAAACGGGACGAGATTGAGCATGGAGAAGCCTCCACCCGGTCGGGTACAAGCCTTACACGATCGGGCAGAACCCACGGGGCTTTGGACAGGACAAACCACGCGACTTGTGCACAATTCATGCACGACTCGGGCATGAATATGCCCGACCAGTTGCCTACCAAGCGGGCGCACACCATGCCCGATCGGGCATTCATTCCAGGCCACAACCCGCGCGTTCTGCCCTAGCCGCACCCGAGCGGGCACATTGTGTGCCCGAGCGGGTCGCGACCCGGGTAATCAGCAAAATTAAGTTAAATTAGCTTAAAACAAAAGGAAACTCGTGGGGGCTATTAAGGCAACAATTGGAACGACTTAGGGGGCATAAAAGAGGCCAGAAGACGTCATTAGAGGAAGCTTACATTGGAGATTTATTCAGTTCGTGATTTAGGAGATTCTTGCGAGGAGACAAGCGAGGAGCATTGGAGATCAAGCCCCGACACTTCGGTTTTGTTTGGTTTTCATGTTCCTTAGACTTTCTATTTCGTTTATGTTTGTTTACAGACGCATGAGCGAGTAGTTTGTTTGTTCTAGGAGAAGGGATTAGCCCTTGGCTATCCCGAAACCACTTTTGATCTATTTTGAATGCATCTTCCCATTTTAGTTCATCTATTCTTTATCTGAGTGCTATAATTTACTTGTGTTTACAAAGGCCACGTAAATACATGTGTTAGAGATTAGGAGAAGGACCGAAAGGAGAATTCAAGTCTCTGCCTTAGATAGCTTAAACTGGGATTGCATGATAGATAGATTGATCGTTGGTTTCGGTAGTCTTGTGGTGAAACCGGATTCCTAGGACGTTTGTCTTATCGTTAGAACCCAAGTAGTTTATTTACTTTCAGTATTTCATTCTTCATCCATATTCTTTCGTTAGCAAGTTTGATTCCTAGTTCGAGCTTAGGTAGTGTTGCGTAGTCTCTGTGGGATTGACACCTAAAATACTACACACGTGCCGTGCACTTGCGGGTAGTTTAGGTTATTTTATTTAACTTTGAGAACGCATCAACATCTCTCTCTAAAAGGTTCATCAAATTCTCTAACTCTCACCATCTCCCATTTGAGATTGAACCACATCTCTTTCCTCTCTTCGTCTACATCTCAAACCCCAAATTCTCTAAAAAAACTTTATGACCTTTTTGATTTCTCAATAGGGTGACATGGTGGACGCATGGCATCGTGTTGGCTATGTGTTACTCAAGGTCTGGTAATCGGCAAACTTGGTCTTGACAACAGGGAAGGAGACCATCATGTTATCTCTCTGCTACTCAAGGTCTGGGTAAGCGGCAGACTGGGTGGTTACGTGGTCACCCATAGTCTTTACAATGTCGACGACGGCCATTATGTTGTCTCTGTGCTACTCAAGATCAGGGTAATCGATGGCAGTCACACATGAGTCTCTACAACGTTGAAGGAGGCCATCGTGTTGTCTTTGCATTGTGACATGTTTTTCCCTTTTGTGACCTTTGTGACCTTTTTTCTCTTTTGTGACCTTTGTGACCTTTTTTCTCTTTTGTAACCTTTGTGACCTTTGTGATTTTAGATTTTTATTATTATTGTTATTTTAGGTTGTACACTTTTTCTCTTTTGTAACCTTTGTGACCTTTGTGATTTTAGATTTCAATCATTATAAATCCATAAATTCGTCGAGTTCGCATATATTTTTCCTAATTATTTGCAAAAAGACTGTTGTGATCTTTGTAACCTTTCGACCCAATATCACTGGAACCCATCCAACTCATGCAACCCAATATGACCCACGTGCGAGTCTCAATTGGAATAAATTAGTATGATGCATATTTAAACGTTGAAAAGTCTTATATTGGATGGTTTATGTCCTTTCATCATTATAAATCCATAAATCCCTCGAGTTCGCATCTATTTTTCCTCATTATGTGCAAAAGGACTACTATGATCTTTGTGACCTTCTGACCTAATATCAAGGGAGACCATTCGACTCATGCGACCCAATATGACCCACGTGTGACTCTCAATTGGTATGAATTATTATGTGATGAGTGTCAAGTTAAACAAGTTAACCTTAACTACCCGCAAGTGCACGGGACGTGTGTAGTAATAAAGGTGTCGATCCGACGAGGACTAATGTAACACGGTCTAAGAATCAAAACTAGAATCAATGCTTACTGCGAAGGAATAAGGATGATAAGATGCAAGTATGATGATGATGCAGTGGATAAATGAGTTCTAAACAAAGAGACAAACATTCTAGGAATCCGGTTTCACCGCATGGCTTCCGAAACCTAACTTCGATCTATCTAATCGTGCATTTCTTAACACGATATCTAAAGTGGATTATCCTAATGTAGATCCTACCATCTCTCAAGGAATAGGAACGTGGTTTGATTGATTCATCCTCTACTTCCGTGGCTGATACCCAAACTAAACTCCATTACGATTCATGATTTGCCCGATTCAACCTTCAACCGTTACTATCCTACTTTCGTGACCTAGTCTCGGTTATTCTAAGCTTGATCTTCTAGGACTAGAATTCGCCTTTCGGCCCTTCTCCTAATCCCTAACACATGCATTTACATGACCTTTGTAAACACAAGCCAATAAGCGCTCAGACAAAGAATAGATAAACGAAACAGGAAATGCATTCATAAACAAATCAAAGATGGTTCCGGGATAGCCATGGGCTAATCCCTTCTCCTAGAAACAATCTACTAATCGGTCATGAGTCTAAACAACATAAACGAAATAAGTAAAGTAAGGAGCGTAGACGAAATATTAAGTCGAAAGGGTTGCTTGAGTCTCATTGAGTCGAAGGGGTCGCATGGATTGCTTGAGTCGCTTAGGTCACTTGAGTCACTTGGGTCGCATGGGTTGTTTAAGTCCCAAGGTTCAATTGAGTCGGTAGAAGTCTAATGTTTCTTAATTGGTCATTTTTCCGCCAAAGCCGAAGCTTCTTTATGAATTCAAGCACATGGACAAAATACCAAAGATCACCATCAATTGTTATCATCACGAGATAATAAAGAAGTTAAGAGGAATCTTAGATAAATATGACTTGCATTACTTTAATAAAGAGTCACAATTTAGAAATTTATTCCATTTCCAATATGAGTCCACATTGACGAAGGTTCAAATGTCTGTCATATATTGTTGGGAGGACACCCGTAAGCGAGAAATTCGGACACAAAAAGCAACTCTTGTTGATAAAGAGGAGGGGAAAGGAAGTGTGACAAAGAGGAAAAAGAGCATGGATGAAAAATCAATAGAGGTTGTAGATGTTCCACCCATATCTGAAGTTGACGAAGAGGAAGGATGTGTAGGTGTTGTTGATGCTGATGAAGAAAAAGGAGGTGATGATGAAGCTGAAGCTGAAGGAGAAGAAGCTGCAGTTCCTCTAACATAGGAGCATAAATAAATAAAGGAAATAAAGAAGTCAGAGTAAAGAATGATGAATGTTGTAAGAGACCTCCTAAGGGATGTCAGGTTTCATTTGCCTAACCCAAAATCAAAGGCGGCAAATTCCGATGGTGATGACAAAGCAAAATCAAAGTATACCGAGAAAGACGCGAGCACTGAACACCAATCTTCCGGCACTATGAGAGATGATGATTATGAATTCCTTCGACGTCTATATCCATTGTCAAGAGAAGAGCTAAGCGAAGAGCCGGTGGAGTCAGAGGCTGAAAATGACTCTGGAGATGGCTAAGAAGAGTATTTGGCAAACATTTCAAAATTAGGTGAAACTATTACATCCTCCGCCATCATTCTTCTGATTGAATCCATTTCCAAATAGGTAACTACAGTGGTTGCTCCTGTTGAAAATATTGAGTCAAAAAGGTCATTTGAGTTAAAAGGTTGCATGAGTCGGCATTGGTAACAATTGTCGAATGGTCGCATTGGTCCAAGGGTCGTAGGGTCACATGGGTCGCATTGGTTGCAAGGGTCTCATGGGTCGTAGGATCGCATGGGTCGCATATGTCCCAGGGGTCGCATCAATTTAACGAAGGATGAGTCTAATGAATGAAGTAATTTTTATGCAGATGATGTCGTTGGTGTTCCTGAGGAGGTTCTTGCCGAGGATACGCTAGTGGGTCCTATCGAAGAAGTCGCCGTTGATGTTGGTGTGAGGGAACTCCAAAAGTTCCCATCATTGAGGTCGAGGTGCCACCAAATAAATAATATTGGTTTACAAAAAGTCGCATTTGTCACAAAGGTCGCAAGGATCACATATGTTGCAAGGATCACATATGTCCCATGTGTCTCATATGTAACAGATGTCACATGGGTCACATCAATGTCACAAATGATGAGTCTAATGAATGAAGTAATTTCTATGCAGATGCTGTCGTCAGTGTTCCCTAGGAGGTTCCTGCGGAGGATACTCTAGTGGATCTTGTCGAAGAGGTCGCCACTAATGTTGTTGTTGAGGGAACTCCATAAGTTCATGTGATAGAGGTCAACGTACCACCGAGTAAATAATATTGGGTCTCAAAAGGTCGCATGGGTCACAAAGGTCGTAAGGGTCACATATATCACAACGGTCGCATATGTCCAATGGGTCACATATGTACAGATGTCACATGGGTCACATCAATGTCACGAAGGATGAGTCTAATGAATAAATTAATTTTTATTCAGATGTTGCCGTTGGTGTTACTGAGGAGATTCTTGCCAAGGATACTCCAGTGGATCCTGTCGAAGAGGTCCTGTCATAGAGGTCAATGTATCACCAAGTAAGTACTATTGGGTCACAAAAGGTCGCATGGGTCACAAAGGTCGCAAGGGTCGCATATGTCACAAGGGTCGTATAGTCCCATTGGTCGCATATGTAGAAGATGCCAGATGGATCGCATCAATGTCACGAAGGATGAGTCTAATGAATGAAGTAATTTTTATGCAGATGCTGTCGTTGGTTTTCATGAGAGGAGGTTCTAATGGGTCCTATCGAAGAGGTCACCGCTGATGTTGGTGCTGATGGAACTCCAGAAGTTCCTCTCAAAGAGATCAAAATACCACCAAGTAATTAATATTGAGTCACAAAAGGTCATTTGAGTCGCATATGTCCTATTGGTGGCATGGGTCACAGGGTCACATATGTCCCATTGGTGGCATGGGTCGCCATTGTCGTAGGGGTTGCATATGTCCCATGGGTCGCATGGTCACGAAGGATGAGTCTAATAAAGTAATTTTTATGCAGATACTAGAGCTTCATTGAATGAGTGTGAAAATCCATTAGGTTTTAAATGACATTTAAGATCATGGAAGGCAAGACAAGAGCCGTATGTTGAATCTCCTCTTGTGAAAAGAGCAAAAAAAGTTGGGAAAAAAACCCAAGAGGTGGATCAACAAAAAGGGCCATGAGAGGAAGGGGGAAAGGGCAAGGGAGAAGGCGAGAGACCGTAGAAGAGGTGGATCAAGAACCCGTAGAAGAGGTGGTTCATGAACCCATAGAAAGGTGGTTCAAGAACTTGCAGAAAAGGTGGTTCAAGAACCCGCAGAAGAAGTGGTTCAAAACCCGTAGAAAAGGTGGTTCAAGAACCCACAAAAGAAGTGGTTAGAAAACCCATATAAAAGGTGGTTCAAGAACCTGCAAGGAATCGACATTTTGTGTTGAAGCCCGAGGGATTGGAATCGGGCAAGATAACCCGAGAGCGTTCAGTCATTAATGCTAGTGGTATAACATTAACTATTCTATATAGATTTATAATGAAACCATGCCAAGAGCGCGGGTGGATATCTGAAATAGATTATCCTGGGGCCATAGTTTTGGGAGATCATATTAAACACTGACGTATGGCTTGATTATGATGTAAGTTTTTTTAACCCTTAGTTACTAAAGTCAAAAAGTTCATAGAGGTCATTTTGGGTCATATGTATTTATGTGTGTTAATATTTTTGTAGTAATTGGATGAGGCGTTGTTCGAGCTGTATGGTCGCGTCAGTAGATTCGAAGCATATATCAGAATTATTTCGTTTGTTCTATTGCATTCATGTAGACACTCATGATATGGATGTACGAGGATATGGAAGAAGTGCCGGGAATTTTGAATGATTATTTGGATGGCATCTATCCATTCAGAATTCAAACCAGTGGATTAGTAGATGGCTTAGTCTCGATTGTATACATTGCATCACCCAAAAATTGATATGCCCCTTGTCATTGGGTAGCCATGAAAGTGAATTTCAAACCCTGATGCATCACGGTATATGACTGCTAGAGAAAGTTGAAGGAGACGCATATCAATCCGATGATGGAGATTATAAGAACAGCTTTCTCCAAGATGTTATGACTCTGAGGGTTTCATTCCTTGACTTCTGGAGAAGATAAATGGCAGTACAAGTGATGTGCGTAGACTCAAGTAATAAATTACCTAGACTAACGCTTCCGCAAGGATACGGATCGTGTAGCAACTAGGGTCGAACACAAGGAATTGATGCGACTTATAAGCTATTAGACTAATGAATAAGACGTGATGAATCTAATGGTAGATGGAATGCAAAAGCAGATGCAAAACTAAACCTAAGATAGGGATAACTCAACGACAAATCACCATAGGTATCAAGAGTTGCACAACGATGTATCGAAGTTCTAACGAGATAATTGATCTTAGATACTATCATGAGTTCAGGGAATTAAGGCACTCCTATAGGAACTGACTGGCGTAGACTTGTCCACTATCTACCATGCATATACCAATGTATCCATTGCGCATCTTACATG
>CM071860.1:15506024-15548822 GCA_036759665.1 Gynandropsis gynandra
TTTTGGCCCGAGCGGGCACTCATGCCCGATCGTGTAAGTCCACAGCCCGAGCGGGCACACACCTACGGTGATTTCTTGGTATGAATTAGCCCGAGCGGGCACACCAAAAGCACCCGAGCGGGCACACCTCCCTGGTCGTGTTCCTTGAGTGCCCGAGTCATGCAAAGCCATGGAGATGATTGGTAGCAATTGGCCCGACTGGGCACTCCCAATCCACCCGAGCGTGCATGACTTGAGGTGTTGTTTCCGCTCCTTTCGCTCGGTGTTAGAGTGCTCACTTCCATCCTTGGCCTTGCACAAGTTGAACCTTGTCACTCAACTACGTTTCCGGGGTTAAATTGCCATAATCTCTCGTGTTTCTCTTCATGTTCTCGTTTCCTACACAAAACACGAAATGTAGATGAAGTCCTCAAATAAACTCGATAAATGAATGAAATCTAATAAATCTACCTAAAACTAGACCTAAAAATGATATAAAAACTACTACGGATTACGTGTTATCAACAAGTATTATGAAGGTCTATCACAGAATAAAAGCGCGAGTGACTGTGGTGTTTATGCCTTCAAATTCACAGAAGCCGTTATATTGAAAAATGAGGGGAAGTTACCAGAAAATTTGTGACAAGAATGTTGCTTCCATGCGTGAGAAGATGGTTGGTGATTTATTTGGGAAGGGAAGAAGTATCCCTATACCCCGAGACTAATGGGATCCCATCATGTCGTCCTTGAACTTGATTCATATTATTTGTAAATAATTTGATAAATTATTATTTTTTAACTTTGATTCATATTTCTTTGAACTTGATTCGCAATGGTCGCAATGGTCACAATGGTCCAAGGGACGCAGGGGTACAAACGTTGCAAGGCTCAAAGTGTAGCAAGGGTGACGCGATCCCACTGGAACAGGTCAGATGGATAGGCCTTGCTGCAGCCAAGTCACACGACTCTTCGCACAAGGTGGGTGGAGCGATTGGTCACATGAGAGTTGCGGGAAGACTCTCGATTCATCGGTCCGTCTTGGAAGGATATTACGCACCAACGAAGAACGAACGAACGTTGGATATGATGCACCAACGGGTTTGATGGATGTAACACACTAACAAAGAAATGATTTCACAAGGAAAATCAAGATCAATTCAAAATTCAAAAATTGTTCGAAAATACATCACAATTGTCGACCATATGTAACAAGAAATGGCCATGAAAAACATAAATCCAACATTAAATGCTAGTCACCATGCAAGGCAACATATTAATGTTCTAGAAAATAACTAAAGACATAAATAAGACAAGTCGTAAGATGTGCCGTTAGGTTGCAAACTTGTCTTGAAACCCTCGGTTCAATAATTAGGTCACAGAACGTGAATCGCGACCTCGTTAAAAACCCGTCGTTGGAAAAACCCGTGGGAAACCGACAAAGTGAAAAGAGTACACGTGAGTTACTTACCTAATTATTGACCGTTGTGAGTTGTACTTCGGCTTGAAGAACGATACAGATATTAGTGACTTCACGTGGACTTGCATACTCGTCTTGGACGTGGACGACGGTGAGGATCCCGATGATTGCCTCCTTGAGCTTCATAGCTTTAACTCGGGTCACGGGACCATTTGGTAAGGTCAAGGCCTCTTCCCTCCTTGCCCTAGCACGGGTCACAGGACCAACGTCCTTTCGTTGAGTCGCGTCTGCTTTTCGTTTAACTCGGATCGTCTCCTCCGCGGTGCGGGTCGGCTCTTCCTTTGCGCAGGTCGCGCAAGTTGTGTCTCGAGTCGTGCAGGTCGCGTCTTCTTTAGTGATGTAGGTTGCGTCCTCCTCTACATTACAGCTCGCATCCTCGACGTCGTCCTGGATCATATCACGCCCCCTACTTGAGAAGGATTTGCCCTCAAATCCGCTTGATCTGCGACAAAAGGAACCAAGTCAGTAACATTAAAGCTAGAACTCACGTTATACTTATCTTGCAAGTCGAGTTGATAGGCGTTGTTTCTAATTCTCTTAATCACGGTGAATGGTCCATCGATTCGAGGCATTAACTTGGACTTCCTCTCATACGAAAATCGTTCTTTTTGTAAATGAACCCAAACTGGGTCACCGGGCTCGAAAGTCAATTGTTTATGTCCTTTGTTCGCTTGTTTCACATAAATATTTGTCTTCTCCTCTATGTTCTTCCTCGCCTTTTCATGAATCTGTTTGACCATCTTTGCTTTTCTTTCTCCGTCCACACTAACTCGATCACTCGATGGCAAAGGCATCAGATCCAATGGTGAAGCACGATTTAACCGGTACACCATTCAAAAGGAGAAAATTTGGAAGCAGAATATACATCATGATTGAAAGCAAATTAAGCATGTGATAAACATTCTTCCCAAGTTTTCAATTTCTTCCTAACAATTGCACGTAATAAAGTTCCTAGGGTTTGATTTAATACTTCGGTTTGACCATCGGTCTACTGATGACAAGTCGTAGAGAATAACAATTTAGTTCCTAACTTGGACCACAAAGTCTTCTAGAAAAAGCTTAGAAACCTTGTATCCCTATAGGAAACTAACGTACTAGGCATGCCATGCAAACGGACAACCTCCTTAAAGAAAAAGATCAACTACATGCAATTCATCATCAATCTATTGACATGTTATAAGATGTGCCATTTTAGAGAACCTATCTACCACCAAAAAAATTGAATATTTACCATTCTTAGTCCTAGGCAACCCAATAAAAAAATCCATAGATATATCAGTACAAGGGTGAGGTTGGATAGGAAGAGGGGTATACAAACCGTGAGGTTGAACCTTAGACTTAGCATGTTTGCATGCAACGCATTTCTCACAAATATGCTCAGCGTCCCTCTTCATGTGTGGCAAGTAGAAGTGGTCCTATAATATCTTCAGAGTTTTCGCAACTCCAAAATGGCCAGTAAAATGGCTCATTGAACAGTTAGGCACACATAATCGATTATTATATAATAGGAAATCTTCTTGCCTATAGTAATGCCCTGAAGCAAACTTTTAACTATTCTTGTATACTTCTCCAAATTCCAAGTGAGATGCATATAATTCTTTGATTTGTTCAAAGCCTGGAAGCTTAGCATCAAAAGTGGTCAACAATGCGTACCTTCGGGATAGGGCATCAACCACTGCATTTTCCTTACGTTGCTTGTACTTGATGATGTAAGGAAAGGTTTCAATGAATTCAACCCACCTCGCATGTCGCTTACTGAGTTTGTTCTGACCCTTCAAATAATTGAGCGATTCATGGTCGGTGTGTATCCCAAACTTTTTTTTTCCACAGATAATGTTGCCAAGTTTATAACGCCCTCACGAGTGCATACAGTTCTTTGTCGTAGGTGGAATAATTGAGAATTGACCTCCGAGTTTCTCGCTGAAGTAGGCAATTGGCTTCTGTTCCTACATAAATACTGCACCAATTCCTACGCCGGATGCATCACACTCGATCTCAAAAGTCTTAAGAAAATCAGGCAATATAAGCAAAGGACCATTAGTAAGTTTTTCTTTCAATGTTTGAAACGCTGCATCTTGCGCTTCTCCCCACTTGAATCCCACATTTTTCTTAATGACTTCAGTAAGAGGGGCAGCCAAGGTGTTGAAGTCCTTAACAAAGCAACGATAGAACCCCGCGAGTCCATGGAAGCTTCTGACTGCCCTGACGGTACTTAGGAAGGAAGAACTATATGCCAACTATAAGAAATGTACCTTTTGTGCAGATAAAATCGTATTTCTAGGTTTTGTTGTAAGTGCAGATGGCGTAAAGGTGGACGAAGAAAAGGTCAAAGCCATCCGGGAATGGCCGAGCCCAAAGGATCAACTCGTGACTTTTAGGCGGCGAAATGGTGAGGAAGGAGTAGTGACTTAGCTGGAAATGAAGGCCATCATGCGCAAGAGGTTCGTGCCGAGCGATCACCGCCAAGAGGTGCATCGGCGACTAAGGAAGCTTACCCAAGGAAACCGATCCATGGAGGAATATTATCAACTGATGGAGTTGTTGATGTTGAGGGCTGACATGTCAGAGGATAGAGAGGCGTTGATATCTCGTTTCTTCGGAGGTCTATATCTGGAAATCCAAGACCACTTAGAGATGCAACACTACGTGGAGGTTGAGGAGATGCTCCACAAGGCGATCTTAATCGAGCAAAAACTCCAGCGGTGAAGGAGTTCACATTCTAGCTATGGGCTGGAAAATACGACCACCAACGAGATGAAAAATTGAGCTATCCAAGGAAGGAAAACACGGTTCCAACAAGCCGAGACGCGCCCAAAGCAGTTCCAGCGACCCGTGATGTGACCAAAGTAGGTCCAGCGGCACCGCGGGACAAGGGAAAGGCCGAGGCCACTACTTCAAGGGCTCGGGACGTGAAGTGTTTCAATTGTCACGGGAGAGGACACTAAGCAAGTGAATGCACGAACGAGAGAGTCATGATCATTCGTGATGACTGCGAGTTTGAATCCGAGGATGAAGCGGCTGAAATCTCGGACGGGGCGCATGAGGAAGAACCGGCCAAAGGAGAGTTGTTGGTGGCACGACGATCCTTGAGCGTGCAACCTAAGGCCGACGAACAAGAACAGCGAGAAAATTTATTCCATATCCGCTGCCTTGTTCATGGAAAAGTTTGTAGCGTAATCATAGACGGAAGAAGTTGCACGAACGTTGCAAGCGTTACCATGGTCGGAAAGCTTGGGTTGAAGTGACCAGCCAAGTGACCGTACCTATTTCCATAGGCAAATACGAGGACGAAATCTTGTGTGATGTCCTACCAATGGAGGCGAGCCATATCCTTCTCGGTAGACCATGGAATTCGGATCGCAAGGTAAAACATGACGTTTTCACTAACAAACATCATTTCGAGTTTAATGGCAGGAAGACCGTCCTTGTTCCCTTGACGCCAAAGGAAGTGCTGCAAGATCAAATGCACTTGAAATAGCAAGGCGCATGCGTGCTTAAGTCATCGAATTTCTACGCGAGATCGGGTGAGATCAAGAAATCTCTTCACTCGAATCAGTCCATATTATTATTTGTGTGTAAGGAAGCTCTCTCAAGATTAGATAACCTTGCATCGATGCTGCCGAATTAAATTACTACCTCATTGCAGGATTATGGACTTTTTTCAAAGAGAACCCCACCAGATTGCCCCCAATACGCGGTATTGATCATCAAATTGACTTTGTTCCTAGAGTCGCGCTACCAAATTGTCCAGCTTACCAAACCAATCCAGTGGAGACCAAGGAGCTGCAAAGGCAAGTGGAGGAACTCATGGCCAAGAGACACATCCAAGAAAGCATGAGTCTATGCGCCGTGCCCATTCTACTCGTGCCAAAGAAAGATGGCAGTTGGCGCATGTGTGTTGATTTTCGTGCAATCAATAGCATTACGGTGAAGTATCGACATCCTATTCCTAGGCTAGATGATATGCTAGATGAGTTGCATGGAAGTAGGATATTTTCTAAAATTGACCATTAAAAGTGGATATCATAAAATTAGGATGAAAGAAGGAGACGAATGGAAAACGACATTTAAAACTAAACATGGATTGTATGAGAGGTTAGTTATGCCTTTTGGATTGTCAAATGCACCTAGTACCTTCATGCGCTTAGTGCATCATGTTCTTCGAGAGTATATAAGTAGATTTGTAGTGGTCTACTTCGATGACAGATTGATTTAGAATAAAAACTTAGAGGAACACGTTGGGCACCTAGAGTCGGTCCTAAAGGTACTTTCGAAAGAAGAACAATACGCCAACTTTAAGAAGTGTACCTTTTGTACAGGTAACATTGTGTTTCAAGGTTTTGTTGTAAGTGCAGATGGTGTAAAGGTGGACGAAGAAAAGGTTGAAGCTATTCGGGAATGGCCGAGCCCAAACACTGTCGGGGAAGTCCGAAGCTTCCATGGACTCGCGGGGTTCTATCGACGCATTGTAAAGGACTTCAGCACCTTGGCCGCCCCTCTCACCGAAGTCATCAAGAAAAATGTCGGATTCAATTGGGGAGAAGCACAAGAGACAACGTTCCAAACGCTAAAAGAGAAGCTTACTCATGATCCTTTATTGATTTTACCGGATTTTCTTAATACCTTTGAAATCGAATGTGATGTATCCGATGTAGGAATTGGTGCAATCTTGATGCAGGAACGGGAACCAATTGCTTATTTCAGCAAGAATCTTAGAGGTGTAACCCTCAACTATGCCACATACGATAAGGATCTTTACGCACTTGTGAGAACATTGCAAACATGGCAGCATTACCTATGGCGTTTTCGAGCCCGGAGGCGAATGATTTTTAAGCCCGACGATCAAGAATGGACCCATTTGCGAAAGGAGCAATACCGAAACGAGTATAAGTCCAAGCTAATGCTCTGGATCGATGGCCCTTTTACAGTGACCAAGAGAATCAGCAACAACGCCTACGAACTTAACTTTCAAGGTAAGTATAATGTGAGTTCCAGTTTTAATGTTACTGACTTGGTTCCTTTTATCACAGATCAAGCGGATTTGGGGGCGAATCCTTTTCAAGTAGGGGGCATGATATGATCCCAGACAACGTTGAGGACGCGACCTGCAATGCAGAGGAGGACACGACGCACATGACTGAGGAGGAGGGGACCTGCATTGCTGAGGAAGATGCAACCTACGCGACCCTAGATGCGACCCGTGTTTTACGAGACGTGACCCGCGTCGTAGAAGAGGAAATCCGTGTCGCGGAAGAGACGACCCGAGTCAAACGAAAGGCGGATGCGACGCGAAGGAAGGACGTTGGCCCTGTGACCCGTGCTAGGGCTAGGGAGGAGGAGGCCTTGACCTTACCAGCTGGTCCCGTGACCCGAGCTAAAGCTTCAAAGCTCAAGGAGGCGATCATCAGGATCCTCACGGCCGTCCAAGTTCAAGACGAGTATTCAAGTCCACATGAAGTCTCTAATATCTGTATCATTCTTCAAGCCGAAGCACCACTCTGAACGGTCGATAATTAGGGTAAGTGCTTCGCGTGTACTCTTTTCCCTTCGTTGGTATTGTCCCACGGGGTTTTCCAGCGACGGGTTTTTACCAAGACCGCGACTCACTTTCCGCGACCTAATTATTGACCCGAGGCTCTAAGACAAGTCTGCTTAACAAAGACATACTTTATGATCATGTCTATTTAAGGCTTTGGTTATTTTCTAGGAATTTTATGAATAGCCTTGCATGGCTACTTTGGATCTAATGGCATTTATTATCTTGCATGGCCACATTTTACTACATATGTCCGACCATGAACACCTTGTAGAACAACTTTGAATTTTCGATTTTAATCTTTGATTTTCCTTTGAGAAATCATCTTGTTGGTATATCATATCTTGAAAACTCGTTGGTGTGTAATATTCTACGTTCGTTCGTTCTTCGTAGGTGTGTAATATCCTTCGAAGACAAGCCGGTTAATCGAGAGCTCTTCCGCAACTCTCGTGTGACCATTCGCTCCACCCCCTTCTGCGAAGAGTCGTGTGACTCGGCTGCAACACCTCTCCATCCANACTTCAATCGTGCGACTCGAAAAGTGGGATCATGCGACTCCTGTGCCTCAGTGCGACTGTGCGATTTGATGAGACTCCGTGACCCACTGCGACCGAGCGACTCAAAGAGACTTTGTGATCCACTGAAAACGTGCGATTCGATGAGAGTCTGTGACCCACTTTGACCATGTGTTTCAATATAACTCTGTGACTCAGTGTGACCATGCGACTCGATGCGACTGTATGACCTATTGCGACTGTGCGACTCGTTGAGACTTAATCACCTAGTGCGACCATGCGAGTCGATAAGACTCTGTGACCCAGTGCGACCATGCGACTCGATGAGAATGTTCAAAACAAGTTTGACCGTGCGACTCAATGATACTCTGGGATGCATTGCGACCGTGCGACTTGATGAGACTCTATGAAACAGTGCAACCGTGCGACTCGATGAAACTCTGTGAACCAATCCGACCGTGCAACTCGATGAGACTCTGTGACCCAGTGCGACCGTGTGACTCCATGAGACTGTAAGACCCAGTGTGACCGTGCGACTCTATTAGATTCTATGATCCACTACGCCCGTGCGACTTGGAAAGACTCTGTGACCCAATGTGACCATGCGACTCGATGAGACTCTATGACCCAGTGTGATCGTGTAACTCGATGAGGCTCTATTACCTAGTGTGACCGTGCGACTCGAAGAGACTCTATGACCCAGTGCGACCGTGCGATTCAGTGAGAGTGTGTGACCCAGTGCGACCATGCGACTCGATGAGAATATATGACCAACTACGACCATGTGTTTCAATATACCTCTGTGACCTAGTGTGACCGTGCGACTCGATGAGACTCTATGACCCACTGTGACTGTGCAACAAGATGAGACTCAGTGGGCCAAAGCCACCGTGTGACTTGATGAGACTCTGTAAGACTGTGCCACTATGAGACTCGATGAGACTCATTGATCCACTTCGATCATGCGACTCGAAGAGACTCTGTGACCTAGTACGGCTGTGCGACTCGATGAGATTCTATGAGCCATTGCGACCACATGCTTTAATATGACTCTATGATCCATTACAACCATACGACTCGATGAGACTCTATTCCCCAGTGCGATCGTGCGACTCGATGAGACTCTATGACCCACTGCGATCGCGCGACTCGATGAGACTCTGTGCCTTAGTGCGACCGTGCGACTTGATGAGACTCTTTGACCCAGTGCGATCGTTCGAGTCAGTGAGGCTCTGTTACTCAGTGCGAACATTTGACTGGATGAGAATCTATGACCCAATGCGACTGTGCGACTCGATGAGGCTGTGTTATCAAGTACGACCGTTAGACTCGATAAGACTTTGTGACCCAGTGCAACCTTGGGACTCGATGAGACTCAATGACCCTATGCGACCGTGTGACTCGATGAGAGCCTAGGACCAAGTGCAACCGTGCGACTCGATGAGACTCTGTGACCCAGTGCGACCGTGTGACTCGATGAGACTTAATGACCCGGTGCGACCGTGCGACTCAATGAGACCCTGTGACCCAGTGCAACCGTGCGACTCGATAAGATTCTGTGACCCACTTCGACCGTGCGAATCGAATAGATTGTGTGACCCACTGTGATCGTGCGACTCGATGAGTGTCTGTGACCCACTGTGACCATGTGTTTCAATATGACTCTTTGATGAACTGTGATCATGTGTTTCAATATGACTCTATGACCCACTACAACCGTGCGACTCGATGAGACTCTGTGATACGACTATTCGACTCGATCAGACTCAATGACCTAGTGCGACAATGCAACTCGATGAGACTCAAAGACCAGTACGACCGTGCAACTCGATGAGACTCTCAGGCCCAATGCAACCGTGCGACTCGATGAGACTCTTTAACCTAGTGCGACTGTGCGACTCAATGAGACTCTATTACCCAGTGCGACCATTTGACTCAATGAGAATCTGTGACCCAATGCGACCGTGCGGCTCGATGAGGCTGTGTTATCCAGTCCGACCGTGCGATTCTATGAGACTTTGTGACCCAGTGCGACCGTGTGACTTTGATCAGACTCTATGACCTAGTGCGATCGTGCGACTTTATGAGGCTCTGTTACCAAGTGTGACCATGCGACTCGAAGAGACTCTGTGAGCCAGTGTGACCGTGCGACTCTATGAGTGTGTGTGATCCAATGCGGCCGTCCGACTCGATGAGAGTCTATGACCCACTACGACCATGTGTTTCAATATGACTCTGTGACCCGGTGTGACCGTGCGAATCGATGAGACTCTGTGACCCAGTACGACTCTGTGACTCGATGAGACTCAATGGGCCGATGCCACCGTGTGACTTGATGAGACTCTATAATCCAGTGCGACTGTGTGAATCAATGAGACTCATTGACCGACTTCAATCGTGCGACTCGAAAAGACTCTATGACCAAGTGTGACTGTTTGGCTCGATGAGATTCTATGATCCACTACGACCGTGCGACTCGAGAAGACCCTGTGACCCAGTACAACCGTGCGATTCGATGACACTCAATGACCCAGTGTGACCGTGCAACTCTATGAGACTCTATGGCCCAGTACGACCGTGTGACTCGATGAGACTCTGTGACACAGTGCGACCGTGCAACTCGAGGAGACTCTTTGACCCTGTGCGACTCTATGAGAGTCTATGACCCACTACGTTCATGTGTTTCAATGTGTCTCTGTAACCCAGTGTGACCGTGCGAATCGATGAGACTCTGTGACCCTCTGTGACTCGATGAGACTCAATGAGCCAATGCCACCGTGAGACTTGATGAGACTCTGTAATCCAGTGCAACTGCGTGAATCGATGAGACTCATTGACCAACTTCGATCGTGCGCCTCGAAGAGACTCTGTAACCTAGTGTGACTGTTCGGCTCAATGAGACTCTGTGATCCACTACGACCGTGTGACTCGATGAGACCCTGTCACCCAGTGCGACCGTGCGACTCGATGACACTCAATAACCCAGTGTGATCGTGCGACTCGATGAGAATGTACGACCTAGTACGACCGTGCGACTCGGTGAGACTCTCTGACACAATGCGACCGTGTGAATCAAAGAGACTTTGTGAGCCTATGCGACTCGATGAGAGTATGTGACCTAGTGCGACCATGTGTTTCAATATAACTCTGGGATCCAGTAGGACCATGGGTTTTAATATGACTCTGTGACCCGGTGCGATTGTGCGACTCGGTGAGACTCAATGACCTAGTGCGACTCGATGAGACAATGCGACCCAGTGTTACCGTGCGACTCGATGAGACTCTGTGACCCACTGTGACTGTGCGACTCGACAAGAGTCTGTGACCCACTGCGACCATGTGTTGGAATATGACTCTGCGACAATGTGTTTCAATATGAATATGTGACCCAGTGCGACCGTGCGAGTTGATGAGACTCTGTGACCCACTGCGACTGTGCGAATCGATGAGACTCAATGACCTAGTGCGACCGTGCGACTCGATGAGACCCTATGATCCAGTACGACCGTGCAACTCAATGAGACTCTGTGACCCAATGCGACCGTACGAATCGAAGAGAGTCTGTTACTCATTGCGACCGTGCGACTTGATAATACTCTGTCACCTACTGCAACCATGTATTTCAATATGACTCTGTGACCCACTGCGACCACGTGTTTCGATATGACTCTGTGACCCACTTTGACCATATATTTCAATATGACTCTGTGACCCAATACGACTGTGCAACTCGAAGAGACTGTCACTCATTGCGATCATTTGACAGTTCAATAAATATAACTTGTTTTGACTACAATGCAGGATGAGGTTGTCGTCGTGATCCATAGACTCAAACTCGAGAAGGAAGATCGTAATGACCTTGAGATTCTCTCGAAAATCCTTTGATTCACCATGCTTCGTGTCGTTTAGGATTTTATGTAGCATCCATTGTCGATCTTCGATTGTGCAAGTTATTTTCTCTTCTATGCTTTCTCTTTCGCATCTTCTTCTATTAGATTTTTTATTTGGGTTCTTCTTCTGCCCAAAGTTTTTATTCTCTAGTGTCTTATCAACCGCTAGTCTAAGTCTGCCCGCCGCCTCGTGACTATCAATTCAATGGGACTCCAACACTTACACGAGACAAGTTGCAGTCGTGATCTAGAGACTCAAGCTTAACAAGGAAGGATAACCTTGAAATTCTCTCAAAGGTCCTCTAAATTTCCAGAGAATTTGATGAGAACAGAAAATGTATCGCCAGTCTAGCAAGGATCAATTGAACTCCAGACTAAAATTCGATCGAGGCTAGACCATTCTTAAATATAAAAACACTATCATTTGGATTTGAAATTGAGGTTTTCAAATTCAGAGGAGAGGAACTTGATTTATAAATTTCAAATGATGTACATATTTGGTTGTATTAATCTGGTGTTTTTTATCGGGTGGAATATTAGTAGAGATCATAGATTTTGCATTGGTTATCAGTTAACATCTTGCCTTATGCATACCTATTTGATGAACTAATTATCTTGATTGGTGTTATTTTGTTCTGACGTGGAGACATCCAAGTGTTCTAATATGTTAGCAACCATGAAGTGTTTGTAATGGGACATACATCACATGTTGATACAAAACGTTTATGATTCATCTTGGATTTGTTTGGTAATTATATAAAACTTCTATGGAACGCAAAATACATCAAAAAAGAAGAATTTTTCTTCATTTGCTAGCAAAAATGTCCAAGATGGTGGTGGATGAATCAGATTTAATAGTTCATTTCCTTCTGACTAATTTGAGGTTACTTCTTATGTCATATGCTTTAAAATATTAGGTATGCACCATAATTTCAGTCACATGTTAAAATATTATGCCACATGCCCTGTGAAGATGATGTACTCTTGTTTTTTTCTTGTCATTGTTTATGTATAGTTTGACATTTTTGTTGTAGCCAGATTCTTTCTCTTTTAGGTTAATTACCTTGAGATGGTTGCAAAAAAATATACTCCTATGTTTTCTTCAAATTGTTGAGCTATATGTTCTTATTTGTCTATTTTTTTTATGGGAATTGAGATATGATATTCTTTTTTTTTTTTTGCCATATGAGATATGAGTTTTGACGTACGCTTCATCTGGGATTCAATTGTTGAAAATCACAGATGATATCAAGATGATTTATGAGACTCATTCCACTTTACTTCCTTGATTAGGTGATCTTCCTTTTTTGTATATATTTAGGGTTTATTGGTAGATTTCTAGAGAAAACAACACATTTTCTGTTACATATGCACACAAATAAGATGTTAAAGAAAATATATATTTAAATTTTTAAAATGAGTATGATGCATTAGATGAATTTGTAAACGTTTTACAAATTTTGAAAGAATAGATCATGGAAGATCCACGTCTTCAAAAAGAATCTTCAAACCATGTGAGCACTGTACAAATTCATCTCATCCAGGTTCTTAATAGGAAAATTTTGGAAATGGTTTAACTGTCCCCAAGATAGAATTGTGAGTTGTATACTTTCAAAACATTTTGCATTTCTATTTAGTTTATCATGAATCTCTTTAATAACCTCTATGGTAATTGTCGAAATGAACTGCAAGGTGTGAAGTGAAATATGGGAAACCTCTTCCAAGGGCTTTGACACGAAGACAAAGAAATTAAATGGCAAGATAAAGGCTGAAGTTGTTATGATTGGATTGTCTAAAATTGAGAAAATAGGAGTTGCGTTGTACCTTGGTATTTCGTTGTTATGCTTGGATTTTCTCAAATTATATCGTTGGTATCTTTGGAAAATCTTAGAAAAAAAGGCGTCAAACTAGATGGGGACGATTGGAGAATATTAGATGGAGTGTGGAGTCTGAAACTGCAGACAAAAAACTTGTTTTGGTGACACAAGAACACGCCATTGTTCTTTTCATTATGTAAAATATGCCTTGGTTCTTATGCTATGGTCATTGATTGTTAGTGGATTATGAAAGAGATCTCAATAGGAAAATGCCTACTTCTCTTTGAGTTGAGTAATCCATGAAACTGAAACTGTATTATGTTTTTTATGTGATTGATAAAAGGTAATGAACACGAAAAAACAAGGTGATAATTTTGATCGTGCAATCGCCAAGGAAATTGTTGCCAAATACATGGGATAATATGAGTTATTAGACTTGTGTCATACAATTTTCAAAAGGAATGAGCATGTAGATGCAAGTGGCTTCATTCCCACATCAAATTCGCCCAAAATTTTGAAATGTGGTTGTATAGACTACATATCCTACGATGATTTGGCGTCGGGAACTTCCTCACAAGCTTTAGAATCTATAAATTGTTTTGGCTCCTCGATGGGGCTAACGCAACAATAGTGGTTCACCTCGTTGGAGCCTACCAAGTCTTTTGTCAGCCCATCTTTGCCTTCGACAAGAAAAAGATATCAAAGAGATTCCTAGACAATAACTTGCTCAACAAGGAATCCAAAATCAGACTACAAAGCACACAATTTCAAGGTGGGTTTTCGATGTGGATTAATCATTTTTCCGATTGTGACATCTATGCTAATTCCATTTTTCAATGACGTCTTAATTTTAAGAGGAGTTAGGGTTTTTGCTTTTGACGGTGTATCTTTGGGTGGAGATGTTTGTGAAACATGGGAAGATTGAAAACTGGAGCAAGAGATGGGTGTGTTTGCACATGCTGATAATGTCTTGTCTCGATCGTAATGTCTACAAGCCTTTCAAGACCATGTATTGATGAAACTGTTTAAAAAGTAATACTACAAAGTGCAATTAACGATTAATATAAGGGTCTTTAGAATATTAATTAATTGTTGATTAATTAAAATTTAGTCAATAAAGTTAAAACATATAAATGTTTCAAGTCTTCAACGGTGGATCTGATCTTGGTGCGGATGACTCATGGAGGTCCTACATCATCGTTGTTTCATCCTACGCATATAATTATTAAATGTTGGTAATTCAAACCCAATAGTTGTATTGTTTTTAGTGAGAAATACAACCCATAAACCGAAATCTTATAATCGAACCAAACCTCATAATCGGGTTGTAACAAACGCTTACTACAACCCTACAGTGATATTAGAGCATCTAGTTATCTATAGTTAAGAGTTTCGGCATTTCCCAAATGAAATGCGCTCAGAAAATTATGACTTTTGCGACCATTGGGTCTAACACTTGGTTGAGCAGTATGACTGCTGAGGTAGAGCGAATTCTCGGGACAAAATTAGGGTTTAGTTGAGTGGTATTGGAATGAGCATTTTGTAAGAGATATTGCACTTGATCAAGCATGACGTCACGTCACGTGATGTCATGTGAAGGTACGTGATCGAGCAAAAAGTTGGTCGGGTCGAGCGAATCCTCTAGACAAAATTTGAATTTCGATTGAATAATGTTGGACTAAGCATTTTATAAAAAATGGATCACTCGACCTTGTGTAAAAAATGTTCGATCGAGAAATTTTTCGGGTAATGGTTGCTCGGGCCGAACATTTTCTCTATGACTCCGAAAGCGACTGAGCAGTATGACTGCTCGATCGAGCAATTTTCACAACAGTGAACAATGATTGTATAATTGAGTTCTAGAGGGTCAAATTTTTTTTTACCAAGTGACTTTCCCATCGTAAATGGATACACTAGTGGGAATAATTGATTAGATTATACAAGCACCTGGACCATACGGGGGTACATATCTTACTCTTTACCAACCAAGGATGAAGGGTGAACTCAATTGCGTCCATATGTGCGATCTGACGACTAGGGGACTATGAGATGTATAGTCACTATGAAACTATGAATGTAGAGTCACTATGAGATATATGAAGAATGTATTCTATTTCATTACGATCAATATTGAAAGTCCATAAGTTGGTGGGGAGAAACTTTGATGATTGGTAACGTAACCTTCCATTGGTTCTCATGCATGAAAAACTTATCAATATGATCGATAAGCCAATCATGGTGGCACCCACTGCTGATGACGTTGATCGTGATGGTTGCCTACATGAAGCAGACGGATGATATGATCATCACCAAATGCATCATTATGGCATCCATGAGTCCTGAACTCCATCCTAAACATCAAGACATGGAAGTAATGGACATCGTCATACATCTTAAGAAGTTGTATGGGACTCAGAACATGATAGTTAGATTTCAGCTGTCCAAGGCTCTATTCAAGTCCACGATGGCTCCCAACATGCCAGTTGGACCCCATGTTCTCAAGATGATAGATCTTATGATCAACTTGAGAAGCTAGGGTCCACGTTTTGCAAGTGGTTGGTGTAGGATGTGATTTTGCTTTCACTCCTGCACCTTCTCTAAATTCATTGTTAATTATGATATTCTCAACGAGTGATGAAGAATATCTTCCATTTCACTACAATCAATACTAGAAATCCACAGGTTGAAGGGGACCAACTTTGATGACTGGTACCATAACTTTTGATTGGTTCTCATGCATGAGAAACTTATCGATATGATCGATAAATCAATCATGGTGGTACCCGCTATTGATGATACTTATCTGATGACTGCCTACGTGAAGCATGCAGATGATATGATCACCACCAAATGCATCATTATGGTATCCATGAGTCTTGAACTTCAGTTTCAGCCTCAAGACATAGAACCAACAAACATCATTACACATCTTAAGAAGTTGTATAGGGCTTTGAGCAAGATAGCTAGATTTCAGCTGACCACGACTCTATTCAAGTCCATGATGAATCCCAACATGCTAGTTGGATCCCATGTTCTCAAGATGATAGATCTTGTGAAAGACTTGAGAAGTTAGGGTCCACGTTTGGCAAGGGGTTTGCTCAGGATGTGATCCTTTATTCACTCTTCACACCTTCTCGATTTCATTGTTAATTATAATATTAACAACTTGGGTTCCGAGTTCCATGAGTTACTAAGCATTCTAATAAATTATGAGAATCAAACGCTTAGAGGTGTGCTAAAGGTTGTTAAGCTTGTGATAGTTTTTAGTTCCTCTTCCAAGAAGAGAAAAAGCATAATGTGACACAAGAAGTCGTCCTCGCTCTAGGGTGGTGCGACGTAACCCAAGGGCAAGGAAAGGGCAACCATGTCGATGCAGAGTGCTTTTTCTGCAGGAAGAAGGGCCGCTGGAAGAGAAATTTCAAAGAGTATTTGGCATCTCTAAAGGACAAGAAACAAGGTATGACCCTCATTGATGCGCGACTGGACCGTGCATTTCACTCGGTTGTGCGGATGGATGCCTTTGAACCCGTAGACGGATACATGCTGAAGAACGTTGGCCCAAATCTCAGTGAGACCGTCCAAAACCCTTGAGCATATGCACCTCTAGAACTTTTAGGACGATAGAAGACGCCACAAACAACCGTGGTTCGTTACTTGATAAGTCGAATCGAGCAAGTCTCGAACTTGAACGATTTGTGTGAGATGAATCTGTCAATCTCAAGAACAATGAGCTAAGCCCATTTGGTCTATAATTGGTTCGAAAATCACTTTTATTATTCATGCGTGCCTCCTTAAAAAAAATTAAGGCGAAAACAAACTTCCCACTTTACACTCCTATTCAAAAGTCTAAGACTCTTATTGACCACTAATCTTCCTGGATTTTATTCCTACTGACAATATACGAAATAAGCCCTAAATTATAAGTGTTCTTGGTACAATTTTAATTGAAATTTGAATTTGAATGACACAAATCCAAGACACTTCCTCTTGATGGGTCTTTGTGTGGTCCATGGACTTCTGAGGCTTTAAACCCTTCAAATGATTTTTCTGTTCAATCTCTTGGGCTTCTAAGATGTCTTGAATCTTTTCTTGTAGCCTCCTGGCCTTAGATCAAGTCCAAGGCCCCTTCAAAATGCTTGAAACCTCGGAATTTGGCTCTAACTGTGCACTATAGGTCTCGTCGGAAACGTCACCGGAATGTCGCCGGTAAAGTAACGTTCCGATAGGGATCCGGTACTCATCTGAAAGGTCTTTGAGTGCTGGTTCCAATGGTCTTTGTTTCATCGAATTTGGACTTCGGGAAGGCCTCCATTTAGGTCTTTTCGTACAAAGTCTCATCTTCGAGTTAGTCCGCCCACGAATATCGGACGCGACCGTTAGTCCCCAAGTCTCGTCAACGGTCCGCATATCCGCATCCTCGTAAGCTTCACGCATATCCTCTTCAGCATCCCTCACGCCCTCTTCAGCACCCCGTGCGTCCACGTTATTGTCTTTCCCGTTCGACCCATCCGTTCCGTCCATCCGTTCGAGGCTTGCTTTCTTTGTGATATCCTCATCACTCATGAAAAATGTTTTCATAATATATCTTGTGGCTATTGATTTGACTATATGGGTATATCATATTGACAATAATTTTAACATCTGAAATAGTTGTAGGGGTTGAGGATCACTAGGAGTTTGAAGAACGGAGACTTAAACCTACAATTTGGGAATGACAACCATTACGACATTAGTTGTAGGATCAACGTCGTTTTGTATGCCTGTGGTCAAGACACTAGTGTTATAGAACGTGCACGATATTCCGAAATTTGTTTCAAACATAATTTCTATTTATATGTTAGATAGATTTGGAATTACGAATTTATTTTTAACTAACATTTGCTTAATACTTTATAGTGATGAACATGTTTGCAAATATTTATATACAACATGGGGTTTATATATTACATGATGCAAAATTTAATATACTGAACATGCATGTTTCCGGTCAAAAGAGGAAAAAGGACCATAGTTTTAATTAGACCTTCCTCTGACATTGTAGGCTCAATCACATTAGGGATAGATGGATTAACTTGTTGCGTTAAAATGGATGTCTCATACAATATAATTATGGATCATGTGCGACTTATGAGTCCTGCCTCTGAGGAAAAGTAACCAAGTTTCCTTTTATGGGAAAAGTAAAAAGAGCTAAAGAACTATTAGGACTCATACATACCGATGTATGTGGTCCAATGAAAGGTAAAGGGAGAAAATGGTATTCCTACTTCCTCACGTTCACTGACGATATATCGTGGTACGGGTTTGTGTATCTCATGAAACATAAATTTAAGTTGAAATGTTCAAAAGATTTCGTAGTAAAATGGAGAACTAAATGAGAAAGGTTATCAAAATGTTGAGATCTAACCGTGGAAGAGAGTATCTGAGTCATGAATTCATTAATTATCTACGGAAAATTGGATTTTTCATAGTTGACTTCTCATGGAACATCGCAACATAACAATATTTCGGAAAAGAGAAATCATACTTTAACGGATATGGTGCAATCCACGAGAAGTTTAACTGATCTTATGATAAGTTAATGGGGTTATGCTTTAGAAGCGACTTCTTGTTAAATGCACAAAGTTCCCACAAAGTCATCATCTAAGACTCCATGTGAGATGTTGAGCCGTCGTAAACCGAATATGAATCACATAAGAGTATGAGATTTTCTATCTTCCGTGAAGAGACTGCATTCGGATAAATTGAAGATAAATCCAACAAGTGTCAAGTTGTAAGATATCCCAAGGAAACAATATTTTATTTCTATCACCCCTCAGATCCCAAAGTGTTTGAAGATAGAGATGCGACCTTCTCGGAAAGGGGGTTCCTTAGAGAAGGAAATCATAGTGATGAAATAATTCTTGATAAGATTCAAGCATCCTCAGAATTGACACTGGCTCAAGAGAATGAGATGCCCCTCGAGAATTTTTTTCTGGATGTGTTGAAGATGAACAAGAACCTGTCTAAGAATGTGTTCAACAACAATATTCAGATCAGATTGTACCTTCAATACAAGCTCCTCTTAGAAGGTCTATTTGTTCTCGACATATGCCTGATAGATTGAACCCAATGGTGCAAGAGAATGAGGGAAATCATGTTGATGATGATCCACTGATTTTTTAGGAAGCGACGCAGAGTGTCGACTTTGAGATGTGGTGGAAATCCATGGAATCCAAGATGGAGTCAATGAGGGTGAATATAGTTTGGAATTTAGTTGAACCTTCACGATCTACAATGTAATCGGTTGTAAAAGGGTCTACAAGAAGAAAATTGGAGCGGATGGGAAGGTGGAGATCTTTAAAGCTCGTCTTATTAACTATGAAGAAAACATTCTCCCCAATAGCAATGCTCAAGTCTATTCGGATTTTATTTGCGATTGCAGCCTATCATGTCTATGACATGTGACAAATGGAAATGAAAGTAAATTTCATAATTGGAGAGCTCCGGAAAGGGGTCTATATGACTCAACCTGCGAGTTTCACTGTCTCATCCATGGATAGCATGGTATGCAAGCTGCAAAGTTCCATTTATGGACTTAAGCAAGCTTCATGAAGTCGGAGTAAGGTTATATTACAAGTGCTATATGTAGATGACATATTGCTCACAGAAAACTAAATACTGTCAATGCAGGAAACCAAGAGTTGGTTGCCCGGAAAATTCTTCATGAAAGACTTGAGAGAGGCGACCTATATTCTCAGAATAAGGATCTACAGAGGTTGATCCAGAAGGCTGGTGGGTCTCTCCCAGTCCATGTACATAGATACCATCATGTGACGATATAACATGGTAAACTTCAAAAAAGGCTATCTTCCGCTAGACACTGTGATATCTCTCTATCAGGAGGACTTTCATAAGACCTAGGATGAGAGACAAAGCATGAGTAGGATCCCATATGCTAGCAAGGTGGGAGCTATCATGTATACCATGACATGTACACACCCTGATGTGGCCTTCGTGGAAAATTTTCGGTATTAGGCAGATCTCGGTGGGGACCATCGGAAGTTCGTGAAAATCATCCTTAAGTAAATTAGAAGGACTAAGGATCACATCTTCATCTATGAAGGCTCTAGTTTAGAAATATAAGGGTTCACCGATGCGAGTTTCACATCAGATAAGGACGATAGTAAGTTCACGTCGGCTATCTATTTGATCGAAACGATTGAATGATCAGTCGGAAAAGTTACAAGAAAGCTATAGTAGTTAACTCACCTACAACAGTAGAATACATCGCTGCTTGCAAAGCATCAAAAGAAGCAGTCTAGAATGGAAAGTACATTAGTGAACTGGGGTGTGGTCTCTTCGATTAAGAAGCCCGTTCCACTATTATGTGATAATACTAGAGCAATAGCTCATGCGAAGGAACCAATATCTAGTCATCGACACATGTTTTGTGGAAGTACCATCTTATTCGACTGATCATAAAACATGGAGACGTTCAGATTTTGAAGGTGGATAGAAAGGAAAACGTAGTCGATCCACTCAGAAAGGCACTTGACTCAAAGGAGTTTGAGGAACACAAGTTGAGAATAGGATTGAGAGATGTGACATATTGAAATTAGTTCTAGTATAGGTGAAGGGGTTGATTTTATTTAGAACTAGTGTATTTTTACATTATATATAGATATTTATTCAATTATATGACAATTTTACATTTGATGATGTATATATATATATATATATGATATATTTATTCTTGGAGTGCATATGAGATATGTGTTGTCCATGGTCTATATTGGAAAGTTGTTATCATGATAGAGATCATGATGAAAAGAAATAAGTTTTATCGTATATACATTTAAAAGGTATAATTGATTGTAGGATAACCAATAAGACGTTGGTGATCCGGATAGGTCAACATTTATTTGATGGTTTCTATTAGATAATCAATAGGTTTTTTTACTAAGTCACATATATGGATGACGCACAAGGAGATGATCATTGAACTGTCCTAAAAGGAGATTTCCTAATGGTTAATTTACCATTGATCTATCAGTAGGAATTTTCGTAAAGGACCTGAATGCCATATTTTCCTTATATCTGAGATCAAAAGAGAAATTGACAAGTTATTTGTCATTCTTTGATGGTGGAAACCATGTTCTTTAAGCACTTGTTCGAAGAATATAGGAGTGATCATTTGCTTTTGCAATTGATGTTTGATCAAGATGGAATCCATCAACTCTTGGTGAGAGTTTGACCTTTATGTTATCATAGATAGTAACAAATAA
This sequence comes from Gynandropsis gynandra, assembly GCA_036759665.1. Classification (NCBI taxonomy): domain Eukaryota; kingdom Viridiplantae; phylum Streptophyta; class Magnoliopsida; order Brassicales; family Cleomaceae; genus Gynandropsis; species Gynandropsis gynandra. Next base: position 15,527,503 of record CM071860.1, read on the forward strand.
TAAATTATTTTACCAAAACAGAAGAATGATAAGAGAAAAAAAGTTTACTCGTGTTCGTTTGACACTCGGTTACGACGAAAATCAATAATAGTAGATATCTATTGAGGTTTGAAGTCAAACCATACCCTAGGATTATCTGGAGCTAGAAAGATAAAAGGAAATACTGAATTCCTTTTCACAATGGTTCGTTGGAATAAAGACTATTTTTTCACACTATGTGGTTGATGAGGAGTGTTGCTAAACATCAGCCTGGATTAGACGATTAGTGAGAGTAACCGCCTACCAGCATAGTGTTGAACCCATGAGATCACATACTTTAGAGTTTTGAGACATTCACCAATGATTGTTGGACAATCAGTGTAAAAATCGATTAGGTTTTTCATTAGCATCGAAAACACAATTTTTGAATGGAATCGGTCTATTGGGAATGGATGTCTCTTTGAGGATTTCATATATAATATGAATAGTGGAATGCATATAGAGATACATATTTTTATTATTGGTAATTGACTCTTGGAACAAGTGAGACGTTGAAAAAAAAATAATGTATCTAAGTGCAACTAACGATTAATATAATCTTAGAGTTAATTAATTGTTGATAAATTTCAATTTAGTCACTAAAGTTAAGACATATAAATATGTCTAAATATCCGCTTATTACAAAATAATACGCAAAAATTTGATAAGTAACAGTAATAAAAACCACAACAAACAGAAAAGGAGAATTCGATTCTTCTTGATTCCTACCACATCAAGCATTGAATGATAGATCTAATCTCGGTGTAGACGATTCATGGAGGCCTTTCATCCTACGCGTATAATTAATGAAGGTTGATAATTCAAACCCAATAGTTGTACTTTTTTTAGTGAAAAACAACGACCCTTGAACCAAAATTTTATAATCATACTAAATCTCGTTATTCGAGTTGTAACAAAATGCTTCCACTGACCAAACAACAACTCTATAGAAACTCTAGAAGGAGAAAGATGATACAGAGAAAAATAATATAATTGAGTGTAGATTAGTTTCTCAGTTTGGTTTCTGAAGATTTGAGAATCTGGAAATGTGAATGATGCAATTAATGATTATGTTCTTGTTTGATTTCAACGATGTAAAATCTGGTTATTGAATATGTTTATGATCATGAATTTTAGAAAATCCCCACCGTGGACCTGTCACAGCGCTTGAATCAGCTTGGCAGAGTAGATACGATGTTGCTTCTCGAATCTCCGTCGCACGTGAGTTTCAACGTCTCCGGCAGCGGAGGTTGTGCTTCTTCAGGAAGTCATCGAATACGGGTTCTTGTTCTTTCTCGAAGGATCTGTAAAGCCATGGCTTGAATATCTCACTGATTCATGATTCGAGATCAGAGACGCCATTCCGTTATCCCACCAGTGTGCCTTTACGGCTCAGATGATTCCAAACTTTGTTTTTGGAAAAACGAATAAGACATGTGCCTGCAAAAATGATTGAAACTAAATATCTTTTAAGTTGACTTGTATTCTAGTCGAACATTGAAAAAATTAGTTATTAATGTTATGTTATCAACAAATAAGTGGTGTATAAATCTTACGTGATATGGAGAAATTCGAGAAAATCAATATGAAGTTTTAAAAGATTTTTTTTGTTGGTTCACAATAATCATATATATAAAAGAGTAGTTTTGTCCTCCCCTGTGATGCTGCCATGTCAGCACAGGGAGGAAAAACCCCAAAAGCCCTTCAGCGTTCTCTCTTTCCCCTCTTCCTCTTCTCAAAAGCTCCTCAGATTCATTGTACCTACTTTTTTCGTATGTCATATTCGTCATGCTCAGGAAAAAAAGGAGGGCAGAAGCATGCATTTGGATATTTTTCAGAACGGGGAGCAGTCGAATCAAAGGTGCGAAGAGGAAATCGGAATATGGCTAGAATCGAGAGGGAAGACAAATTTTGGTTTCAGAGGCTTGATTTGTAATCGTGGATTGGATCATCAACTAATCCCTAAATTCTCCTTTGTGCTGTCACCACGGAGGTAGGGAGAACTCTTTGATTTTCAAGGTTTAGATAGTCATTATGAAAATCCATCTCCACTACTATTTGACTTTCTAATTTCCTTGAATCGTCGTCATACTCACCCTTCTCTGAATGGGTCCTAGATTGAATCAAAATTCCATTCGCTCAGCTTCACATCCCTTTTACTTCGTCATTGACGAAGCATAAGGGTCGGTATTCGAGCTCCACCGAAGCAGACAAGAGGTAGAGGAAGCGGAAGAAGGTGAAGCTGAGCAAAGACAAAGACGACGATAGTATGGAGATGAAGGGGTTGAGAGGGAGAGAAGGGGAAGGAAAGAGCAACACAAGTCGGAGGAGGAAGAGGACGAGGAAGAGGAGAAACCGGGTGATGTGAAGCCAATCGGGAAATTGATTACGGTTACGGGTAAAGGGAGCTTCGTAAGTTTTTCATCTTTTCCTTTCGTGATATATCGTGATTGTGAATTGATGAGAATAAGATGCAGTGGTGGAGGAGCGATGCTCTACATGAGTGAGACGAGGATGCAATGATTCTGTTAAATCGTCGTTTTGAGGGGGGGCTTGCATCGTTTTCATCTTCATCTACTTTGCTGAAAGGTAGCCAATGAGCTTGGGATAAATGCGATTGAATCCTCTGAAGACGATAGTCTCCTATTTCACTCGAATAGTTTTGTTAATCAATACAGATTTAGTTTTTCTCTCTTAATCAAATGCTATTATCATTGATTGAATTTTCTTTTTATAGACTGATAGGAGTGGGGCAGAGGGTTTTTTTACATGATACCTTTGTCGATGATGGATTTTCGGAGCCCACTCGAGCTACGGTAAGTTTTTCATCTTTTCCCTTCGTGATGTGTCTTGATTGTGAATTGATGAGAGGAAGATGCAACGGTGGAAGAAAAAAACAAAAGCTTGATTAGAGCTTTGTGGTGGAGATTTCACAGTTGGCTTATCAATTTAGGTCTCTTGCTATGCCCATTCACCCGAATCGACTTCCAGCCAGCCTCGGTCTAGCAGGTAACCCTGATTTCTTTATGCATCTTTTGCTAATGTATTCTAACTCAGACTATACCCTCTCGCTCTACTACAGGTTTCGGAGTCATCCAAATCCTATAGCTCCTACCGCATCTCGCTCCTTCACTGTTAGGTTTGTTTTCTGGTTATTGAATACTGAATAGGGTTGTTCGGGTGTGAACCCTGGGAAGATTTGCAGGGATCCTCTAACTTTGGTAACTGGTCACACCAGGTTGTAGACTTCATATTAGGTAGGTTTTGTTACACGAAGAAATTCTGAGTAACACTTACTTTGTTCAATAGTTTGCTTTGCTCTCTTAATATCAAATAGCAATGATTCGAAGCACTTATTTTTACACTATTTCGGAAACCCAATGACTCAATCGTAAAATTGAGTCAGTATTTCAATATCATTGCAGCTATTAAATTAGTCTTTTACTTACTGACTATATTAATGGTTTCCTTTTGACCTATGTTTCCTCATGCTTCGGTGAAGAATCTCTTAGCAACTGCAAAGAACACAGAATCTATCGAAGAATCTATCACTTACTTGATTACAAAATTGATCATAAAAATATGTTCTCCTTCAAAAGCAAATGATAACTCCACCACCAGTGTCATTTTCATATTTTTTTTCTCTAGCTTTACATGTGCTAATAGTTTAGCTGCACAATCTGTAGTAGAGGGGAAACAACCTGAAATAAGTTTCAAATTCTACCTACAACATTTGGTTCGTAAACTGGGAAGCGAAGCATACTTGGACAGTGTGCAATATTTGCAGTTTCTGATAGGATATGTGTCTTGGCGGAGAGTCTGCTCTTCATGGATCCATTTGATGAATGTTTCCCTGGATAGATGAGGGCATGTTCGCACTGTAAATATATCCTCTTTGTGGGTTTGAATATTTGTGACTAAATCGAGTTTTTGGTGTTGATTTGCTGGGTTTTACCTCTAGGAAAATTTAAGATTTTGTGTTAAAAGAGTTGATACTCCTTGGTGAAGCTGTAATTGTTAACGTTCAGAGTTTTTGTGTGATTGTTTGAAAAGAAAGAGTAGGGTTGGTAGATATATGTTTCTGCACACTATCCTTTGAGTAATCCCCTTTGGTTAGTGGTTTTGTGATGGAACGTAGTTCATGAGAAATAAAAAACAAACTAAATGGAATCGGACTACTATATTAAGCTTCAGTGTTGTTCCATTGTTAACCTAAAGTATGATGATAAGCGAAAGAAAAAAAATTGGTGGCAGATGTCTAAATGGTTGAGTTAATTTTTGTAGTACTTGATTGGGTTAACTATTTCCAACAATAGTGCAATTCCTTTGTGACTTAGTCACCCAATTCAACTTACTTTTTCCTTGATGCTAATGTTATTTCTTTTACGTGAGTCCAGTTTCATTCTCTTTTGTCACTGAAAGTGGTGTGTTTTGTTGTCACACTCCCATATTGAAATACCATTAATGTTCTTTCATATATATATAAACCAGCTAACCAACTTATGTTTCATTTGTTTTTTATATAGTACCATTAGAATAGTAATCGTCTTGATAACTGATTTGCATTCAATTCTCTATTTCTTTGTACACGTTTTTTCCCATTTCAGTATACGACTGATGCGTGTCAAGTTAAACAAGTTAACCTAAACTACCCGCAAGTGCACGACACATGTATAGTAATTAAGGTGCCAATCCCACGAAGACTAATGTAACACGGTCCAAGGATAAAAACTAGAATCAATGCTTGCTGCGAAGGAATAAGGATAATAAGATGCAAGTATGATGATGATTCAGTGGATATATGAGTTCTAAACAAAGAGACAAACGTCCTAGAATCCGGTTTCACCACATAGCCTCTGAAACCTATCTCTGATCTATCTAATTGTGCATTCCGTATAAAGATAATTATAGTCCTAGAAGATCAGGCTTAGAACAGCCGAGACTAGTCCACGAAAGTAGGATAGTAACGGTTGAGGGTTGCATCGAGCGAATCATAAATCGTAATGGGGTTTAGTTGGGGTGTCAGCCACGAAAGTAGGGGATGACTCAATTGAACCACGTTCCTATGCCTTGAGAGAGGGTAGGTTCTACATTAGGATTGTCCGCCTTAGATATCTTGATAGGCAATGCACGATTAGATAGATCGGAGTTAGGTTTCGGAAGCTATGCGGTGAAACTGCATTCTTAGAACGTTTACCTCTTTGTTTAGAACTTGTTTATCCATTGCATATTCATCTACTTCATCATTTCATCCCATAATTCTTATTTATCGCAGCAAGCATTGATTCTAGTTTTTTATTCTTAGACCGTGTTACATTAGTCCTTGTGGGACTGACACCTTAATTACTACACACGTGTCGTGCACTTGCGGGTAGTTTTAGGTTAACTTGTTTAACTTGACACGCATCAGGTTAGTTGTGTGAGTGGGTCATTTACTCAAGAAATTGGAATTAGTGGGGTTAATGGTACATTAACCATTGTTAGTGGGGTAATGGTGATTTAATAATTTGTAAATTTTTCTCCTATAAATTAGGATGAAATGGAATGGAAAAATCACAACTCAAACACCAATCATTTTGTGTTCTTCTTCCTATCCTTCCTATTCTTCTCTTAGAGAATCATATTTCCAAAAATTGTTATTAAAGCGTGTGTAATCGATCCATTGAACAATGTCATCGTTCTCACACAACTCTGGAGCATCAAGGGGTCCCGTAAACACAGGACGATGTCGATAGTCTCTTTCTCCTCCTCCACGATGTGGTCGACGTCGGGATGATGGTAACCACGTGGTGCAGAAGGTGGTTAAAGAGGTGGGAGGTGCGACATTTGCAATGTTCACGAAGACTAATTATGGAGATTTGTCACCAATGATGAAGGTGATGCTCCAAGCACGAGGACTTTGGGCAGCCGTCGAGATAGGCACTGATGACGAGAAGGAAGATCAGATGGCGGTTGAAGCCATTCTGTGTGGCGTGCCATCGGAGATGATCTCTTTGCTCGCCGTGAAGAAGAATGCGAAAGAGGCTTGGGAAGCGGTTGAGTCTGTGCATGTCGGTTCTAATCGAGCACATAAGGCTAGCGCTCAGAAAGTGTGCAAGGAGTACAAGAAATTAGCTTTCCCTGATGGTGAGACGGTGGATGACTTTAACACGCGTCTCTCTGGCATAGTGAATCAGCTAACCATTCTCCGAGATCTTGAACCGCCACACAAGGTGGTTGAGAAATACCTACGAGTCATCCCTCCTAGATTCGGACAGATCGCACTGTTCATTAAAACTTTGCCGGATTTGTCAACACTTTCATTGGAAGAGGTTACTGGGAGGTTGAAGGCCGAGAACGGTTTGAGCTGTTGGAGCCCACATCGGGGGCAGGGGGTAAAATTTTACTCACTGAAGAGGAATGGGTTGCACAAATGAAGGAGCAAAAACAAGGAGATTATTCATTTGGAAGCTCCAAGTCGGAGAAACATCGTGAAAAATAGCGACGTCGTAAATCCGTAACAGATGGTAGATCTGGTTCTAGCGAGAACCAAGATAGATCAAAAGACAAGTGTCGAAATTGTGGTAAGATGGGTCATTGGGCTAGGGACTGTTGATCCAAGTCTAAAAATGAAGAAGCACATCTTGCCCCATGGATGACGACGAGCCTACCCTCCTTATGGCCAAGGCGTGTGAGACCACGTTAGATTGACCGACATCACAACCTACACCGTCAAGGTCACCACCATCACATAAGTGCCCTATCCACCTTGTGGAGACGAAGATTACTGCCCATCTTATTCGTGATGAGGAGTGCAAAGGCAATCTATGGTTCTTTGACACCGGGGCGGCGAACCACATGACTTGTGTACGTGGGGTGTGTTCTGAATTCGACCAATCAGTGGTTAGAACCGTGAAGTTTGGAGATGGATCTATTATCATGATTGAAGGATGAGAAGAATCTTATTCTCATGCATGATTGACGAGCATCATGCACTAACGGGGGTCTATTACGTTCCTCGCCTCATGAAAAACCTGATCAGTGTGGGGGCAATTGGACGATTCTAGATGCCACACGATCATCGAATGAGGCATCTTGAATATAAGAGATCCACATTGACGACTTTGGAACGAGTCCAAAGATCCTCCAATAGGCTCTATTCGATCTGCCTCAACATTGCACGACTAGTGTGTTTGACAGCAAAAAGCTCCGAAGAATCGTGGAAATGACATGCAAGATACGGCCACATTAGTTTTGATGCACTACAAAAGCTCGCTCAACAAAAGATGGTACGTGGGTTGCCACATATTGGTCAAGTTGACCAAGTGAGTGACAGTTGCCTCGTGTGGAAGCAAAGGCGGAACTCATTTCCGGATAAGGCGCGACGACGTGCGGTAGATCTTCTTGATCTAATCCATGGTGATCTATGTGGGCCCATCACACCAATGACACCAAGTGGGATGAATATTTATTTCCTACTGCTCGTAGATGACTTCAGTCGTTATATGTGGCTCACTCTTTTCGCAAGTAAGGTCCAAGCTCATGTGGCAATCAAGAGTTTCCAAGCTGCGACAGAGGTACAATCGCGACGGAAGCTCAAGGTGCTTCGTACTGATCGTGGATGTGATTTTATATCAGTGGATTTTGGGGAATATTGCGCCAATAAGGGATTCCAACGACAGTTCACGGCCCCCTACTCCTCACAACAAAATGGAGTCGTTGAACGCCACAACTAGACAATTGTTGCCATGGCCCGATGCATGCTGAAGGCAAAAGGTCTTCCAGCAGAATTCTAGGGTGAAGCTGTGACCATTGCAGTCTTTATCCTCAATCGCAGCCCAACACATAGTCTTTATAAGAAGACACCAAAGGCTTGGCATGGTGCAAAACCAACAGTCCATTTCCTTCGTACATTTGGTTGTATCGCACATGTTAAGGACACACAACCAAGTTTGAAGAAGCTTAATGATCGAACCACACCAATGATCTTTGTCGGGTATGAAGCTAGATCCGTGACACTTGATGTTGTCTTTCATGAATTGTTCCAATGGGATTGGAAGGCCAGTTACAAGGGTGACACTACCATTTCAATGGAGCCATTTAGCATCGAGTATATGACTACGAGTGAACCAGGCCCAAGAAAAACGATTGTAGAGTCCCCTCGAACTCCTGATAAAATACTAGAGGCGGTGGAGTTTGTGTCTCTGCCGAAAAATGTCGAACCAAACCTTGATGCAGCTCATGATGATGCACCTCTACTCTTTCGCACGATCAACAATAGCCTCGAACCTTCATCACCACGGGGGTTTGCACCTAGCGCCTTAGAGGCTGAAGAGTTGCACTTTACCACGGCAGAAGATCCATCGTCTTTTGCTGAGCAGAGCAACACAAACATTGGCGTCAAGCATTACTTGAGGAGATGAAAGCAATCAACGAAGATGGTACTTGGGAACTCATCTATCTTCTTGTCGGTCACCGAGTCATTGGGCTCAAATGGGTTTTTAAGGTGAAGCATGATGAACACGGAGCCAATTTTAAACACAAGGCACAACTGGTTGCAAAGGGCTATGTGCAGCGTGCGGGGATTGATTTCGACGAAGTCTTTGCGCTTGTGGTGCTCATAGAGTTTATACGACTCTTGTTGGCCTTAGCAGCGAGCGAAGGGTGGAAAATCCATCACATGGATATCAAGAGTGCATTCCTCAATGGTGTGCTAAAAGAGGAGGTGTATGTGACACAACCACCAGGGTTCGTCGACTATAACTACAAAGAGAAGGTATTACGCCTACATAAGGCCCTTTACGGACTTAGATAAGCACCACGAGCATAAAACGCCAAAATAGATGCAAGTTTACAGTCACTTGGGTTCAAAAGGAGTACATCTAAGCATGGGATATTCAATCGGAGTAGAAGAGCATCAGAGCTTATCGTGGACGACTTGATAATCACCGGGTCTAAAAAATACGATGTTGAAGCGTTCAAGGCCGAGACGAAGACTTTGTTCAAGATGAGCGATCTCGAGTTGTTGACCTACTATCTCGAGCTTAAGGTCTATGAAAGTGCAACCGACATCATGCTCTGCCAGTTAGCATATGCAGAGAAATTATTGGAGAGATACGGCATGAGCAACTGCAACCCATGCAAGGCACCTGTGGAATCACGTTTTATGCTTAATAAGGAAAGTTCCAGTCCACTGGTCGAAGCCACCGAATATCAAAGTATAGTTGGTAGACTTCGGTACCTCATCAACATGTGACCAGACCTGGCCTATGCGGTAGGGTACGTGATTCGCTTCATGGAGAAGCCACACGAGGATCATATGATGGCAGTGAAGCACGTGTTACGATATATTTCTGGGACACGTAGTTATGGAGTGTTCTACGGAAAGAAGTGTGATGGTCAACCACCTCTGGTTGGATTCAGTGAGAGTGACATGGTAGGCGACATCGACACACGAAAGAGCACAAGTGGAGTCTTCTACTTCCTTGGTGATAGCCCAGTCACCTGGCAGACGGCGAAGCAGAAGGTGGTGGCTTTATCCTCATCTGAGGCACAATATATCGCTTCATCAGCTGCAACTTGTCAAGGCATATGGTTAGCTAGACTCTTGAGTGACTTCCTTGTCTCGGAACCTCAAGCACCAAAGCTTAAGGTGGATAATAAGTCTGCTATCACGTTGAGCAAGAACCCCGTCTTTCACGAACCGACAAACATATCGACACCCTGTTTCACTTCATTCGGGAGTGTGTTGAAGAAGGAAAGATCGTCCTGGAGTATACCTCTACACAAGACCAACTCGCGAACATGCTCACAAAGCCACTCGAAGGTGTCAGATTTCAGGAACTGCGCATAAGAATTGGCATCGTCAAGATTCAGGAAAACATGGCAAGAATTAAGGGAGAAAATAGTGGATAATTATTTTTTGTTTTCTTAATTTTCTCAAAGTTTATTTGTTAGTGGGTTGGTGGTGTGAGTGGGTCATTTACTCATGATAATGAAATTAGTGGGGTTAGTGGTCCATTAACCACTGTTAGTGGGGTAATGGTGATTTAATACTTTGTAATTTTTTCTCCTATAAATTGAGATGAAATGAATGGAAAAATCACAACTCAAACATCGATCCTTTTATGTTCTTCTTCTTCTTATCCTTCATATTCTTCTCTTAGAGAATCATATTTCCAACATTATTATGTTTAGTGCAAAAAAAGGAACAAGAAAATAAACTTGAATACATATGATGTTTATGCTTTGTATTTATGAATGAAAGAAGAAAGAAGAGAGAAAAAAATGAAGATGTATTTAGAAGGAAATGCTTAGATTTGCTTGATGAAAAAGCACCTTACAATATCATGTATTTATACTAAAACTCCAAAACGAACACTCTCTTATTAACCACAAATTTTTACTTACCACACTCACCATAAACCACATAGTAAAGTCTAAGACACACTACACATTTATTCACCACATATAATTTCTTCACACACTTAGACTCTAGAATTACCAGACATTAAACCTAACACTTAGACAAACTTAACCTATCTAGAATAGGTTATGTAAGTGATGACTTAAGCAATGAAGTAATCAAATGGATCATATTAACTTAATACTCCTCCTTGATCCATTTGCTTCTCATCCCAAGTCTCTTCAGCAGTTCTTCGAATCTTGAAGGTGGTAGTGCTTTAGTAAAAATTTCCGCCAACTGATCTCCACCTTTGAAACAGGTAAGCTTGATGGTATTGTTGTTCTTTGCCTCTCTGGCCATGTCATACTTGATGTTGATGTTCTTCGTCCTTTTGTGTTGAATTGGGTTCCTCCCAATCGCAATAGTTGAGCTATTTTCGTAAAAGATTATTGTACATCCTTCTTGCTTGCATCCTAAACTCTCGAGTAGATTTCGAAACCAAATTGTTTGGTTTACAGTTGTTGCAGCTGAAATGTACTTAGCTTCCGCAGTTGACTGAGCGATTATTTCTTGTTTGTGTGATTGCCAAGAAAATATCGCTCCTCCTAGCTGAAACATGTACCCATTGTGCTCTATGTCTTCTTCACTACCGGCCCAATCACTATCACAATATCCCTGCAATAATACAGAATTCTCGAGCTTGAAATGTAAACTGAGATTAATTATGCCCTTCACATACCTCAAGACCCTCTTTGTTTGTTTGTAATGTTTCATCAGAGGTTTGTTCATGAATCTTGAAAGATAGCTTGCTGCAAAAATGAGATTGGGTCTTGTGGCTATTAGGTACAATAAACTTCCCACCATACTTTGGTATACGGTAGAATCCGCTTCTTTCTCCTCCTGTCCATCAAAATTCTTTCCATTTGACTCTAGTGGCGTGTTGACTTGTTTACAATCAGTCATCTTGAACTTCTCCAACAGTTTTTTCGTGTAGTTTCCTTGGACGAGAAAACTCTATCTAAACTTTGATATACTTCCATACCCAAAAACTACTCCATCTTTCCAAGATCTGTCATCTCGAAGTGACACATTATTTCTTCTTTAAACCTTCTTATGTTCTCTCCATTGCTCCATGTTATGATCATCATCTACGTAGAGTGTAATGATCAATATATCGTCTCAAAGCTTTTGGATATATACGGCCGCCTCATATGGACATCTCTCAAAACCTTGTTTCAAAAAGTATCCATCAATCTTGCTATACCATCCTCTTGGGGCCTACTTCAATCCGTATAGTAATTTCTTCAACTTCAATACATGTTCTTCCCTGCCTTCTACTTCAAACCCTTGAGATTGCATTACAAATACTTTTTCCCCAAGTTCACCATTCAAAAATGCTGACTTTACATCCATGTGATGTAATGTCCATTTCTTTTGTGCCGCAATTGCTAATATGAGTCTGATAGTATCGTGCCTAGAGACAGGAGCGAATGTCTCAGTGTAGTCTTCACCGTATTTCTAACGAAAAATCTCTTGCAACCAGCCTTGCTTTGTACTTCTACAAGCTTCCATCTGCTACAATCTTGAGTTTGTAGATCCACTTAACTTTATGGCTTTCTTTCCCTCCAGTCGTTTCACCAACTCCCAAGTGTTGTTCTTCTCAATCATGCTGATTTCTTCTTGTATAACTTTCTTCCATTCCGGATATTTCTCTGCTTCTTCAAAGCTTGTTGGTTCAACGGGACATAAGTAACATGCCTCCATCATATCTGCAGAGTACTCTAGTACTCGGGGAGCGATCATAAGTAAATGACTCATAGCTCTTGCCTTGGGATTTATTGGTTCTAACGAACCTCCTTGTGACATGCCTTCTCTAGTGTTTGTGAATGTAGAACCACTTGATTTTGTACTGTGACTTTGACTTCTTGTCACATGTATCGTTGGATGTGTTGTCGTAGTCAATGGAATGCTTCTATCGTTCGTCATTGTTGTACTCCAATCCCACCTTTGTTCTACGTCAAATGTAACATCTCTTGCCACTGTAATAGATTTCTTCTCCAGCAAGTAAACTCTATAGCCTTTACTTTTACTGCTATAGCCAATGAGTATCCCTTTCTATGCCTTGTCTTCTAGTTTGATTCGTCTCTCATGGGGTACGTGGACATACCACAGACACCCAAACACTTTCAAGTGACTTAGCGATGGTTTGTGTCATGTCCATGCTAATATCGGCGTCGAGTTCTCCAAAGCTGTTGAAGGTAGTCTATTTTGCAGGTACAAAGCTGTGTATACAGCTTCCGCCTAGAATTTGTTTGGCATTTCTTATGCTTTCAACATTGCACGAGCAGTCTCCATCACGCTTCGATTTTTCATTTCACTTACACCGTTTTGTTGCGGTGAATATGCCACAGTGAGTTACCTTTCGATGCCTTGACTTTTGCAAAAACATTCAAACTCTCGAGATGTGTATTCTCCTCCTCGGTCTGCTCAGAGTGTTTTTATTTTCTCATTTGTTTGGTTCTCTAACATAGATTAAATTTCTTGAATACAGCGAATGCCTTTGATTTATTCTTCAAGAAGTATACCCAATTCATTCTTGAGTAATCATCAATGAATAGTACAAAATATTTGCTTCCATCGAGTGATGGCGTTTGCATGGGACCGCATATATCTAACTGAAATAGCTCCAACTTCTGCTCTGTTCTTGGCGAAGATGTTGGAAATGCTAGTCTCGAATGGTTCCCCAAGTGACATGCTTCTTACACTTCATTATAGTTGCCAAAATTAGGGATTCCTTTTCTTATGCCTTTTTGCAATAATTTTTACATGTATGTGTTACTATTATGCCCAAGTCTCTGGTGCCAAAGTTGAGACATGGATTCTTCCTTGGCGTTGTAAGCAGTATCTTCTGGTTTAAGAAACTTCATGGGAATACTATTCCTCTCCATTTGTACCTCAAAAACTTCTTTCTCGTTGGATCACGAATTATGCAACTGCTCCTTTTGAAGTTGAGCTCATATTTGTTCTGCACAATTTGTCAGACACGGAGTAGGTTCTTGTCCAAGTTTGGGACATAAAACACATCTTTGATCACTCTTGCTCCCTTTTTAGTATTCATCACGATTTATCCTTTTTCTTCTGTCAAAATGACGGCTCCATTCCCTACTCGGATAGGGACCTTGACATCTTTGTTGATATTGGTGAAGTACTGAGCATCTTTGGATATATGATTTGTACACCCTCTATCAATCAACCATATGTCTTCACCTTGAGCGATCATGGCTTCGTCTCGTTCTGAAAATAGTTGTTCTTCCCATATCATCGTTTTGTGTGACTTAAGCTTGTTTTCCTCGATTGCTTCTACAATCTCAAGCCAAATGTCCTGGCTTTCTGCAGTTGTAGCATTCCTTGGACCTCTTCCATTGTTGGTCTTCTCTTCCCTTGTTTTTTTGGAGTAGCATTCCGCCTCGTTGTGATTGTCTTTCTTGCAGTAGCTACACCATTTCTTTCCCTTTGAAATGGATTTTCCAAAATCCTTTTTTCCTCCTTTTCAACCTTTGGATCGAGCATGAAATGCTCCTTTCGAGTTTCCATCTTCATCCGGTAGAAACTTTTATTCATGTGCGATCAAGGATCCTACCAAGTCTGTGATGCGTATGCTTCTCAAATCTTTAGTTTCCTCCATCAATGTCGCCAGGTTTGCGTAGGAGTTTGGCATCATTTTCAATATCTTCCTTATGACTTTGTAGTTTGATTCTGCTTCGCCTAACTGCTCCATTTGATTTACTAAATCGATCACCTTGTCCATGTATGCTCTAATCCTTTCTCCATCTCTCATCTTCAAGTTCTCGAACTGTGTGTGTATAGCTTGTAATCTCACAAGGATGGCACGCTCATTACCTTGATATGCCTCTTACAATTTGATCCAAACTTTCTTCAATGTTGTGGCTGTCATCACTCGAAAAACAAGATCTTTGACAAAATTTTGAAATAGTTGGAGAGTTGTCATGTCTTTCATTTTTGATTCCCTCCATTTTAAGAGTTGTGCGGTTTGAGTGGCTGACGGACTTTCCGTGATCTCCGAAGGTTGTGGTGGTAGACCATTCTCAATGATACCTCATAATTATCTTAACATTAGCACGGTCTTCATTCTCGCAGCCTATAACTCATAGTTTTGGTCGTCGAAGATAGCAAAAGGTTGAACAGCTTGTTGGTTTGTCGCCATAGTGCTTTTCATGCGATTTTGCTTGAGGAGTTATGCTTGTTGTTAGTGTTCCTTCTTGTGCTTGTTGTGGTGTTGTGCTTCGTTTTAGTGTGATATCGTCCCTTGATTCGTCGTGGGCTCTGATACCATATTAGGAAGCTTGTATGTATATATTTTAACAAGTTTCTTTATATGATTGTGCTTAGTACATTGTGCAGAGAAAGAAAATAACAAGAAAATAAAACTTTAACACTTATAGTGTTTGTGCTTTTTGTTTATGAATGAAAGAAGAAAGAAGAATGAAAAAATGAAGATGTATTTAGAAGGAAATGCTTAGATTTGCTTGATAAAGAAAACACCTTAGAATATCACCTATTTATACTAAAACTCCAAACCTGACACTCTCTTATTAACCACAAATCTTACTTACCACACTCACCATAAACCACACATTAAAGTCTAAAACACATTACATTTTATTCACCACACATAATTTCTCACACACTTAGACTCTAGAATTGCCAGACATTAAACCTAACACTTTGACAAACTTAACTTATCTTGAATAGGTAATGTAAGTGATGACTTAAGCAATGAAATAATCAGATGGATCATATTAACGTAAAACTTCATACAAAAAAAATGATGAAATCGATCCACATCAGACATTGCCAATTCAAATGTGAAGGATGTGATGATCTGCTAAAGAAGTTTTATAGATGAGGAAGTGAGAATGATATTAACAACGTAGAGTAGAAGCATAGCTTGGTTACCGCTGTTGTGTATATTATGTAAATTTCGGTTTTTTCATGTCTAAAAAACCATAAGTGCTATCAACCCTTATTCTCTAACCACCTCTCTTATGTGCTCTTGAGCACTTATGGTTGCTTGGACATGAAGAAACCGAAATTTATGTGATACACACAACACTCGATCGATTCAACCTCAAAACTAACCTTCGAACCTATCTCTCACCCTTATCCTCCAACAACCTCTCTTAAGTGCTCACAACCCTTATCCTCCAACCACTTCTTTTAAGTGCTCTTAACCGTTATCCTCCAACCACTTCTCTTAAGTGCTCTCAACCCTTATCCTCCAACCACCTCATTTATTTCTACTTGTCATGCAATGCACTTGTAACTACTATAAATATGTAAAACTAATCAATGCAATATAGAACAGAATTCTCTTCTGATTCATTTCGATTTGTCTCTCCATTTTCATATGGTATCAGAGTTGTAGGATCCATTCTACTACTCTGCTTTGTTTTGTTCTATTCGATTTTGTTCCTTGTTTGGTTTCTTCTCTTTGTTTCTATCATGGACAAGTTTTTCCAAAAGATTATTCTGGCGGTTCTCACTGGAGAAAACTATATCATATGGATAAGTCTCGCTAACACTGCTATAAGTTGTAGAGGCTTGTGGAACCATAATCTAATTCTCAACCTAGTGGAGCTGCTGGTGGTGATAAAGTTCCCACTGAAGCTGCTCAAGTAAGTTCCAGCGCCAGCAAAGAAAAATGGTATCAAGATGATCAAACTGTCCTTGCTATCATTCAAAGCTCGCTGAACAATCTATTTTGTTCTCCTACATCAAAGTCTCAACCGCAAAGGAGCTTTAGGACACCTTGGAACGTGTCTATGGAACGTTTCCAACCTCAGTCGCGTGTTTGAAGTCAAGAAGATGTTAGGAAGCCTCCAACAAGGAGATTCTCCATTTAAAAACCATTTTGGCGTGTTTAAGTCTCTTTGGAAAGAGATTCCCCACTGCGTTCTGTCACCAATGACCCCAAAGAAATTGCTGAGAGAAACGAGCAAGATCAAGTTTAATGTCTTTTGTCTCCCTCAACACCTCTTTCAACACTCTCATTCACCACATTCTCAGGTTTGACAAGCTGCCTTATATAAATGAGATGATGCTGGCCTAGTATGTGTGGTTTAATCAAGTTTAATTCCTAGATCACTCTACCGCAAGTATACAGATCGTGTTGTGCTAGAGTCGAACTCAAGGAACTACTGCGAACATCAAAACTAAGACTCAAGAGAAGAATATCGATCAAGATATGGTTTTCAAGCTTGAAAATAAAAGCAAAATATAAAGAGAATAGAAAATGAAAACAATGCAGGGAATGGAAGATTATCAGGCTAGAAAACAAGACATAAAAGAATAACGAGATTTAATTCGATAAGATAAAACACCACGGGTTTCGGGAATGTCAGGAAATTTAATGGATGTTTCTATGAATCATGAAATCGGATTATATCACTCAATGGGGAACTCAAGCTCAAATATCGGAAGTGACTCTCTCGATGCCTAAATCAAATACCTAGAAAATCAACGTACTCATCTCTCGACGAAGCAAATCAATAATCTAGATGCATGAGGAACGATATCACGATTCCTAAATAGATTAACCGACCGATTATATTCTCATTAATCTAATTCATTCTAGGGTTAAATCCAAGAACTTAGCTGACTTCTCAGGCAAAACAAGCCTCTAAATTCATTCAATCAAGGGATTAACAAGAATGAAAGCATTAAAAACAACCCATTAAACCAAGTGAGAGAACAATCTAAAATCAAGCATTAAGATTCAAACAAATCCATTACAAAAGGCACCCCTAACCCATGGCAAAGAGGTCTACTCAAAAATCATATATGCAAACACAAAACCATAGATAAACGCCATACAAATCATGGAGAATAGCAAAGAGATGAAGATTCAATCTTCCCTTTACTCAATACCAGCCTTGAATCGGGTTCTTCGACTCCCAATCACCTCCTCAGCTCCTCTATCTCTGCAATGACGTTCTTCTGGTCTAAAAATGAGTTGATTTCTTTTTTCCAAATGGCATGCTACCCAATCTTTTTCCCTTCTTTCTCTTTGTTTCGTGTGAAAATGCATTTTAGGTTTCTCCTATGCCCGGCTAGGCACAGCAAATAGCTTAGTCGGGCACTTCTTCAAAAGCGGCGATCGCTCGGGCAATGGAGTTGCCCGGTTTGTGCGTTCTCTTCGGGATGACTTCTGATTGATGATCTCGAATCAGGCTATCTAAGGCTTCCGGTCGGGCAATTATGAAGCGAGGGTAGTTTTGTTGCATTTGCTTGTCTTTACGTCCAGTATTTTCGTTTACTGTAAAAGACGAGAAAATGATAGAAAAAGCCTCAATTCTGCTTAATTTGTCAAGAAAGTCCAAAATCATAATAAAACTAATCCTAGAAAGAAATGAAGATACTAAGACAAATTACGCATTATCAAACTCCCCTAGACTTGAATCTTTGCTTGTCCTCGAGCTAAACTAAAGCTAAGCACAAGAAAAGTCAAACAATAGCCAGATACTAGCATAAGTACTTAGAGTCATCATGCATAACAACACGTAACACGAACATAGACCTAAGCAAACTTAGTTCAGACTTCTATCGACCGAAAGTCATGAGCAGTGCAATCCAACACATGACCAATGTTCATTTCACTACCCTTAAACATCCAAGCAATCTCCATATCAAATTAGCTTTACATATGTGAGAGACCTTTTCCTAAATATTTTCTTCCTTTTTTTGTTTTTTTTCAAAGTCCGTGCTCGGTTTCTAGGACGTTAGAGTCGGAGAGGACAACTTTCTACTTGGATCTAGGTTGTCATTGGCACACTCATAAGTTCTTGTAACCTTAGAAGAGTAAAGAGGTTGCATTATTGAATAATTGTTTAGACTTGAACCATAAGGTTACGCATCAACTCTAATCCTTAGGATGTAGAAAAGCGCCTCAATCCACCACTTAGACCTGAACCATCGAGATCAATGTACTCATGTCAATGTAAGGTGGAAATAGCTAGAAGCTTATTCTATTGACAGCAGAGTATAAGCGCGTGGAATTATAAGAATAGAAAAGTAAATCTAAAAGGTGTCCGACCTAGCAAAGACTGAATGGTATACACGGAGATATAGATACTTGGGGCTAAAATCTAGGGGGCGGAATACAACTATAAGCCATGGATTCATGCACAACTACTAGACTAGCCAGTATCTAAAAGTTTTTTCAGGAAACCTAGGCTTTTGTTCCCGATTCAACAAAGTCTCACAAAAAATGGCTAAAGCTCAAAGTCTCATACTAGATATCCGGTAGAAATCCTAAGAAAAAAATGACGTAAAGGCTAAAATAAAAGAAGAAAACAGCGTCTAATCCTAATCGCAAGCATATCACTCACAGAGTATCCCCCAGACTTGAATGGAACATAGTCCTGGTGTTTAAAATCTTTGAGAGGAACTCGCGTGCCATAACTTAGGAGAGGAAAAGGTAAGTGAAAACGTGTACCCCTGGTGTATTTTGCTTTCCAGAGTTGGTGGTACAACTAGATGTTGTACGCGTCTACTCTATTTTGGGTAATATCAAAGCTGTGATAACAGTCACACAACCTAAAATAGAAAAAATACGATATATCATGGTAGCTGGTAGAGTACATACGTGCGAAAAAAGAAAAGAGTTAAGTCTTGGAAATAAAAAAGGATATGAAGCTTGGGTTGCCTCCTAAGAAGCGCTTGTTTAGGGTCCCAAGCCTGACCGAGATTCTCTACTCATTATTATCAAGGTCGGCATCATCCTCGTCGTCGTTGTCGTCGAGTGCGTCATCTCGCTGCGGGTCTACTTCCTACTAGGTACCCGAATCCTGCTATGGAGTTGAAGAGTTCCAATTTAGGTGCCTTCTCAAAGTTCCAATTTGGTTTAGAATGCTTCACGGATGGAGGAGACTTCGAAATTTCTGTCGAAATATTGTTGACTGAGAATGCCCGATCGGGCAAAACACACTGATCGGTCGGGCTCCTTGCAAAATTAGTTATCCCGATCGTGTTCACCATAAGCTCAGTCGAGCTGTAGATGGTCTCGATTTTTTCCGAGAGGAACGCACGGGTCAGGCACAATATTTTCTCAGTCGTGTTGTTCTCAAAGGAGGGAGCCCGGTTGTGCTTAGTGTTCTGATTGGTCGAGCTGCTAATTATCCTATTTTGTGCCAAAGACAATGCACGGGTCGGACTTAGATCTTGCCCAATCGTGCTCTATTGTGATGAGGATGACCGATCGGGCATGACATGTTGCCCGATCAGGCATTCATTAGATTCATCACTTTTGCCTCTTCCAAAGTTCCCAAAACTTGTTGGTACCCATGGATTTCATCTTGATCGGCATAAGCACCTCTTTTTCTGGCCATCAGAGTTAATTCCAGTGGTTTAATGTCTCTAAACTCTTCAATCACTTCATCGGCCAATTCCTCCAAGACATCGAATGAGAATATGGACTCTACCACGAATGGTTTCTTGAAACTCTAATCCAACTGAAATTCCAAGTGTTTCCTCTCCTATTTTCATTGTCAATCTCCCTACCCTTACGTGGATAATGGTATCGATAGTGTTGAGGAATGGTCTTCCCAAAGTGATAGGTACCTTTGCATCTTCCTCCATATCCAAAATCACAAACGCAACAGGGATGTAATAATGACCTACTTTGAGTGGTACATCTTCCAAAATCTCCACCAGGTATTTCACTGAACGATCAACCATCTGTAGTACCATCGTCATAGGTTTCATCTCATCCATATCCAATTTCTCACAAATTGACAATGGTAGGAGACTAACACTATCCCCTAAATCATAGAGGGCATTGTCAATAGCAACATTTCCCAACTTACAAGGGATGACAAAGATACCTGGGTCGGGTAACTTCTATGGTAGCTCATGTTGGATAATGGCATGTGTCGCAGCGGTGACCATCATTGTTTCCTCTTCCACACTATTCTTCTTGGTGAGAATATCCTTGAGGAATTTAGCCTAGGAGGGTATCTGGAGATTGCTTCGTGGAAGGGCATAGTGATTTCCATCTTTTTCAATATCGATGCGAACTTAGCAAATTGTGTGTCGTCGACTCGTTTCTTCTGACGATTGGGAAATGGAAGTGGGGGAGGTCTTGGTGACGGTGGCACATAGATTGGTTCCACTTCCTCCTCATCTTGTGCTTCCTTAAGACCCTCAAGTTCACCAGTGATACGCGCACAAGCTAAGTGGCTCAGGACGCGTATTGGGAAAAACCGGAATCCTCGTTTATTAAGAGGGATTCATCAGGTTGGATGGAACGAAAGACACCATAAGAGGTCCGAGAGCCTCTTGCTATAGTCTAAACACACTTCAATTGTTCGCAAAACGAATTGAAGGCGATACGTTTCCCGAAAATGTTTAAGATAAGAGGAAATATTCTCTCGAACTCAAATTTACTTCTAAAATCCAAGTTGTTTACAAAATACACTAAATCATAGCCTATTGCCCCTATTGGCCGAAAAATGTCTGACAAAATGGAAAAATGGGCTAACAACTTGCTGGAGTGTCCTAATGACGTCATTTGACGGTTAGGCATGCGGGAGTGACATCATGTGACCGTTTGGTCGTGGGAGTGACGTCATGTTACCGTTGGGCATGCGGGAGTGACGTCATGTGACCATTTGAACGCGCTGGAGCGTCCCAATGACGTCATGTGACCGTTGTGAGTGCGGGAGTGATGTCACCTGGTCGTTTGGTCATTTGAGCGTCCTAAGTGTCTAGGCCAGCGTCCGGTTCGATGCTAAAGACGATTGCGATTCTTCCGGAGGTCGTGGGCAAGTGCTCTTAACGAGAGTCTCCCAGGCTTCCTTCACAATCTCGACGACCTAGGTCCGCATGTTTCACGCTCTTC
>CM071860.1:15550079-15563795 GCA_036759665.1 Gynandropsis gynandra
GCTTCTCCATGCTCAATCTCGTCCCGTTTGTCCCGTGATGATCTCCCAAGTTGCTCCTTAGCTCCGTGCATGTTCCTTTAGCTCCAAAATAGTCCAAATACGCGTAAAAACCTGTAAGAACATGAAAAGCACGAAAGCAAGTAAAACGGATACGGAATCATACGTAAAACATCACATATGTATCAAAAACGTCTCCTAAATCGTGCAAGAAATACGTATGAAAACGAGATGATCACCTCCTCGCATGCGTGTCCGGCCCTCGGGTCATCATTGTGTCCGATGTCCTCATCAACTAGGCTTCTCTATTGAAGGGTTTGAGCGTTCTCCCTTCTTAATATCTCGGGGTATAGCGTCTGCAAGTTATGTACCGCTCCTCAACATGATGGAATTGCAATGCTCATGAGGATTCGGCTCAAGTCTCGCTAGTAGAATTCCTTGCGATTTAGAAGAACTTGGAGTAAGTTGTGCAACTTGGGTGTCTAAGATCTTCAAGTGCGTCTGAATTTCCTCAACTTGCTTCTCTATGTCATCATGATCTGCTCTCATGTCTCTCAGCTTAGTGTGGTGATTTTTCTGCTCTTGCAAAATCTGAGCAAGCATGGATGTAATATCAACATCCATGATAGTCTTGGTTCTTTCCTCGATAGTCTTGGTTCTTTACTTGTGCTCTAGGCTGGAAATTCTGATTCTGAAGTTGTCTCTGAAGTGGCTTAGGCTGATAGTTTCCTTACAGTGGATTTAAGACGTTTTCGGTGTTCTTGTCGGAAAAATGGGGATGGTTCCTCCAACCTGGATTGTAGGTGTTGGAGTATGGGTTGTTGGCAACATAATTCACATCCGCAATCTCTTGGAATCCGTGGCTTGCTTCTACAACACCATGAGAATCAGAGGATACTTGGTGCATGGTTTTCATTTGCATATCATCTTAGCAAGCTCAGCACGCAAAGCAAGCACCTCATTGTCTGTTTCCCTAGTTGGTAGCCGACGACTGTACTCACCCGATAAAGTATTTCTTGCCTCATTCATCTTCTAGATCTTTGCCTCAATGGTGGTGAATGGGAGGTCATGGAAAGATCCACCATAGGTAGCGCTCAACCAATCTCTTACTTCATCACGAAGTCCCTCAATAAATGTAGCTATGAGGAACCTCTTGTCCATCCCATGGTGAGGGCATTCTCGTTGGTATCCTTTGAATCGCAGCCAAGATTCAGGAAGGCTCTCTTTATCCTCTAGCACAAATGAATTTATCTTGTTCTTCGATGATTAAGTCTTATGGGATGAGAAGAATTGCATCATGAAGCGTTCTTCGAGATGACTCCATGTGTGAATGGAATCAGGTGCTAGAGTGTAGAGCCATTCAAGAGCTTGCTCCCTTAATGAGAACGGGAAAGCAAGCAACATTATTGCTTCATCTTGTATCTTGGGGTACGCTTTCATGTTCGAACACAACATCTTGAATTGAGTAAGATGTTGGTTCGGGTCCTTTGTAGGTCATCCCCTGAAAGGCGATTGACTCAACATTTGAACGAAGGCTGGTTGCAAGTCAAATCTATTTCTATCCACCTCGTGCCTTGGGATGCAGGAGAGAAGTTATGTGTGTTTAGGCACGGTGTACACCCCATACGTTTCCGGTGCTTCTTCCACAGCCATCTCTTCTTTGCTAGATGAATCTTCTTCAAGTGTTTCTTCCTCAATTGTTGTTCCCTCCTCTAGACTCTCAGATGCACTAAGTCTTGCTTTACGCTGTTTTAACAACGCTCAAGCAGTCTTCTCAATCTCGAGGTTGAAAAGGAGTTCTTTATCCTTTGAACTCCTAGGCATAAACTAAGGAATCTGAACATAGGAAGACAACAATAATCAAAGGTTGAGATCAGAAGAGATGTAATAGACTCAAATAAAAGAAAAGTTTCAGAAAATTGAAACAAGCAAAACACTCGGAAAGGACTGGATCTTGACTCAAAATAAATCCTAATTCTAATGTCATAACTAGTTCCCTGGCAACGACGCCAAAAACTTGATGTTGGCCTAGTATGTGTGGTTAATCAATTTTGAATTCCTAGACCACTCTACCGCAAGTACATGGATTGTGTAGTGTCTAAGTCGAACTTAAGGAACTAGTGCGAACATCAAAACTAAGACTCAAGAGAACAAGATCGATCAAGATATGGTTTTCAAGCTAGAAAACAAAAGCAAACATAAAGATAACATAAAATGAAAACAATGCAGGGAATGGAAGATTATCAATCCAGAAAACTAAGACGCAAGAGGATAACTTGATTTTGTTCCATAATAAAAAAACATCACGGGTTTCGGGAATGTCGGGACATGTAATGGACGTTTCTATGAATCATGAAATCGGATTATATCACTCAATGGGGAACTCAACCTCAAATATCGGAAGTGACTCTCTTGATGCCTAAATCCACTACCTAGGAAATCAACGTACCCATCTCTCGATGAAGCAAATCAATAACCTAGATGCGTGAGGAATGTTATCATGATTCCTAAATATATTAACTGACTGATTAGATTCTCATTAGTCTAATTCATTCTAGGGTTAAATCCAAGAACTTAATATGACTTTTCAGGCAAGACAAGCCTCTAAATTCATTCAATCAAGGGATTAACAAGAATGAAAGAATTAAGAACAACCCATTAAACCAATTTAGAGAACAATCCAAAATTAAGCATTAAGATCCAAACAAATCCATTACAAAGGCACCCCTAACCCATGACAAAGAGGTCTACTCACAAATCATAGATGCAAACACAAAACCATAGATGAACGTCATACAAATCATGGAGAATAGCAAAGAGATGGAGATTCAATCTTTCCTATACTCAATACCAGCCTTGAATCCAGTTCTTCGGCTCCCAAAATCACCTCGTAAACTCCCCCTTCTCTGTAAACGACATCCTTCTGGTCTAGAACCGTGATGGTTTCCCTTTTTTCCAAATGGCGTGCCGCTCAAGCTTTTTCCCTTCTTTCCTTTTATTTCGCGTGAAAAGGCATTTTAGGTTTCCTCTACGCCCGACCAGGAACAACAAATAGCTCAGTCTGGCACTTCTGTAAAAGGGGAAATCGCCCGGGCAATGGAGTTGTCCGGGTTGTGCATTCTCTTCGGGGTGACTTCTGATTGATGAGCCCGATCGGAGTGTCTAAGACGTCCGGTCGAGCACTTTTGAAGTGATGGTAGTTTTGCTGCATTTGCTTGTCTTTGTGTCTGGTATTTTCGTTTCCTATAAAACACAAGAGTATGATTGAAGAAGCCTCAATTCTACTTAATATGTCGATAAATTCCAAAATCATAATAAAACTAATCCTAGAAAGAGATGAAAATCCTAAGAAAAATTATGCATTATCAATTTATATGCTGATCCAAAAGGAAGAAGGAACAAATCGCCTTTTTCCATGTCCCATCGAGGTTGTTTATTATAGCGAGGCTAATCATAAACAAGACAAAAATGATTTTCAATGCGATTATTGCATGAAGAAAGGCCACACAAAGGACAGATGTTGGCTGATTCATGCCTATCTCAAACCAAGCTATGTGGCAGAGAATTCTAAGGCTAAAGAAGCAGCTCATAACGCTATTTCCACCGAATACACCATAAAGGCTAATTTAGAGCAGATAATCAAAATGCTCAGCAAATCTACTCAAACCTTGAAAGACAACAACGAGTCTGGTAACATGTCTCTTAGCTCTCATCTCAAACATCATGTTATTATGGATTCCGGTGCTACAAATCATATGGTCACAAAAGAATGTCTTTTAAGCAATCTAAGACCATTTTTTGGCATTGTCTCTATTACTAATGGAGATCGGATTCCCATCAAAGGTTCCACTGACTTAGAGATCTTTGATAAGAAAACCACAGCTTTATATATAGCCAATTTTTCAAACAATCTCATAATATGTTCCAAAGTTAGCTAAAGACCTCAATTGCACCATTTTCTTTGATACTAATAGCTTTTGGTTACAGGATATTAAGAAAAAAAGGTCATTGGCCATGGAATACTCAAAGAGGGTCTCTATGTTCTGGAGAAACTTGAGTCTAGGAATGATTACTTGGCCTGCTTTGCTTCCGCTTTCAATAATATTGATGGTTCCCTATGGCATGCTAGATTACGGCACCCCATGTTAAAGCTCTCAATGTTTTGCTTCCTAGTGTTAAATACAATCATGAGTTATGTGAATCTTGTATTCTAGGAAAGCATTGTAGCGTTGTTTTTCTTGAATCTATTACAACGTATAATCGGTGTTTTGAACTCATTCACTCAGATGTTTGGACTGCTCCTTCTCTTATAAGAGATAACAAAAAATATTTGTGCCCTTTATTCATGAGAAATCGAGGTACACTTGGATCTATCTCTTAAACTCCAAAAGTGATATGTTTAAGACCTTTACCAAGTTTCACAATTATTTATCCACACAATACAATGCTCACATTAAATGCTTGTGCTCGGATATTGGCGGGGAGTATGTTAACAATCTATTCTGGAAATTCACGACTAAACACAGGATCATACATCAACGTCGTGTGCATACACTCCGCAACAAAATGGAGTCGCTAAACGAAAGAATCATCACCTCATGGAAGTGTCATGAACAATAATGTTCTATAAGAACGTACTAAAACACTTCTAGGGAGACGCTGTGATTGTTGTGTGTCATTTAATTAACCGATTGCCCACAAGATGTCTGAAAAATCAGTCTATGTACAAGGTATTGAAAAACATGAAACCTGACATTAACTATCCCGGTATTTTTGGATGTGTGTGTTATGTATTTGCTGCAGATGGACAGAGAGACAAACTAGAACCAAGGAGTAGCAAATGCATATTTCTCGGATACTCGAACACGCAGAAAGGCTATAAGTGTTATCAGTCATAAACCAAGCGTATTCTGGTCTCTATAGATGTCAAGTTCCATGAAAGCAAGGGCTACTATGATAGAAAAAACTAGGGATGGGCATTTCGGATTACCCGGACCGGCCCAACCCAAATAACCCAACCCATGAGATATATGGGTTTTATAGAAAACCCATATGGGTTTAATATCAAAAACCCAAATGGGTTTGGGTCGGTCCGGGTTCGGGATAACCCGAGGAACCCGAACCACCCGAAAAAAAAAGAAAAAAACCTAAACAAACCCTAACCCTAAGCCGTGAGTGGTGACACAACTCCCTCTCACTCACACATTGAAAACCCATTTAAAACCTGAATTAATCATACTTAAATAACCCAATAAAACCCAAAGAACCCGAATTACCCGAAATATCTAAATAACCCAAATACAATTTGGGTTTTTTGGGTTCAATGTTTCAAAACCCGAACAACTCGAACCCAGACCGAAACCCGAGGAACTAGTCCCGAAAACCAAATGGGTGTTTTTGGGTTCAATTTTTTATAACCCGAGGAACCCGAACCTGGACCAAACTTGAGGAACCCGTCCGAAAACCCGGATTTCTCACCCCTAGAAAAAACTAGAAGGACTTAGAAAATCTGAACACCTCGTATGATATCAACTCATCTCTGCGTATTCTTGTGTCCAAGCTTCAAGAGTCTAACAGAGAAACCAAACAAGAGTCCCAACAACAAAGAAGAAGGTATGACGAAGCACCACGTCCAAGCCAAGACAATGCTTATTCAAACATCGAAGCTCAAAGAAACAAACAACTTACTGAGCAAGAAACAGATACCATCAATCGTGATAGTGGAGTTCATGGCTCTAAGGTACAATCTGATTCTAACGAGTCCCACAATAAAAACCTACAAGATCATGAGTCCGAACAGGAAAATCTCGAGGAACAAACTGATCAAACTAGTTCTCAATCCATCACCCTTCGAAGAAGTTCCAGATTATGTGCACCAATTTCCGAATGGGGAGATAAGTTGTTCATCTTCAATGGGCTTTTTGTTGTTTATCCGATTCAAGAGTACTATGACATTGTTCATCTTCCCTCGTCCATCAAGCTTTTTTGAATAAAATTGATCAGATATAGGAACCAAGTACCTATAAAGAAGCTAAAGACATTAAAGAATGGGAAGAGACAATGGTCGATGAAATCTCAGAACCGAAATTTGCATGATACACACAACATTGAGGAGGCAGAGTACATGTAGGTAATGGTGGAGACGACCGAAGATAGAAGTGTAGAGGTGAGGTTGTATCTAGTGATGTGATGAAGACAAGATCTTTGATCCGCCACAAGCCACACGAAGACCAACAATGAGAGTCAATGCAAAGGATTTTGGAATGTGTACACTCACACGAACCTAAAAGGATGGGTAACAACTCAGAGGATGTCAAGGAACACTGAAACAAGACTATATAAGAGACCTATAAAATGGGAGGAAACCGAGAAGAGCAAGAATTTGAAGGAGCTAAAAATGTTCGCCAGAATTGCTGGACCCGAATGACTTTTCTAGACAAACATATTTTAGTTTTGTGTATTTTTGGGTTAAGACTTATGTGATGTTTGACTGATCAATTATATCGCTCCATCAAGCGATTTTGTCGAGTTTTGTTGAGTTATTTTATTTTATTAAGTGTTCTATTATATTTTTGGCCATTATAAATATAAACTCATAGTATTACTCTTAAACCAAGTTTTTATCAATATAACTTGTCTTTTTCTTGTCAATTCGTATGATTTAGCTACCGAACTCTTGGAAAAATTTTGAGTGTTCACCGAACACTAGATAACAAATGTTATGGTGTCATTCATTCAATTTGAGTTTTCTAGTCGGGTAATAGTTGAGATTTGAAACATATTTTTGTAGAAATGATAAGCATCAAGTTCTACTATCGAGTTGATATGGGGTTTAAGTCTGTTACCATCCATCTAAACAATACAACATCGGTCTATAGTCATATCAAGTGGTATCAGAATTTTGTTCTTGCATTAGCCTATCTTTATATTATTCTTTTTATTTTATTTCATTTTTTGCTAATAAACAATGTTTTAGGAATATTCGAGGATCAAAATGACGAACATAAAACATTGTTTGTCCTTTATTTGATTTTTAATTTAGTTTGATTTAGTTTGTTGTGTAGAAAACAAAAAAAAGGAAGAATGAGTAAAGGAAAAACAACAAAAGGAATAAAAGAAAAAAATCAAAGAAAATTGGAGAAAATAAAAATAAAAGAAGATGAAAGAAATAAAAATAAAGAAAAGAAAAAGAAACAAACAAAAGAACAAAATATAAAAAAAAAAGTCTCAGACAAGAAATAGAAGTATTATAGATAATGAACCTTATAAGTAATAATAACACTATATAAGATTTAGTTTGAATTCATTAAAAATTAAATTCAAATTTATCTTGAGTTTTAAAACTAGTTAAAAATTATATTCGAGTTTGTTCTTGATTCTAATCTAAACAATCAGAAGAAACCAGGGAAAAGACACACTACTAGAAAATTCAAGATTTGGGACGGAATTTGGGGACTGACATTTTCGTCCTTAAATTTAGGGACGGATTATACACGGATTAGGGACGGATAATGAAATCCGTCCCCAATATTGCGTACCGAAGAGCCGTCTCTAATCTGTCTATATTTGCGGACCAATTAGGGACGGATAAGTAGGGCGTCCCAAATTTGGGACGGTAGAGCACGGGCGTCCCTAAATCTGGGGACGGAAGGTGTTGCCATCCCTAAATTTAGGGACGGTCGAACATCCGTCCCTAAATTAGGCACGGCTTCTCCTTCCGTCCCCAATTTTAGGGACGGATTCGGGACCGTCCCTAAATTTGGAACTTTAAAAAACCATTTTAGGGACGGATTCGGGACGACTTTTCGGAAAACTATTTTCTTAGCCCGTAATCCGTCCCTAATTCGTCTATATTAAATCACACAAGGATCTATAACAGTATTGATCACGAAGGGAAATACATATAAGTGATGACGGTAAAGCGCCAGTCTGGATATTCAGATTGTCAAATGATAAGAAATATAAATTGTTGAAATGGTTGAAAGAAGATGTGAAATTTTCCGATGGCTATGCGTCTAACATTGGAATGTGCATTGACATTCAAGGAGTAAAGTTATTAGGGATGAAAATTCACGATTGTCATGTATTCATGCAAAGACTACTTCCGATATGTTTTTCTGAATTGATGGACAAACATGCACACGAAGCAGTTGGAGGAATGTGGTTGATTTTATATTAATATGTAGTGTGAAGTTTGTTACATACACTAATAATACTTTTATGTTATAGGTATTGTCCTATTCTTCCGAGATTTATGTTCGAGAAATCTGAGTATGGATGTGGTTCGTCGACTGGAAAATAACATAGTAACTATACTTTGTAACTTGGAGAAGACTTTTCCACCATCATTCTTCGATGTTATGGAGCATTTGACAATTCATTTACCACACGAACCCGCATTAGGAGGTCTAGTTCAATTTCGTTGGATGTATCCGTTCGAGCGATTTATGTTTC
Organism: Gynandropsis gynandra; assembly: GCA_036759665.1. Lineage (NCBI taxonomy): Eukaryota > Viridiplantae > Streptophyta > Magnoliopsida > Brassicales > Cleomaceae > Gynandropsis > Gynandropsis gynandra. The sequence goes on from CM071860.1 coordinate 15,558,531, forward strand.
ATCTGAAGAAAATAAACCAAACAAAAAGCTCGACCAGAGGGTTCAATTGTGGAACAATATGTGAATGAGGAAATATCGTTCTTCACTTCATACTACTTCGAGCCACATGTTCAAACGCGGACTAGAAATCCATACGGATGTTTTGATGGTGGTGTGACGTATTTATATCCAGTACCAGATGTTCCGGACATATTTTGCGGAATTGGTCGATCTGCTGGTAAGGCGAAAGATATATGGTTATCACAACGAGATCTCCATATCGCACTTACATATGTTTTATTAAAGTGCGAATATCTACAGCCTTTTGAAAGGTAAAATCCAATAATTAACTATGGTTATCACAATGACAATTTTGTTTATTTTTGTAATATTTATAGAATTTTGTTTATTTTTATACAGGATATTTGATGATATATTGAAGAATACATATATGAACATTGATGATTCTCAACTCCAAGAACTTAAAGAAAAAGATTTCTCCACATGGATCAGACAATATGTCAGTAATGAAATTTTACACAAATAACTTTTATAATGTTCTGACAATGTGTCTAAGTTTGTACATGTATTGCAGGTTGAGATGGGCAATCACCCGTTGTGGCTACGAGATCTTGTCAAAGGGCCAATTTTGAAAGTTATGAGTTGGCCTATGTATTTTACACGTGGTTATAATTTTCACACTTACGAACATGGGAAATTAAATTCGACGATGAATTATGGTGTATGTGTGAAAGGTGAAAGCTATTGTGCATCGGTCGATGAACCAGATTTTTATGGGATTTTATAAGAAATTTTGCAATTGGAATATCCAGGTATGGAAAACAAATTTAAAACAATGTTATCCTTACCATGTATGTCATTTTGGATATTGACTCACATTTTGATATTTTTTGTAGGTTATGTCGGTTTAAAAGTGATGTTATTTCGATGTGATTGGTTCGATCCAATAATCGGTCGCGGAACAAGAGTAAACAAACTAGGCATTGTAGAAGTTAACTCCACACGAAGATATGCAAAATACGAGCCTTTTATTCTTGCGTCACAAGCCGATCAAGTTTGTTACGTTTCCTATCCGCATATTAGAAGATCTTCAAGTTGGCATGTCGCAATGAAGATACTTTCGAGGGGCAAATTTATCGACAACACAGAACAACAACAATTGTCAATGCAACAACAAATGTTCGAGATTATTACTATTGACGAGGTACATGTTGAAGAACTTACGCACGGTGAAATGGAAGAACTCGAAAGAAATGAAGATGATCTTTATGAAGATATAGAAGAAAAAGAAGATGACGAATTTGAATCAGATACAGAAACACAAGAGTCAACGGAACAATTGTGTGACTCTGAAGATGATGAATCATGTTAAAACGTTTACGGATTGTTTCTATTTCTTAATGATTGTTTCTATTTCTTAATGATTAGATGTTTACGTATTGTTTCTTAATGATTTGGGGATTACGTATTGTTTCTATTTCTTAATGATTAGACGTTTATACGGATTGTTTCTATTTCTTAATGATTAGACGTTTACGGATTCTTTCGTAATGGTTATACGTTTACGGGTTGTTTCTATTTCTGAATGATTAGACGTTTACGGATCATGTTAGACGTTTACGGATATCCCGTCCTGATCCATCGTCCCGATCCCGATCAATCGTCCCGGTCCTGGTCAATCGTCTCGGTCATGGAATTGGGGACGTATGAGCCATCCCCAATTTGGGGACGGAAGAGATGCGACCGTCCCCAATTGGGGACGGTTGTATCACGGCCGTCCCCAATTTTATATACATTTTCGACGGTTCACTCATTCGCCCCGTGAGTAACTCGTCCGTCGATCACTCTCTCTTTCGACGGTTCACTCATTCACCCCGCCGCTTACTCTCACTGCCGCCGCTTACTCTCGCCGCCGCCGTCGGGACTCTCTCTCTTTTCCACGTACGTCTTCTGATTCCTTCTTTGTTGTTCTTGTTCCAATTTTAGTGCTCTCACTGTATGTCGATGCAGTTACCTTCGTTGAAAAGAGAGAGACATACTTGCGGAGACTGCAATTCATAATTTCCCAAAGCCAATAAGTTAAATCTTCTACAAAGTGTTCCATCTACGGAGACTGCAATTATCTCATGGTGAAAGTCTTGTTGCCTTGGCCTTTTGTGAGAGCGGGTCGCGAATGCTTGTCATTGGAGGAATCCTTATTGGCCTCCGTAGAAGGGATCAGATTATCATCAGATCCTTCCGGAGTGGGATCCGAAAGGGTAATATCGGGGTGTACATCATCCTCCGGAATCGTGAGGGGAATAGGGTCGAATTGCTGATGGGTGGATTCAGAGGGAGGATCGGGGGTGGGAAGATGGTGGGATAGGGAGTCTAGTGCGGTTACTTAGGGTTTAGGGTTTTATGTTGAAATTGAGAAATTGAGATGATCGGTTTGGGGTGGTATCGTAATATTTTAATTTCACATTTCAGTATGTCGTGATGCGCAGAAGAGGCGGTAAAACGAGAAACCGCTCTCAGTTCGAGGAAAGTGGCAACCTTTCATCTCATTCCCGATATTCCAATTCAGGGTTTGAAGAATATATGAATCCAAATTTCTTCGAAACACTGGATCGACACAATCGAAGCAATATATGCCTTATTATCCGGAAATTCAACCACCACCCGATCCAATAATGCATCACGAACCTGAGATGCACGATGAACCAACTGTAGAAGAAATTTTAGCAATGGATGAAGAACGACACAAGCTTCCTCTTATAGACCCTGTTCGAGGAAGCGGCGGACTATGGTACGTATACTCAAATTCAAATCTCAATTATAAATAGTTAATTAAATGTTAATTTATCTTTCATTTTGATTTGTAGGTTTGGATATGATCAACTTAATCGTCAATATCAATAACGATAAAAGCTGATTATGATCGGCTGTGTTACAATTGGACACATATCGATCCAGAAATTAAGCAACGACGGTGGAAATCATTTGTGGTATGTTTTAAACAATTTTTAATTTTATCAAGTAATTTAAATTACAATTTAATTATAATAAGCTTATTATTATTTCAGAAAAAATTTTATTGGAATCCCGCCATTACCGGACTAGTAAAGTCCGAATTTGACAAACATGCGGGAAAGCGTCTCAAGTCTATCGTAGGTTTATGTCGGCAACACCGAGAGACGAAAGGAAAACCCGTTTGGATAGCGGAAGATATTTGGGATAAGATGTGCGCATATTGAGATTCCCCAGAATTTAAGGCAAAGAGCGAGCGAGCAAGTAAATCCCGGCGTTCTGATAGAGAAGGATACAGGATAAGCGTACATACGGCAGGATCTCGTTCTTTTGCGGAAGTATACGAAGATATGGTAAGCTTTATTCTACTTTTTATGCATTTATATAAAATTAAAATTTCATTAAACTATATCTTTTTTATTTGTTTGGGGCGAAAGAGAAGGGATCCGAACCATCGTACCTAGAATTGTTGGAACGTACGCACGTTAAGAAGTCAGATGGTTCGTGGTTGGATCCTAAGGCGAAAACCCTTCACGGTGAAATTGAAAACATGGCAGCGGAATGAGTATAGCAAATTCCCCCGAGAGAAGACGGAACACAAACTACTCTTAGTCAGGAAGAGTACAACGAGTTGTATCTCGAGGTAATAATAACATTTCAACATGATATAATTTTACTATTTATAAATTTCATTAATTCTCGATATTTGTTTTACAGCAAGTTACGCCATACAAAGATCGTATTTTCGGATTTGGAGGAATGGCCTCAAAACGTTCAACTTCCTCCAAGGGTAAAGAAAAAGTATCAGAGTACGAGTTCCGACATAAGTTATCCGAAAGGTTACAAGAATCCGACAGGCGCGTTGAACAAACACTAAACGAGGCTGAACGATCAAGCAAGCGAACTGAACCATCAGAAAGGCGAATGGAAAAGTTTTTGCGCATGATGAAATTGCAAATGCCTAACATCGATTGGGATAAATTCAGAGCAGTGATTCCGATCACGACGATTCGGAAATACCTCCAACGACTTAGTATTAAAAATGTTAGTTATATGTATGCTTTTTAATTATTGTTATGTACTAATTTTTATATTTTAATCTAATCGAACTTTATTTTAATTTTTAAAAAAAATTGGGGACGGGCCAATTTTCGTCCCTAAATTTAGGGACGGCCACCATCCGTTCCCAATTTTAGGGATGGCCTACATCCGTCCCCAATTTTTAGGGACGGAAAAAATGGTGTGTCCCCAATTTTCGAGTCCTATTTTGGTCCTTTTTTAGGAACCGTTTGCGGACTGATATTTTCGTCCTTAAATGCGGACCGTTTACGGACTGAATTTTCCGTCCTTAATTGGGGACGGATTGGGGATGGATGCCATTTGGAGACGCACGTTTGCGAACTACCACTGGTCGTCCCTAATCCGTCCCTAAACAGGTTTAGGGACGGATTCTTCAATCCCTAAATTGTGATTTTTTTGTAGTGACATGAGAGCGAGTAAATTCATCTTCTTTTTTTATTCATCTTTTGTGTTTTTACTAACTCTTTTGTTTTGTAGTCATCTTTTCAATGTTTAATGTAAGTAGCCATTTTTATAAGGAAAAAAGCCAATTCCCCCCTCCGTTATATAAACATTATATTGGTGTCAACCGACCCGATTTTGACCCAAATCAAATACCCAATTTTGACCCGTATTATAACCGATTTATAACCCGTTTTCGACAATTTTTTAACCCAATTTCATTCAATTTTAACCCAATTTTACCTAATTTTAACCCAATTTCACCCAAATTAACCCGATTTCATCAAATTTAATCCGATCTCCACCCAAATTTAACCCGATTTTATCTAATTTTAACCCAATTTCCCCCAAATTAACCCGATTATCGCCCAATTTAACCGATTTACTCACTTTTAACCCGATTTACTCTTTTTTAATCGATTTAACTCGATTTTCGATTCACCTCAATTTCATCCGAAGTAATATAATTCCAACCCGATTTCACCCAATTTAATATAATTCCAACCCAATTTCACCCAAATTTTACTAGTTTTCACCGAATTTCAACCCGATTTAACTGATTCACTCACTTTTAACCCGATTTACTCACTTTAAACTTGATTAAACCGATTTACTCACTTTTAATCCGATCGGGTTGATTAAATTGGGTTGAAATTCGGTGAAAACTAGTAAAATTTGGGTGAAATTAGGTTGGAGTTATATTAAATTGGGTGAAATCGGGTTGGAATTATATTA
>CM071860.1:15585941-15610062 GCA_036759665.1 Gynandropsis gynandra
ATATTTATATTTATCTTTTAATGTAATCGATTAAATTTAAAAATTTTAATTTTTTTATTTAAAAAAAATTGGAAATGGATGGTTGTAAAATTTGGAAAACTTTAGATACCGAAACCAACCGTCCCTAATCCAGGGACTGATTGGGGACTACTTTTTCGGTCGCTAATTAGGGACGGATTGGGGACTGAAATTTCCGTCCCTAATTAGGAACGGATTGGGGACGCAAAAAATTTGGAGTCGCGCGATTGGATACTACCATTGGTCGTCTCTAATCCGTCCCTAAACTGGTTTAGGGACGGATTGGGAACCGATTTGTCGGTCCCTAAAACCTGGTTTAGCACGAATATTATACCACACGTTGTATTACGTTCCTGATAGAACTTAGCATGAAAGTTGAACCACACACGCAGTACCATACACGTTAAACTACATGTGTAGTACCACACATGTTGAACCACACATGTAATATTATTCATGTTATACCACACACGTTGTACCAAACACGTTGAACCACATACTTAGTACCATTTACGTTGAACCACATAATAATAATAACAACAACAATAATACTAATAAAATATTATAATATTACTATTTATATTAGATATTGTTAATATTAATTATTATTATTATTGTTATTGTTATATAATAATTGATATTAATAATTTATGTTATATAATAAGGATTATTATTATTATTATTATTATTATTATTATTATTATTATTATTATTATTATTATTATTATTATTATTATTATTATTTGGTATAACGTGTGTATAAATGTGTGAAAATATTAATAAATAAGAAAAATAATAATATGTGAACAATTCAAATATTTTATTATAGATTAATGAAATTGCAAGAAAGTTTAAAAAGAATGAATGATATTTTAGGTTTATCTTATGGAAAGATCAATTGTGATTAAAATTTAGTCAATGATCACGTGAGAAAAAAATTCAAACTCATTAAGATTATTTGAGAATGAATCCCGATAAATGTGGTGATTTTACTACTTATGATGTTTTCTCTAAGTTATACATATAAATTATTATATATTTATAATAAACAAATCCGTTTGATTAGATTCCTCTAAGATTTGATGTTTTTGTATTTTTTGTGTTCGATTAATGTAAGAGTGGTTAATCTGAGTGGTTAATCTGGGTTCCGGTTCGGATGTGGATTTCTCATGTCTTAGAAAAAATGTATCCAAATTGAACTCAAATATTTTCGGTTCGGATTCGTTTCGAATCGGGTTCAAAATAACTGGACCAAAAATAACTTGAATTACATTTGGATAGTTGGTTTCGTCGGATAATTAGGGTTATTCGGGTTGCTCGAATTATTTGAATTCGGATTTTCCGGATATTATAACTAGTTTGGGTTATTCAGTCGAAAAAAATCTACTAGTATTTTTAAAAAATTTAAATTTTTATATTTTTTATGTTTTAAAGTTGGTTTGTTCAGATTTTCGGATTTTATCCGAACCAAACCTACCGATCGAACACAGATTCTGAAATTCAGACTCATATAAATTATTAAAATAATCCATATTTTAAACTATTCGAGAGGTTATAATAATCTAGATTAAAGCAACTAGGTGTTTGCACGATTCCGGAGCATCGTCCTGCACGAAATTTGCTTATTGTCCAGCTAGGCTAATCTTCTGGGCTCTCTTTTAAAAACTTGGAATTACTGTGGGCTCATTAAAAGCCAAATTTGTTACGTAACCTTTTCGACCGCATGAATCACTCATGCAGCCTAGCCTTGAAAGCTGATGCATGCCCAACAGCAAACACCAGGCATTGAGAATTCCTCCTTCACCCAGCCAGGCAAGAGAAGAGAGGAGACATTGCCGGGGAAAGTCAGGAGAGAGGTCAGACGTAGTGGAGGAGGAGGATGAGGTGGAGAAAAAGGGATTGTGTTGCGACGACGTGTTAGGTCTCATGCGATGAACAATGAACGCATGGAACAACAGGAACATCGAAGTAACTGCAAGAAGAGAAGTTTTTCCCCCATCTGAAATTGAGGATCCCAACAGGCCCGTGAAGAAGCACAAACCACAGATGGTTCATGGATGATGAAGAAGATGCAGATAAGGGTATTTTTGGGATTTTTGGTGATAAAAAGTTTTTGGCCTTTGCGAGAGTTTCAGTAGAGGAAACGAAAGGAGCACGACAACTGACCAGATGAGTTCAATCTGAAATGAACTCGATCAAAACCTAATTTGTTAAAATAATTTTATTTTAATAATTAATTTAATAAATTTTCATTTTTTGGATAGAAAACTATTAATCTTAATACCTTACACAAATACTGTTGAGAATTAAACTCAAAACTGTCAGAATTTTTTGACAGTTTTCATCAGCGATTTGGAAGGTCAAATGGAAATCAAATTCAACGTATGACCTATGAATCTGGATGTCCCAAGAGTCTACTTTCTAACGGTTCAAGTTTCAAGACGTTTGGAAATTTGTGGAAGAAGTTATTGCTGTTTTAGTAACGAAAGGTCGGTTTTGACAGCATGGAGTTTCGGTTTCATTTATGTCTTCTTTAATTTTGTTGACTATAGAACATTCTAGTCTATTGAGAAATACTATAAATAGGTATATTGTATGTTTGGAATAAAAAAGCAAAAAAATATAAAAAAGAAACAAATTAAAGAAAGAAATATTTCTCCTATCTTCTCAAAAGTATTCAAATACTTATATCCTCTTCCATCAAATACTACAAAAAAAGTCATTTGTCTTATATAAAAAACGTATAATACAGAATTACTCTTTCCAAAATTTAAAAAAAAAAAACTTTTCCTCCCATCTTTCTCTCATATCAAGGAAGAACTCTCTCTCTCCCATCTCTCTCATGTCATAGAGAAATTTTCGAAAATTCTCCAACATACAAACGATACGTTGTTGAACCACACACGTTGTACCAAACAAGTATTAGATTTGTGGTAAAACTTAGCACGAATGTTGTACCACATATATTGTACTACGTTTGTGGTAGAACTTAGCACGAACGTTGAATCACACACTGATCATCTCGTTTTCGTACACGTTTTTCGCATGATTTTAGAGATGTTTATGACCATAATTGCGAGGTTTACATGTGATTTTGTATCCGTTTTACTTGTTTCCGTGTTTTCGTGTTCTTATAGATTTTAATGGGTATTCGATTCATTTCGGAGCTAAGAGAGCGTACAAGGGACATAATTCGACATTGAAGATCACAACGGATCGAACGGAACGAGAAGTAGACAAGTCATGGCCAAGAATGATCAAGTGCACAACCCAACATGCATCAAAGAACACATCTCGGTCGAGCATGATCAAATGCACGACCGAACAGCAACCCTCACCTTGTGCACGGCCGGGCTTGGTTTCCAGCAAGGTCGGGCTCCTCTTTGGTGAAGCAGCATGGTCGGGCTTGGTGACCAGCACGGTCGGGCATCCTCTTTGGTGAAGGCAGCACGATCAAGCTCTCAATGTTGCACAGTCGGGCATTTGCTGCAGATTCATCCCTGTAGCTTGTGCACGGGTCGGGCGTTCCAAGTGCACGGTCGGGCACCAACCATTGAAGGCAGCACAGTCGGGCATCAAGCATTGCACGATCAGGCATAATGGCAAAACAGCTTAACTACAACTACGGAAGAAGCATGCCCGACCGGGCATGACATGGAGCACGGTCGGGCATGACTATGTAAAACAACCAACTGACAAATTTGGTGGAAATCAGTCGGCCAAGAGCTTCCAATTCAATTTATAAAGCCTCAAGGACAAAAGAAGTTGAGGATTCATCCATCCAGTATCCAGAACACACCATTCACAGCCACCATCCATCCATAGAGTCCCCTTGATGGGAGGCACGTAAGGAGTTGGAGATTGATTCGGGATCATCGCTCGTTTGATATCTCTATGATATTTTCTCTACTGTTTTGTTTGTGATGTTTAGACTCATGAGCGAGTAGTAGATTTGTTCTAGGAGAAGGAATTAGCCCATGGCTATCCTGGAACCATCTTTGATTCGTTTTTATGAATGCATTTCCTCGTTTCGATTATCTATTCTTTGTCTGAGCACTTACTGTCTTGTGTTTACGATTGGCCATGTATATGCATGTGTTAGGGATTAGGAGAAGGACTGAAAGGTGAATTCTAATCCTAGAAGATCGGACTTAGAACAACCGAGACTAGGTCACCAAAGTAGGGTAGTAACGGTTGAGGGTTGTATCGTGCGAAATCATGAATCATAATGGGGTTTAGTTGGGGTGTCAGCCACAAAAATAGGGGATGACTCAATCTAGCCACGTTCCTATGCCTTGAAAGAGGGTAGGTTCTACATTAGGATCATCAGTCTTAGATATCTTGATAGGGAAGGCACGATTAGATAGATCGGAGATAGGTTTCGGAAGCTATATGGTGAAACCGGATCCTAGGGCGCTTGTCTCTTTGTTTAGAACTCACTTATCCACTGCATCATCATCATTGCATCTCGCTATTCTTATTCTTTCGCCGCAAGCATTGGTTCTACTTTTGATTCTTAAATCGTGTTACATTAGTCCTCGTTGGATCGAGACCTTAACTACTACACACGTGTCATGCATTTGCGGGTAGTCTTAGGTTAACTTGTTAACTTGACACGCATCACACACGTAGTACCATACACGTTGAACCACATGTGTTGTACCACATACGTTGATCCACACATAGTACTATACACGTTGAACTACACACGGTAAACCACACACGCACTACAAGAAAAATTAAAGTTCTAGACAGGAAAATTCGTCCCTAATTCGTTTGGAAAATTGTTTCCAGACGTTTTTCGGACTGTAAATAAATGTCGCTAATTAATATCTGTTTGAAATTCGTCCGAAATTCCTGACGAATTTAGCCGTCCTTTAAACGTCCCTAATTCTTCCGAAAATTTTAAAAAATAAAAAAATTCCGGACGGATAATTCCGTCCGGAAATGCTTTCCGAAATTTAAAAAAAAATTTAAAAAATTAAAAAAATTTATCCTCTATCGCCTTCGTCGTCACCTCTCTTCCTCCGCCTTTGTTGTCTCCGCCTCCGTCATAGCTGTCGCCATCACCTCCCCTCCGTCGTCGCCTCCACCACCGTCATCGTCTCCACCCCTGTCGTCGTCGTCTCTCATTCCTTCTTCTCTATTTCACTTTCTCTTTCTTCCTTCTATTCTTCTCTCTCTTTTTATTCTTTTCGAGTGAATTTATAAGCTTAGATTTCACAATTTCAAACGGATTAAAAAATCCAGTCCTTAGTTCCAGACGAATTAAAAAAATCCTTCCTTAATTTCGTCACTAATTCCGGACGGATTAATGAAATTCGTCCCTAATTTTGAACGGATTAAATAATTCGTCCCTAATTTTGAACGGATTATAGAATCTGTCTCTAATTCCGAACGGAATAAATAAATTTGTCTCTAATTCTGGACGGATTTTGGACTGTTTTTTAATATTTTTAATTTATATTTATTAATTTTATTTTTATTTTTAAATTTTATTTGTGGAAAAATCCAGACAATGTGGTGTCCGTCTAGAATTTTTTTGAAAAAAAAAATAAAATTTTTTATAAATAATTAGTTTTTATCTAAATAAATATTTTATATAAATTAATTTTTTTAGAAAAATAAACAAATTTTGAAAAAAAAATTCCGGACTCACTCCAAACCGTTAAATTTTTTTAACAAATTAAATAAAAAATTTTATTTATTATATAAAATAATTTTTTTATAAAAAATTAACTATAATTTATTTATTATAAAATTTTATTTTATAATCAAGAAATACAAATAAAATAAAAAATTAGAATAAAAAACAAAGAAAATAATTAAAAATAAAAAATTCTGGACAGAAACGAAAATGCGTCCCTAATTTTCGGACGGAGTTTTGGGTCTATCCGGAATTTTTTGTCAAAAAAATTAAAAAGCGATAAAAACGAATAATAAAATAAAACATTTAAAAAAATCAAAATTCGTCCCCAATCCATCCGGAATTTAGAGACAGATAGATGGTAGTCCTTAATCCGTCCGAAACTATGGACTGAAAGAATTTCGTTTGTAACTTACAAACAGATTAAAATTTGTCCGAAATTTAGGGTGGACCGAAATTTCCGTCCGAAATTTAGAGACGGATCAAAATCCGTCCGAAATTTCCGTCCCTAAATTAAAAATTTCTAGTAGTGACGTTGTACCAGACACGTAGTACCATAAACGTTGTACCACATAGGTTGTACCAAACACGTTGAACCACACACGTAGAACCATACACGTTGAACCCCACAAAGTATATCATACACGTTGAACCATACACATTGTACTACACACGTTGAACCACATACATTGTACCACACACGTTGCGACGACGTGTTAGGTCTCATGCCAGAAGAAAAACGAGCTTGTGTCTTGCATCGTTGGCAACAACTCTTGCGGGTAGAGCTTGTGTGAATGCCTCACCGAGAAAGGTCATAGTGCCTCAGAGGAAGATAGAGGTTGTATTGGCGAGACAATAGGGATGACATGAACAAATGGTTGATAGAGGAGATGATAGTGATGGTTGGCGAGGGAGGAGAGGATAAGCGTGGAGAGGATGAAGAAGAAAGGTGTGAAGAGAGTGAAGTCTTCTTTGGTCAACGAAGAGTTGAGATATAAGAAGGAAAGGTAGAATTGTAATTTTTTGTCACTATAAATTAGGTTAAACCAAATCACTATTTATATGTAACTAATGTTATCAATACGAAATATATGATTCTTTATTCATCGTGGTATCAAAGAAACTATTTTCCTTGACTCGACCACGTCTAGCCTTTATATCTCATGAAATGTCATCTTTCATCACTCGAACCATCAATTGTGAAATAAGATTTTAAGGATCTCGATTAGAGAAAAGCTATGTGTGAAGAATTCAATGCTCTAGTAAAAAATGGTACATGGGACTTAGTACCGGTAATACAAGCTATTAATTCTGTAGGTTTCAAATATATTTTTCGCATCAAACAAAATTCATATGGGTTAATCAATTGATACAAAGAAAGGCTAGTTGCAAACGGCTTTCATCAACATCAAGATTATCTCACCGATGAAGTTTATATGACACAACTAGTTGGCTTTGTTGATCATGATAAACCCACTCATGTTTTTCGTATTCACAAGGCTCTCTATGGTCTCAAACGAGCTCCACGTGCATGGTATTCGGAGTTGTGAAATCATCTAGCATCTCAAGATTTCGACATTTCTCTAGCTGATGTTTCCCTCTTTTTTCTACACATTGATTATGTCACCATATATGTTCTTGTTTGTGTGGATAATCTTCTTCTCACATGCAACTCTTCTTGTGCTATTCAAGATGTCATCATCATACTTAGTGAGAGGTTCTCTAGCAAAGAACTTGGAGAGTTGTCTTAATTTTTTAGAATATAAATTCCATTACAAAAAAAAGACCATTTCCAACGGACATTTCCGTGGAAATGAGCATTCTCAGCGGATTTCAATAGATTTGGAGCCGTTGTGAATCGATCGTTGAAATTCACATCCATTGCAATTTGCAATGGAAATGCAACAGATAACATCCGTTGAAATCAATCAACGGAATGCAATGGATGTATCTGTTGAAACGTTACAAGGGACGCCCATTACACATGTGCAATGAATGCCCATTAGCGGATTGTAATGGATGCCTGTTGAACGCCCGTTGGAACCAAAATGGTGGAAAGTTAAAAAATTTCAACGGATACTCGTAGACAGAAATGACGGGAGCGATCAACAGATACCCATTTGCAAAAAGAAATCGCGGGAATTTAAAAAATCCAACGAATGCCCGTTGGAAGTTTTAAAATTTTTCAATGGGCATCCGTTGAGAAATTTACGAAAAAAATTTTAAAAAATTATTATAAATAAAATTTATACAAATTTAAAAAATAATTTACTATATATCATCTAAATCGGCAACACCTTTTTCATTTTTGTGATCGCGAACGCCTCATGTAGGGATTGTATCGGAGTCGATCATCGGTTTTTGTCTCGGATTGCCCCCGCCGGTGGTAGTGGCTGATATGTTCGATTGGTTATCAACTCGATGATACTCGATGCATGTGACACATATGCGCTCGAGTATCTCGAAGCTCATCTTGGGTTGCACGAAATGTAGTCTCGAGCTGCTGGATGCGCCGTTCTTGCGTGTAGGTCTCTTGGACCACAGGAGGTATCATCGTGGTGTCCTCGATGATATCCTTTTGTAGCGAACATAGACCGTATAAATGCCCTTTATACGGTCTAACAAATTGCAATGTCAAAAACGTTAAAATTAGCATATCGTTAGAAAATTTATGTAACGAAAGAATTATAATAGCAATGATCTTATTATATACCTCTAAATAAATCTTGTCAATTTGTAAATGACTAAGATTGTCAGGAGTTGAACCGATGGCTTGTGATTGTTGTGTGATCTTATCCGTCACAGCTTTCACAGTCTATTCCGCCCGAGGGTCGACTAGCTCAGATTCGTCGACCTCTTCCTTGACGACGAATTTCTTCTTGGCGTGGGTTTCCATAACTAGCTCAAAAAGAGTCAGTTCTTTTTCCATCATCATTTGTAACATTATAGTAATATAATTAGTTATAAATTTTATATAACAATAAATTTAAATCATTAATTGAAATAAAGTTTACCAATTCTTTCTTTTATTTTGGGAATGATTTTGATCCTGAGGTATGGTGATGCGGACCATCCCGGGAATCTTCTCGTCATACCAACATTTTTGGCCTTCTCGCTATTTCGCCTTGAAGTCCTCGGACTCCCAATGTTGGAAGATTTAGTTGAATACCTCGTCCATTTTCCATGTTGGTTTGGCGTTCTTGTAATAGTTGTGTTTGGCATTATTCATCAACAAGTGCAATCGTGCTTGCATGTCGTGCATCCAAGCTATTTAGATGTACGACGTATTCTTCTTCTTCTATCTATATGTCAACTGAAAAATTAAATCTCAATAATTTATTTTATAAATAAAATTATATAATAAATTAATAATTAAATTTATATTAAAAAGCCTTACGATAAATGTACACCACCATCGGCGACGTATAACTTCTAGTGTCATCTGCCAGGAATAATAAAGTCGATCTTGTAGCGAACCTTAGATGATTTTGTTGTTCATGTGTTTTAGAACATCATCCATATCAAACCTGCATGTGGAAATCAAATTGAATTAGTATTAATAATTAATTTCGATATGAATTTTCTAACTAAAATCTTACCATAACCTCGCGCAGGACGTTCAGAGTCAATAATGACGGAAGGACGCTCGTCGAAACTATCGATCAATGCGTCTAAATCTACCATATCATCTTCCTAATCAAATATTGGTTGTGCCAATATAGGTGAAGGAGACCGATATTGTGGTGGTGGAGGCGGTGGCGGGACTCTTTGCCGAACCCGTTAACATTCCACCGTAACCGATAAATCGTCGAGCTCTCATTGTGTTTAAATGTTTCGAATTTCTATTTTAGAGAATTTTATTTTTTTTTCTTTGAGATTGTAATGAAAAATGAATTTTTCAATGACACAAATACATAATTTTCTAACGGACATCCATTGGAAATGCCAACGGATGCTCGTTCGAAATAACATCACCTTAACGGATGCAATTAATTGATATTACTATTGGGATTTCAATGGACATCCGTCGCAATTTCCAAAGGATTCCCATTGGGAAGCATGTGATGAGTGTTTATATTGCATAGCAATCACATAGGTTTTTTATCACATTTTGAAGACGTTTCCGTGTTTTGTATGAGATTGTGTGCATATTTTCGTGATATATTCCTTGCAAGTTCCTTTTGTGATTTAGACACAAAAATAAAGAGTATATAGTGCAAAAAGGCCACATATATCGATCGCGGTGGGAACAGGAGGTTAAACGGGACAAGATACGACAAAGAAATGACTCGGTCAAGCAACAAACGAGCGAAATTTGAGGAATGACTCGGTCAAGCAACAAAGGGGAGAGATTTAAGGAATGACTCGGTCAAACAATAGATTTATTCAGATTGGAGGAGAAGAAATGATGCGGTCAAAGCAACACAGTGGCCGAGATTGGAGGAGCCAACTTTAGAAAGCCTACTCCAACTCAGATTAAGGTTTTGAACCCTATTAAATCCGAGATTCCTCCTTTTTGGTCAGCATCTTAAGAAGCCCGAAACAATATTAGCCATAAGAGGATTGTCCAGCAAACTATCTAAGGATAGATCTTAGCCTATCACACACAAGAGAAGACGAAGCAAAAGAAATCTGAGGACGCCGAAGACATACGAAGGCACACAGAGACATCATTAAGCGTATTCTTTCTCTATCATTTTATTTCTTTCGTGGCTGATTGAGTAGTAGAATTGTTCTAGGAGTAGGGAGTAGACCTAGGCTATCCCAGAACCCTTGCATTGATTTCTACCTATGATTGCAATTTCTATCCCCATTTGATCCTTTGTCTATGCGCTTAATCGTCATGTGGTTGTGAAGGCCAAATAGTTGCATGATATTAGGGATCTGAGTGAAGTATCGAAAAGAGAAACTAGAAACCAAACATATAGGTTTAGGAAAGTTTAGGTTAAGCCTTGAGAATAGGAAAACCTAGACTGAGGACTCACAAACGAATCACGAAGCTTAATGGGTGTAGACTAGCTTATCAGCCACGAAAGTAGGAGGTTTGATAGTTTATGCACGTCTTTAGGCCTTGAAAGAGGATAGTTAATAGATTATGATCGCATGCATTCAAATTGGATAGGAAATTCATGAGTAATCGATTGATATGCATGGTTCTTGGTGCTTAGTTGCAAAAACCGTATCCTAGGACGTTTGTTTGATTGGTTTAAGCATCAGTTAATTATTCATCATTAGTTTAGTTTAATTTCATCACTCTTATTTGCTTTGCAATCGTTGATTTGATTGTTTTAGTTGTATCGTGTTGTTCGTCCCCGTGGGATCGATATCCAGATTCTACGCTACAGACGTCTTGTGCACTTGCGGAGTAGGTTTAGGTTTATTTAACCTGAACACGCATCAGCGTGTTCCCTAGGCAATGGACGATGTAATGCCGGTATGTCTTCCTTTCAAGGGAATCGGTTGGAAATCACAACATATGCCCTTTGAAACATAAAATCGATGCAGTAGTCGTGATATGATGACCGTTTTCAACGGACACCTACTGCAACTTATCAACGGATCATCCATTGGTATTCTAAACATTGGCAACGACATCCATTGACCTATATAACATAATAAAATGAATACTTTATAACATAATGTTATGTTCATACATATAACATACGAATATACGTGTATTTACGTAATCTATCAACCACGAGCCATAATTTTGAACTTTCATTTTTGTGAGTTCATCTCATTTAGAGGAGGATATGTACCCATTACTTCTTCAAAAAATATCTTGTAATAAAAGTGCATTAACATAAAGGGTTTGAATGACTAATCGTCTTAGCATATAATCAAAGGTTTACACTTATATATAGGAGAGCTAATGGTGACCTAATGATATATAATTACATAATTGTCCTTAACCTTCTATATGCCCCCGCAAGATGGACGATCCAGAGGTAAGTCCAATCTTGGTGCAAAGAATAGTAAAGGCAGAACGCGGAAGTGGCTTAGTGAGGAGGTCCACTAGTTGATCCGTCGAGTGCACGTGGGAAACTCTAAGTCTGTCTGCTTGCACAAGTCCGCGGACAAAGTGGTAGTCCAAAGCAACATGTTTCATCCGAGAATGAAATATGGGATTAGCAGAGAGATATATAGCTCCAATATTGTCGCAGTAGATTGGTGGTGGTGTATTGTCCGTGTGTCCAAGTTCCATGAGAAGAGAAAGAATCCATTGTAGTTCAGAGGCAGCCGTTGCAAGGGATTGGTATTCAGCTTCCGTGGAGGAGCGAGCTGCGATTTTCTGCTTCTTACATGACCATGAAATAGGATGCTTGCCAAAGTACACAATGTATGCCCCCGTAGACGAATAATCGCCACGATCACCAGCCCAATCCGCATTAGAATAGGCATGTAGAGCTGGCTTGTTGAATGCAGAGAGGAAAACACCATCCTGTTTAGTTCCTGTAAGATAGCGAAGAACTCTTTTCGCTGCAGTCCAATGCTCGGAGGTTGGAGAGTGCATAAATTGTGACAAACGGTTTACTGCAAAGTTGATATCCGGACGCGTGAGTGAGAGATATTGTAGGCTCCCTACTAACTGACGAAACTCTGTGGGATCCGATAGTGGTACGCCGGATTGCAATTGCAATTGTGTTGTGGAGGCCATCGGTGTCGAGATTGGTTTGGCATTCTGCAAGGTGGTCTTCAGCAGCAAATCAGATATGTATTTGCGTTGTGTTAGGAGAGGACCCGATGCAGTTCGCGATACCTCAATTCCAAGGAAGTAGGAGAGCTCACCAAGGTCCTTCAATGAGAATCGAGCAGCAATAGATTTAATGAAGTCCTGAACTTGATAACTGCAACTGCCAGTGATCTCCTAGTTGTCAACATAGACCAAAACATAAATTGTGACAGCTGGTTTATGGAGAATAAACAAGGAAGCATCGTCGAAAGAGTTGACAAAACCTTTTTGCGCTAAGAAGCAACGTAGTTCAAAATACCAAGCGCGAGGCGACTTTTTTTTAACCCATAGATGGCCTTTTTCAGCTTTCAGATGTGGTGAGGATAGTCTCGATCAACCAAGCTGAATGTCTCGTGATAGTCAAGGCCGGGTCGTTGATGAAAACCCTTTGCGACAAGGTGAGCTTTGTACTTGTCAATCGACCCATCCGGTTTGTGCTTAATGCGAAAAATCCAGCGACATCCAACAACATTTTGGGCAGTCTCAGGAGGTACCAAATCCATGTTTAATTTCGAATCAGTGCATCAAATTCTGAACTCATAGCGTGTCTCCACTGTAGTTGTTGCAAAGCCTTCGCAATAAAGGAGGGTTCTGTTTCGGTAGTGGAACATGTAGCAGCATACGTAAGCTTCCTAGTGGGCTTTGTAATATTATTCTTTGCCCTTGTGATCATGGGATGTGTATTGCAAGGATGCACAGGCTGAGTGTCGGATCCCAAAACTGCTTCAGCCAGCTATAGTGTCATTTCAGGCGGAGAAGACGTTGCTTCTGGCATTGCAGAACATGGGTGTATCGCGGGAAGGATTAAATCACAGGGTGAGCAGTCTCCGTGTGAAGAATCCAAGCTGGGAGAAAAAGAAGGGGACGAAGTGACGAGTGGCGAATGAATAGAGAATACATGGGAGACCCATGACGACAACAGAGGCTCTGAGGATACAACGGACGATGTAGGGAAGTAGAGAGATGGATTGGAGAAGGGAAATATTTTTTCATGAAACTGAACATGTCGTGAGACATAGACACGAGAGCTGATAGGATCGAAACAATAAAAACCACTTTGAGTAGGAGAGTAGCCGAGAAAGACACAAGCTGTGGAACGAGACTCAAGTTTATTCTTGGAATATGGACAAAGTCAAGGTTAACATAGATAACCAAAGACAAGGAGTTTAGCATAGTTTGGGGACGAATGGAAGAGACATTCATATGGAGAGGTAGAGGATAGAATTGGTGTATGCATTCTATTTATGAGGTAGACTGCAGCGGACAAAGCATAAGACTAGAAGTGAAGTGGAAGAGATGCTTGGTGAAGGAGGGAGAGACCAGTTTCAACGATGTGACGATGTCGTCTCTCAGAAATTCCATTGTGTTCCAGCGTATGTGGGGGAATAGTAAGATGAGAGATGCCATTTGTGGCAAGGAAGGATGCAAGGGCTAGGAATTCTCCACCATTGTCACTGTATAAGGTTTTGATTTTTGTGTCGAAATGGTTTTCAACAAGAGATTTAAAGAGGATGAAGGTTTCTTTTACGTGGGATTTTTGTTTGAGTGGGTAGAGCCATGAATAGCGAGTAAAATGATCAACGAATATTACGTAATATTTGAACCCTTCGATTGAAAGAACGGGGGAAGTCCATACATCAGAGAAAATGATATCAAGTGGCCGAGAAGAGGTGATTGTAGATTGAGAGAATGGTAACATATGACTTTTATGGAGCATGAATGAGAATTCAACGATGACGACAAGGAATGAGAATGTGGTAAAGAAAAACGAGAAACAATCTGTTTTAGAATTGCAAAAGAAGGATGACCCAAACGAGGGTGCCACTCGGACAAAGTGGATTTAGAACTAGAAAAGGCTTGCGGAAACAAGGAGGACGACGACGACACAGAGGGGATTAGAGACGGCCGCTCGTACACGCTATCCTTAGCTTTTCCTTGTAGTAGAAGTGCCCTCGTGCTTAGATCCTTCACCTGGAAGAGATTAGAGAAAAATTCCACTAAGACGTTATTAGTTGTACAAAGCTGCTGAATTGAGATGAGATTATTCCTCATAGTAGGAACACATAACACATTATCAAAGGAGAGGTTCCGAGAGGGTAAATAGAAAAGGAACCCGTATGTGTTATTGGAAGGCCAGAACCGTCGCCAATAACCACATCGTCACAGCCTGTGTACAGACTGTGAAGGGATAGGTTGTGGAGATCTGAAGTGATGTGGTGCGAAGCACCAGAGTCCAAAATCCACTGCCCGTAATCGTATGAGGACATTGTAGTGTGATGAGCACGTGGTTGCCAAGGCCTTGGAGAGGAATGTGTTGGCTGTGCAACATTATGAATATGACCGGCAGGAGAGACAGGAGTTGCTGGAATTTGTGGGCATCATTTATCGTGTGACCATGGATACCACATAATTGGCATCATCCTTGATAACCACCAGGTTTCGAGCTACGGGAATCATGACGATTCCAGGCAGGAGAATGAGAACCATGATTGTTACGGTAGTTGTGGAAACGAGGCCGGGAATGAGCCGGAAAAGCAGAGATTGACAAAATGGGGGAGACAGGAGCAGAGGCCTGAAGTTTCGCTTCGTGATTGAGAAGTCGTTCATGAAGTTCATTCATTTGAATGATAGTGTCACGGGCATTGACAACATCGATTGCAGGTTTGTAATCATCAGGAAGACCATCACACATATTCAACAAGATCTTCAAGATCAAGAGAATTGCTAAGAGAGCAAGTTCATCAAATTTGGAGGAGACAAATCGCATATACTCATCAATTAATTGTGTGCCTTTCGAGCACCTTTTGAGTTTCTCCTTAAGTTGCTTGATGTGTCCATGAGAGGATTTACTGTAGGTATTGGTAAGAAAGTTCCACGCCTCTCGGACCGAGGATGCGCGTGCAATCATGGGCTACATAAGGACCGTGAGAGAGCCAAGTAGTGCCGAGAATAAGAGTATGTCTTGTTGTTTAAATGGTAGAAATTATGGATTTGGATAAGGCACACCATCAGCAAGAATTGTGGCTGAAGGAATGGGAGAGTTTTCTTGAATAAAGTATTCAAGACGGTATCCTTCAAGGAGAGAAGAGACTTGAACGCTCCACGTCAAGTAATTGGATGGCATGAGTTTTGTCACATTGGACAGATTCACAGTGAAAAGTGTTCTTTGTGGATCCGTCGGATTGAACGCAGCAATACTTTTAGTGTTCGAAGTTTGAGTTTCGTGCGTGGGAAGGGAGGATTGGCTGGTGGTCATCGTTGGAGACAAAGAGAAAGATGAAGACCGTAGGGTTTGTGTCGTGTGGCTTATGGCTCTGATACCATTAAGAATTTGAATGAATAACCGTCTTAGCACATAATCAAAGGTTTACACTTATATATAGGAGAGCTAATGGTGACCTAATGATATATAATTACATAATTGTCCTTAACCTTCTATATAACACACATATATATTAAATATATATGTGTGTGTGTGTTTAAAGGATCGATGTTCATCGTTTTGTACCTTTCGAAAGGTAATAGCTCTTGACAAATTAATAATAAATATATATGTGTGGACGTGGTTATAGTCTTCTGGTGTTAGCCAATATTCTTTGAATTTCCCTTTTGTACATCCAATCGGTGTAAAGAACTCAGGAATTATGCCAAATTGAGGATTATATTGTTATAGATAGATTATGTGATTTTCTGTTGAGCGTCTTTGTTTCGTCGGAATATGCGACTCGAAATAAAATGTGTTGAAAAATGTGATTTCTTTCAACATGTACTGTTTAACAATAGATCCTTCAACCTCTGTTTTTTTTTTCTTTTTCTTTAGATGAAAGAAAAATCTTTCGAAATGATACATCCATCTGAATTGAACTGGCCCACCGAGTATTGTCTCATTTGGTAAATGTATTGGCAAATGTTCCATGATATCAAAGAAAGAAGGTTAAAAACTTTTTCCAATGAGCATAATACTTCAGAGATATTTTTTTCATTGATTCCATGTCATCCCTTTTTAAATTTCTTGAGCATATATCTCTGAAAAATATGTTGATTTTGTATAGCACATCGTGAACATTTTTTGGTAAGAGCTCAGCAAATGCAATTGGCATGAGTCGCAGCATGAGTACGTGACTCGTGACTTTTCAACCCCAGCCTCTAACCTACAATATCCACACATCTAACAATGTTCGATGCATATCCATATGCAGATTTAACGTTTTCTTTTAACCAGCTTAATAATGTGGTTTTTGCCCAGATAATTTGAATATTGGGGTAGGTAACCTTCAATCTCGCTCAATTCAAAACCGTGTTGATGATGTTATCGAAAATGTTCTTTTCAATATGCATAACATCTATGACGCAGTATCAGTGATTTCCAATATGGTACTTCCCAAAAAATACTACATTTATACCAGTTATGTCGTTCACCTTGGCCTTTTGGTTTTCGATGCCCACGATCTCCAACATATTCTATCGACTCTTGTAAATCTTCCATTGTATTTAATCATTCATAATGGATTTGCATTCAGGTTTGATGTATAGTGCCTCGTCTTCTTGTACACGTTCTTTCGAAAATGTTCTTTTATCTTTTCTTAATGTATTCCTAAGGAAAGAAATCTTCTATGACAATCAAACCAACATTGTTTCTTCCCATGTACTAGTCGAAATGAATATGTATCATCCGTACAATATGAACATACGAATTTGTCGTGCGTGCTCCATCCAGATAAGACTCCATAACCAAGAAAGTCGCTAATTTTCAACAACACGACCACTTTCATTGTGAAATTTTGCTTCGTACTCACCTCATAAGCAAGAATTCCATTGTTCCACAAATGCTTAATTCATGAATTAAGCGCTGCAAAAAAACATCTAAACTTTTCTTCGGATATTCTGATCTTGGAATCAACAACTTTAGAAACATTACTTCTCTTTTCAGACACATATCGAGAGGCAAATTATACGGAGACAAAATCACTGCCACATAAAATATTGACCTCCAGATTTTCCATATTGACTAAAACCAGCGAAGCATAGGCAAAGATAAATATTTCTCGATTCATACGCAAACTCAAGAAATATTTCAATGAAATCTTTCCAAGCTTTACCATCCGATGGATGTTGCATTATACATTCGCTTATAGAGTGTTTTGTGTCTCATCTCATTGTCGCGATGATTTTTTTCGATTTATATAACCTTCTCAACCTGTTTGCTACTAGCATATAGAATATTTTTTGTATGGTATATATTTATATGAAGATGGTTTCTTTGGACGAAATCTGCTTGCACCACAAAATTTACATTCCAACAATTATTTATCATTTCTCCAAAACAACATTGCAACTGTTTTTATAAAAATAAATTTTCTTATATGGCATTCCCAAATCTTTAAAAATATTCTTTGTTTCGTAATATGTCTCGTGAGCTTGATTATTTTCTGGTAAATATTCATGCATGGTTTTGAAAAATGAAAACATGCAATTTTCAGCAACATTATAATCTGTTTTTTTATATTCATCAATCTTGAGGACAAAGATAAACGAGCCTGAGCTTCACGAAAACCTTCATATATAGGTTGGTTCGCCGAATCCAATAGGTTGAAAATTCAACGTACCTCATTGTTCGGCATCTCTTCATGCGGTTACTCAACAACTCTAGAAAAAGCATCTGACACCATTTCCACATATGGATTGGTCGTCGATGCTTCATAAACAACTTCTTCATTTCTTTTTGTTCCTTGCACAATATCTCTAATGGAACAATTTTCACCGTGAAATAACCAAATTTCGTAATTCTCTACGAACCCCACCTTGTCAAGATGTTTGCAAACAATTTTTTGACTTAGATACTTCATGTTTTTGCATCTTTTGCGGGGACATAACATTGTCACACTTTTTTGACACAAAGGTTACATTAACGCAAAACTCATGAACTGCTTCAATCTGTGTAAGAATTCTTAAGTAACTTCCTCGGTTACGGGATCTTTTCTTCTATACATCTATTCTCTCGATCTATATGGCATTGTTTGAAAATATATTCGGTGTTGATGGGTTGATGGTAGTATGATCGATTTCAATCAATAAATAGTGAATTTTCCAACGGGCATCAGTTTGTCATATCAATGGATGTTCGTTGATCATACCAACGGACGCCCGTTATCTGTTGATACTCGCAATGGATTTCTGTTGCCCTTGACAACAGACATCTGTTGGAAAAAAAAAATTGCAGTTTTCAACGGTGTTTCAATGGACCAATACAACAAATGGTATATGTTGCTCATGCATGGATAATTGCAACGAATTTCAACAGAACTGTGGTCGTTGATCATTTTTGGACATCCGTAACAATCTGTTGGAAATATTATCAACGTACGAATCCGTTGATCTGTCTGTTGATAACTGACTGTGTTTTTGTAGTGTTCATCAATCTTCTAAAGGATTGCATCTACCACTCATATTTCTATCCATAGATAGCACACCACTCACATATCCAACAAAATATTGTGTTACTTGACATTGAATAGACCTGATATTTGCTTTGTGGTCAATCATTTATCTCAGTTAATGCATGCACATACAAGTGAACATTAGAAAGCCATCAAGCGGGTTCTATTGAGTGGTATAAGGAATATAAGCTTGTTCTATAAGGTTCATAATTATCCATATTTACATGGTTTTAGTGATGCAGACAGGACAGTTGATCGTAATGGTTGGACATCCACTAGAGCATATGTTGTGTATCTTGGATCTCATCCAATATCTTGGTTATCCAAAAAGATCAAAACACTATCTCGTTCATCTATTGAACCAGACTATCGATCAGTAATTTCCACTTACATGATTTTAGTGATGCAGACTGGACAGCTGATCGTAATGGTTAGACATCCACTAGGGCATATGTTGTGTATCTTGGATCTCATCCAATATCTTGATTATCCAAAAATATCAAAACATATCTCGTTCATCTATTGAACCAGACTATCGATCAGTAATTTCCACTGCTGCATAAATTCTTTACATATCTTCCTACCAAATTTCATGTGATTTATTATGGAATGTTGGAGCAATGTATCTTAGTGTCAACCTCGTTTTTCACTCTAGAATGAAACATTTGGCATTGAACTATCACTTTACTCGTTAAATACAAGATGGTTCTCTTCATGTTAGATCTACAGATCAACTAGCGAATCCTTTCACGAAACCGTTACCAATTTTTGTTTATGTTTTATGTACCAACATTGGAGTTACTAAGTGCTTAATCTTTCGGATGCATATAAAAGTGAATGGTAGAATTGTAATTTTCTCACTATCAATTAGGTTATACATAATAACTATTCTCTCATTTATGTAAATATAATGATATCAATACAAAGTATCCAAAGAGAGGAAATGCTTAAATTTCTCACATTTATTTTTATGAGATTGAGAGAAGGATGACAGTACTTGATTAATTTTATTTATTGAAGAGTGTTAAATTTTTGTATACAAAATTCATAAAAAGAGATATATATTATGTAATTTAGTGTTAGTCTAATTCGAAGAAAGATATTAGAAATCAATATTACACCAAAAATATATGACATCTTCCTTCACAAAGTTAATGTGAAATTATCGCAGGTACAAATGCTTACATAAAATTTGAAAAAAAGAATGATGCTTCGAGGTTCCAAAATATATGATATCTTCAATATTTTTTAAAATGTATTAGATGCAGGACGTTTATTAAATAAATTGATCATTGACAACCAAAACATTTTGATATATAGATTATTTGTATTTTTTAAATTTTAGGTGATTTTAACATTGTGTAAATCTTTTAGGTTTTGTTTGTCAAAATTTTAAATTATTTTTATGTTTCCTAAAAAATTTTAATTAATTTCTATTTTCGTTAATTTTGTCTAATTTTTATCTAATACTTGTAATTGTAGTTTTTTAAAATTTAAATTTATTAAGATAAATTAAATTAAAATTTATGTTTTAAGATATCTAATTTTAAATAATTTGTATATATATATATAGTCATTTTAAACAATTTTATATAATTCTAAGGAGCCGCCCACTACTAAACGGCGGAATATCAGAAATACCCTCAAAGGGCTAAATACTTCAAAAATACCCTTCCCCAAAATAATTATTAAATCTGAAAAATAAAAACTGAAGAAAAGATAAATTTGCCCTTAACGTTCGAACGTGGAAAAATGGAAGTTCGGCAGTTTTTCGACGTGAAAAACTGCCGAAAACGAGAAAGCCGAACAGTTTTTCGCCGTGAAACCTGTTTAAAAGTTGATAGCAAGAAAGAAATAAGTGATTTCGAACTTGAGAGGGAACGATTTGAAGTTGGCGAACGATTTGAAGTTGGCGAGAAGGAAACTGGCGAAGAGAGCACGAAGAGAGCACGAGTCAATCTTCAATGGCGTCAATAAGTGTAAGTAGTTCGATTTCTAGGGTTTTGCAAGCTTTCGAGTCACAAAATGGTTTATTGATTTGAAATGGGTGTCAGTAAATTTTTCAAATGTCGAAAACAATAGTTAGAATTATATATATACACACACCATAGTATTTAATCTAATAGTCTTTTTCGTTTTACCTCAACCTCTTAAGTTATTTCTTTAGCCTTTTGTGGATCCATGTTACGTCTTATTTTTTTTATGGATTTTCCACATAAGTTCCAAAAGATTTGGAGGTCAACCATTTTTGTTGTTACAAAAGTATAATTATATATTATTATTAAAAAATAATTAGAAAATATTTTAAAAATCGATAGGGACTTTCAGAATGGGGATCAATGAGCAAGTTATTCTTTCAGCTTGTAATCATTTACTTGAGATGCTTAGTCACTAGATTTTTCCATTGATCATAAACTAAACTATGGTATTGCGGTTGTTTATACCATTTTTACTGAAATAAATAAATTACAAAGTTAATAAAAAATTATTGTCAACATCTAATAATTTTTAATGGGTTGTAACATAGACATTCATGGCGACATACTTTGTCTTGATGCATTAGATAATGTTGGACCCGAATATAGCATCAATTTCAAATCAACAAAACAAGACTTAGCAAAATAAACATAAATAAAATATATAATTAAAACCCGCAAGTGCACGACACGTGTGTAGTATTTTAGGTTTCGATTCCACAGGAATTACGCAACACGGTCTAAGAATCAAACTAGAATCAATACTTGATGCGATGGAGTGATGGTTATGAAATTAAAATATGATAATGCAGTCGACTAATGAGTTCTAAACAAGTGAGACAAATGTTCTAGGATACGGTTTCACCGCATAGCTTCTCTTACCAACTATAGATCTATCTAATCATGTGTTTCCTATCAAGATATATAAGGCGTACAATCCTAATGTAATTCCTACCCTCTCTCATGGGATAGGAACATGATTCAATTGAGTTATCCCCTACTTTCGTGGCTAACACTCCAACTAAACCCCATACTGATAACCCGTAATCCGTTGTAGTTTTTATATCATTCTTAGGTCTAGTTTAGAGTAGATTATTGAGATTTCATTCATTTATTGAATATATTCGAAGACTTTACCTACATTTCGTGTTTTGCATAGGAAACGAAGACATGAGAAGAAACACGAGTGAATATGGCAATCTAACCCCGAAAACGAAGTTGAGTAACAAGGTTCGACTTGTGCAAGGCCATGGACTGAAAGTGAACACTCAAACACCGAGCGAAGGGAGCGAAACAACATTTCAAGAGTGCCCGCTCGGGTGGCATTGGAGTGCATGATCGGGCTATTTGCTGCCAATTACCCCCGTAGCTTTACACGACTCGGGCACACAAGGTACACGGCCAGGGAGGTGTGCCCGCTCGGGTGCAATTAGGATGCCCGCTTGGGCTCATTCATGTCAAGAAAACCCCGTAGGTTTGCACGACTCGGGCTGATGATATACACGATCGGGCATGGTGCCCGCTCGGGCTCAAATGTGTGCAACACGGTCGGGCAAAGGGCTTGCACGAGCGGTTACAAGCTGTGCCCGCTCGGGTCCTTAGATCTCAACAAGCTTTCCTAAGATCTAGAACGGCAAAAATTAAAAGGAAAATCAGATCTGAAAGAGAGGATTCGAACCAGATTAGATCAGAGCAGATAGAGAGACATTAGAGCAAGAGGAAGAAGGAAAAAAAGACGGATCTACGGATCGGGAGCAAGGAGAATCTACCGAAGACATCAGTTTATGAATAGGGAGTCACGATCGGGCATGGTGCCGGCTCGGCTCAGTTGTGTGCAACACGGTCGGGCAAAGGGCTTGCACGAGCGGGTACAAGCTGTGCCTGCTCGGGTCCTTGGATCTCAACAAACTTTCCTAAGATCTAGAACGGCAAAATTAAAAGGAAAATCAGATCTGAAAGAGAGGATTCGAACCAGATTAGATCAGAGTAGATAGGGAGACATTAGAGCAAGAGGAAGAAGGAAGAAAAGATGGATCTACGGATCGGGAGCGAGGAGAATCTACCGAAGACATCGGTTTATGAATAGGGAGTCATCTCTTTCTATATCTATGTCGAATTTAGACTTCTCTTGTGTTTCCTTTTCTGTATTTATGTCTGAGTAGATCCTTTGCCATGGGTTAGAGAGATTTGCTACGTTGTAATGAAGTCTTACGCTTAATGAATGGTGGAACTTAATGCTTTCATTACTTGTACGCCACTTGAATGAATGAAATTGGTATCTTATCATGTTTTCAGATTTCATGGTTGTTCTTAATGCTTTCTTTACTTGTACGCCACTTGATTGAATGATGTTAGGAGCCTAATAAACCAACGCCAGGGCATTAGACTTTGGAACTTAGCCATGATTTAGGGTTTAGCCGGTTTAGAATCTACGCCAGGTCAATCGGTTGAATCTAGGGATTAGGATAGCGGTCATAATGCGTCTATGCATGTAAGATGCGCAATGGATACATTGGTATATGCATGCTAGATAGTGGACAAGTCTACGCCAGTCAGTTCCTATAGGAGAGCTTGAATTCCCTGAATTCATGATAGGTACCTAGACCAATTATCCTTTTAGAACTTCGTTACTTCGTTATGCAAACTCTCGATACCCATGGTGCTTAGCTATAATTTGATCTCATCGATTTAGTCTAGTCTAGTTCAATAACAATCTCAACTTTAGTCACCTCTCACGTCTATTCAATTAGTTTAATAGCTCATTAGTCGCATCGATTCCTTGTGTTCGATCCTAGTTACTACACGATCCGTATTCTTGCGGAAGCGTTAGTCTAGGTTTTTATTACTTGATATAACGCACATCAAGTTTTTGGCGCCGTTGCCGGGGATTTGATTACGGCTTAGGAGTTAGGAAACTTTTAGATTTAGACATTAGTTTTAGGAGTCTTGTTTGTTTCTTTTTTTCGTGTTTTTGGTTTGCTTATTTGTTTAGAGTCAAATTCGATTGCTTCTTGGATCTCACGTGATCTTGTGTTTATCTTCTTTTTCTTGTGCAGCTTAATTGTGCATGAGAAATACCGGAAGTGCGGATCTAGTTTTCGACCCCGACATTGATAAGACACTCAGAAAACTAAGAAAAGAAACGAGAGCTAGTGCGAGCAATCCAGTTGATAACACGCAAGTACACTTGGACTTCCAACCCGAGGAAGTAATTGAACAACCATTTGAAGAAGAGCAAGTACACTTGAACGCCCGCGTCGAGCTTCAACCGGCATTCATTCAAATGCTCGGTAACGCGGCGTTTAGAGGG
>CM071860.1:15624616-15646692 GCA_036759665.1 Gynandropsis gynandra
GTCGCAGGGGTCCAAGGGTCGCAGAGGAACAAGGGTCGAAGAGGGACAAGGGTCGCAGGGGTCCAAGGGTCGCAGAGGAACAAGGGTCGCAGAGGGACAAGGGTCGCAGGGTCAAACTGGGCCGCTGGGTCGAACTGGGTCGTAAAGTCGTAAGGGTATTTTGGGAATATCAATATTTATACGGGTACTTTTGAAGTTAGAAATTTTTTCTTTTCCGAAAAGGGTATTTTTGAAGTGTTTTAGCCCTACGAGGGTATTTTTGAAGTCACCCCTACTAAACCCTAATGTTACTTTAAATAATAATTTATAATAATATTACTTTAACCCCTAATGTTTTTTATATTCACTCCATGAAATTATATTTACTCCACAAAATTGTACGTTCATTCCCTTTCCCTTTTTCTTTTTCTTCTAGGTCTTGTTCGGTGTATAGTGAAAGAGTAGCTTACCATCTTCTCCAGGAGGAGCACCATGCCTCGTTCTATGACCAGATCTAGGTTTAGATCCAACTCATCGACTCCAATGATGACTGAGAGCTTGGCAAGAACCTAGATGCGGAATCGTCTCAGAATCATGTTTGATCCGTTGATAAATCGAGAAGCTCATGGTTCTGGGACTCTATGGTCGTCCATACACCACCATGTTCGGAGAGCCAGTGAGCACTTGGTGGGCACATTACGTGGATTTGAGAGAAAATGAAAATTGGGAGATTGTTATGTATAGGAGAGTTAGAAAACGAAAAGGCATTTGAGGATAATAATGGTATGTGATGATGGGAGAAAGTGGCGGGAACATTGAAAAAGGATAAATGTCGGATGACGTGGAGGCTCGAGGAGCGAGAATCCTGTTACATTTAGAAATCTTTATCAGCGAAGAAAAACTATAAAGTTACATGAAATGTTGGTTAATTGAGTTAATCACTCTCAAATATGATGAATTCTCTTTATATCCATCATTGCATTCTAAATCATTGATTTATACACATCACGTAGGGAAATAGAAATGCGTAAATACAATAACAAAAAAGGAGAATAAAAACGACAATCCATTTCTTCAATCCTTCATGTGCTGCAAAACCGATAGTCGGTTTAGATTCCTCCATTTCTTCAATCCTACATACACCGACAACCGTTTTAGATTTCTCCATATTATTCGTTGGTCCCCTCCATGCTCTGCTCCACGTCAGCGCTGCCAACAACCTATGCTAGAACCTTTTTTCTCCATGCTTTGCAAACCAGGCATCCCTCTATTTCTGGGCTATCTCTTTTTCTTCCTTAAGCATGCCAGGGGAATAACGAGTTTATCAATACCTCAATCCAATAAGTGTCACCTTGTTCTCAAAGTGGAAGTCAGAGAACTGGAGACAGATTTTTGACATCGCCTCTCAGGTTGCTTCTTCTTAAAACAAACCTTTCTATTGAACTAACACTTCCTTATCAGCTCCTCGCTCACTGTTTTGGACATTCTGAACAAATTCTGGCACCGATTCCAGACTCATCTCAGTAGACAACTCCAGAGGTAGCAGAAACGCTTCTTCTCCAAAACTAACCTTCACCTTCAGAAAGTGAAACATGGGTGAATAATTATAGTTATATGTCAATTATGTAATATTAGAAAGTCTTGGATCATTGTGTAATTACTAAAAGAGTTTAGTAATATATAAATCGAGAAAAACAGTTTTCTTTACGTATGATTCACAATTCGAGAATCAAACACTATTCTTTCTCTCGAAAACGAAAAACGGCGTTTTGGTGGAAAACCGTTGATCTCCTCATCCGCACCAAAAGTTGAAGGCAGTCGTCGATCTCACTGTGGATACGCATAGAGGGATCGTAGGTTCGTTTCTCATATCCGCTTCGATTAGATTCATCAGAAACAGGTAATCCGAAAATCCGTTCTTCGTGTTTTTGGTGAAACACTACAAGAAAATTCGGATTTCGGGACTGAATTTGCGGACTGACATGTCCGTCCCTAAATTTAGGGACAGATTAGTGACTAATTAAAGACGGATTAAGAAAACCGTCCCGAAACCGTCCCTAAATTTGGAGACCGAAGGTCAGTCCCTAAGTCGTCCGGAATTCGGGACGGAATCGGGACTCAAATTTTTTCGGTCCGAAAATTGCGGACGACTTAGGGACGGTTTGGGATATATTCATTCCAGTCCGAAATTCGTCCCGAATCGGTCTTAAAATTTTCTATTTAATCTCTTCTCTTCTACCCGTTTCTCACACACAAATCTCATATATTTCTCTTTATATCTTGTTATCGTTTCTAATTGTAATGGCATCGTCGTCGAGATCGAATATTTTCGTTTCGAGACAATGGATGTATAGAAGAATTGATCTGGAAACTCAAAGTGTATCGAAGGAGTTTCTAGAAGGCCTTACACAGTTTATGACGGTGGCGACAAATCAACAAGTTTATAGAGAAAACGGTAAGTTGGTTTGTCCATGCGTAAAATGCAAAAATGAAAAATTCGTTAATGAGAAAACCGTTTGGAATCATCTCTATTTAAGAGGGTTTACTCCAAATTATTTTATTTGGTTATCTCATGGAGAGAATTTTGCACCACGACCGAGAGATGTTGTGGAAAATTTTAGTAGGGGTATCGTAAATCATGAAGTGTCTCAGACTTTTCAAGATGTAGAAAACCCTTATGTAGAAATGGTGCAAAATGCGTTCGTGGAAAGAAACGAATATGAAAATATTGAAGAAGATCCGAATGAAGAAGCAAAAACATTTTTTGAAATGTTAGAAAATGCTAGGCATCCACTGTACGATGGTTGTAGAAGTGGTTTATCACGGTTGTCTTTATCTGCACGGTTAATGAATTTGAAGACAAAAAATAATCTTTCTCAGAATTGCATGGATTCTATATCGCAATTAGTTAGAGATTATTTGCCTGAAGATAATAATGCAGTCGAGTCATATTATGAAACAAAGAAGATGATGAGATCATTGGGTTTATTGCCGTATCAAAAGATTGATGTTTGCCAAGACAACTGTATGATTTTCTGGAAAGAAACTTCGGACTTGATCAATTGTCGATTTTGTGGAAAAGATCGATTTTATTTGACAAGAAATGGAAAATCAGTTCCGTTTCGTCGTATGTGGTATTTGCCAATTACAGACAGGATAAAAAGATTGTATCAATCGGAGAAGACTGCAAGCGACATGAGATGGCATGCCGAGCATTCAAGTCCTGACGGAGAAATGTGTCATCCCTCAGATGGTGAGGCGTGGAAACATTTTAACAAGGTATATCCTGATTTTGCAGCTGAGAGTCGAAATGTTTATTTAGGCCTTTGCACTGATGGTTTTAATCCATTCGGGATGTCTGGGAGAAATTATTCGTTGTGGCCAGTTATTATGACACCGTATAATTTACCACCAGATATGTGCATGAAGCGTGAGTTTTTGTTCTTAACAATATTAATTCCCGGGCCTAATCATCCGAAAAGAAGTTTGGATATATTTCTTCAACCACTGATTGAAGAATTAAATGAATTATGGAAAGGAGTTCCAGCGTATGATGTTTCGAGACGGCAAAATTTTATATTACGAGGTGCTCTAATGTGGACAATAAGTGATTTTCCAGCCTATGGTATGCTATCTGGGTGGACAACGCATGGTCGATTGGCTTGTCCATATTGCATGGAGGAAACAGATGCTTTTCAGTTGAAGTATGGACGAAAGACGAGTTGGTTTGATTGTCATCGCCGGTTTCTTCCTTCTGATGATACATTACGACGCAACAAGAGGAATTTCAGAAGGAATATTGTTGTGCGGAAATCTCCTCCTCCAATTTTGACCGGCGAAGAGATATTGTATGAACGACTTCTCGCTTTGGGTATTCCTAGGAGTATAGATTGCGGAGGAAACAATCATCCGAGAATTGATAGTTATGGAATTACCCATAAGTGGTACAAGAAGAGCATATTTTGGGATCTTCCGTATTGGAAAAATCTGAAGCTTCGTCACAATCTTGATGTCATGCACATAGAGAAAAAAATTTTCGATAATATCATCAATACAGTAATGAATGTCACAGGAAAAACGAAGGATAACATTAAATCACGGAAGGATCTCGCAGAGTATTGCTCACGGAAGAAGTTACATATAAGTGAGGATGGTAAAGCGTATGTTCCGATATTCAGATTGTCTAATGAGGAAAAATATAAATTGTTGAATTGGTTGAAGGAAGACGTGAAATTTCCTGATGGTTATGCATCTAACGGCACAGCTCCGTCGGGAAATTTCCGGACGGCATTCTCCGTCCGGAATTTCCCGACGGTTTTTGGACTATCTATTACACTCGAAATTATGGACGGTTTGCGGACTGGGACTGATTGCCGACGCTCGTTTGCGGACGGCTCTTGCCAGTCCCTAATCCGTGAATTTCTTGTAGTGAAAAACCCCGAACCCAATCCGAACATGACTAGATCGTATACTTTTGGGTTCTAAAATACGCTTTCGTACCCTCGTAAATAATCCAACAGTGGTGTCAGAGCATCTGACTGTATGTTTCTAGGATTTGGGATCGATTTGGGCGAAAACGATCAAAATTCGTGTTCTTCAGTCGAAGGATTTTTTTCAAAAATCAAACGCTCGATCGAGCGGATTGTCCGACCCAAAACGAATGAAAAATTGTGGCAGACGAATTCATCACATCCGCCTCGTTTGAGTCATGAGACGACTCGACTGAGTGGAAGGTGACGTTTCGAATTCCGAGAGGAATGTGACGTTTCAAATTCCAAGTGGAAGGTGACGTTTTGAATTCCGAGAGGAATGTGGCGTTTCGAATTCCAAGTGGAGGGTGACGTTTCGTATTTTGAGTAGAAGAGAACGTGTGCGTTCTCGTGTGGTCCAACTCGGTCGAATGGAATGTCGACTCAATCGAGTGGAACCGCAAGTCGATCGAGTAAATTTATAACTCGACCAAGTCTCCCGCGAGTCTAGCTCGATCGAATGAAGTGTTTACTCTATCGAGTGGACCTTCTGAGACTTTAAATTAAAAACAATATAAATTATTGAGTTCCAAATGATAAATCGTTTGTCATTTAAGCTTTTCTTTCTGAGTGGACGTGTGAATCGATTCTTGTTTACATGGTACGGTCTGAAAACCAGGAGACATGTAGTTCAAGAATTCGATTAGTGTATCTGCGACATAAGATGTCTAGTGGGAATGAACACTTAGTTCTCTTATACGTTTGGACTACCCCGGAGACATGAACTTAATTTTTATTCAACCATGAGTTAAGGGATGAACTCAACTATATCATAAGGAATACCCTGACAACCAGGTGACTATGTGATATATAGATAATTTTAAAAATTAATCTATGAATTTTATGGGGATAAAATTTGTAAAAAAAATCTACTTTATATGTTTGAGAAACGTATTGACAACCTAGGGGCTCGGACATATAATTGTAGGTTAATGCTAATATAAAATATGATTTCTAATGTTATTGTAATGTGGATTAGCATGCATATCATATAGATGAAGTCCATGTCTTTATGATATTTATTGATGTCTAACTCTTACTACTAAAGTTTTTTTTCTTTCAGATATCTCAAACAATTTCTGGTGCTAATTTCCGAGAAGCTTCTCGATGTGATCGATTAGCCTGCACCCCCACACCCTGATCCCGCGGATCAGAAAGCCATGGATGCTTTTGTGAAGTATGGAGATCAAAGCTTTATTGTCAAGTGTATCATTCTGGTTTCTATGAGTTGTGAACTTCAGAAACAGCATGCGGATATGACTCCTCCACAGATCATCGAATATCTTAAGAAGATGTTCGGCGAACAAAGTCGCACGGAAAGGTCTCAGTTGTCGAGAGCTTTGTTCAAGTCGAGCTTGAGTGAGCGCTCCCCGGTGGGTTCACACGTTCTAAAGATGATAAGTCTGATAGAATGGCTTGAGAATCTTGATTGTACCTTTTATAAGGGGTTGAAATAGGATTTTATCATGCACTCGCTCCTGAAGCTAAATATCGACTTGCACGAGTTGCATAACATGCTCATTGAGGATGAGAGACAGATTTCCAGCTCAAGGAAGGAATTTGGACCTGTGTTGATGGTCGGTCAATCTTCTTATCAGAAGAAGAAGGGCAAGAAAAGGCCCATGACGAAGCAAAGTGCACCTAAGGCCGGTGTGACACCGGCCAAGGGCAGCACTAGCAAGGCCGAACAGTTGGATGTTGAGTGCTTCTTCTGTAAGAAGAAGGTTCACTGGAAGAAAAACTGCAAGGAATACCTTCAATCTCTTAGCGGCAAAAAACGAGGTAAGACTTCTATAAAAAAACATTTCATGATTTCCTTGACTACTATTGATTCATCTAAATGGGTATTGGATACCGGTAGCAGTTTTAACATCTGCAATATGTTGCAAGGGCTGAAGATCAATAGGGGGTTCAAGAAGGGAGAGTTCAGTCTAAAGGTTGGAAACGACACAACCATTGCTACTTTAGCCTTAGGAACTATTACTCTATGTATGCCTACGGGCAAGACTTTGCTTTTAGAACACGTCTATTATGTTCCAAAATTTGTTTCAAACATAATTTTTATTTCTATGCTTGATAGACGTGGATTTCGAACTGTCTTCAGTTATAACATTTACTCTATTTATCATGGTGATGTTTTATTTGTGAATGGTTATTTACAGTATGGGCTTTATGTCTTACCTGATGTGAATGTTGAATTGTTGAACATGCATGTTTCTGGTCAAAAGAGAAAGTTAAATGATCGTCAAAACCAGTCGTCTCTCTACATTGTAGACTTGGTCACATCGGTGAGAAGAGAATCACTAGGTTGCATAAGGATGACCTTCTTGGTCATTCTGATTATGAATCCTATGTAGCTTGTGAGTCTTACCTCACCGATAAGATGACCATATCTCCGTTTTGGAACCAAAGAGAGAGCTTCTGAACTTCTAGGACTCATACATACTAATGTATGTGGACCTATGAGAGTTCAAGCCAGGGGTGGATATTCCTATTTCATCACTTTCACGGACGATATGTCTCGATATAGATTTGTGTATATAATGAAACACAAGTCTGAATCTTTTGAAATGTTCAAGAGATTCCGTAGTGAAGTGGAAAAACAAACCAGAAAGAGTATCAAGGTGTTGAGATCTGATCGTGGCGGGGAATATCTCAGTCATGAATTTATCGATTATCTAAAGGATAACGGTATTCTTTCACAATGGACCTCTCCCCGGACACCACAACATAATGGTGTATCTGAGAGAAGGAACCAAACTCTATTAGATATGGTCTGTTCCATGTTAGGGTTCACTAATCTCTCGATCAGTTTGTGGGGTTATGCTTTAGAAGCAGCAACGTTTCTATTAAACAAAGTTCCCAATAAGGCGAGACTCCATACGAGATATGGAAGGGACAGAAACCCAACCTTAAACACGTTAAGTTTTGGGGTTGTCTGGCCTTCGTCAAGAGATTGCAACCAGACAAGCTAGATGTTAGATCTGATCGATGTAGCTTCATCGGGTATCCTAAGGAAACTATGGGATATTATTTCTACCAACCGTTTGAATACAAAGTGTTTGTGGCCAAAACAGCAACCTTTCTGGAAAGCGAATTCCTTGAGGAAGGAATTTATGGTGGAGAAGTAGTTCTTGGCGATATTTAAGAACCCGATGAATCAACACAAGCTCAACGACATGAAATGTCAAATGAGAAAACTTGGTTTGGAGATGAGTTGTTGAACGAAAGGGATTCTTCTTCAAATATTGAAGAGATAGCGCCTGTTCAAGAACAAGTTCAAGAATCAATTCCTGAAACAATTCAAGAACCTGTTGTAGAACAAGTTCAACAAGAAATCCAAATTCAGGTTGGACCTGTTGCACAGGCTCTTTTGAGAAGGTCAACCCGTTCTCACCGTGCACCTGAAATATTGAATATGATAGTGCAAGAGGACATGATCGGTCATAGAGATGACGATCCGTTGACCTTTTGAGATGTCGTACAAGGTTCAGATTTTTAGAAATGGTGGAAAGCCATGGAATCCAAGATGGAATCTATGAAGATCAACAAAGTATGGATTTTGGTTGATTCTTCTAAGAGTTCCAGACCAATTGGTTGTAAATGGGTTTACAAGAAGAAGATTGGAGCGGATGGGCAGGTGGAGACCTATAAAGCATGTCTAATTACCAAGGGGTATAGTCAACGCGAAGGCATCGACTATGGAGAAACGTTCACCCTTGTGGCGATGCTCAAATCTATTCTGATTCTACTTGCGATAGCGGCATATTATGATTATGAGATCTAGAAAATGGATGTGAAAACAGCTTTCCTAACGAAGAGCTCCAGGAAGATGTCTATATGATTCAACTTGAGGGTTTCACGTTACCATCTCAAAGTCATATGGTATACAAGTTTCAAAGGTCTATTTATGGACTTAAGCAAACTTCTCGAAGCTGGAACATTCGCTTTAACAAAGCAGTTTAACAGTTCAACTTTTTAAGATACAAAGAGGAACCTTGTGTGTACAAGAAGATAAGTGGGAACGTGGTTGTTTTCCTAATGCTTTATGTGGATGACGTATTGTTCATAGGAAATGATATTCCAGCCATGCAAGAGACAAAGTCATGGTTTTCTTATCAATTCTCGATGAAGGATCTAGGAAAAGCAACATATATTCTGGGAATAAAGATCTATAGGGATAGATTGAAGGGTTGCTTAGACTGTCTCAGTCCTAGTACATCGATAGTATCGTGAGACGATACAACATAAAAAATTCGAAGAAAGGATATTTACCGGTGGGCACTAGAATTTCTCTCTAGGGAGGATTTTCCTAAAACCCCGGAAGAGAGAGAACGCATGAGTAGGATCCCCTATGCTAGCGCAGTGGGAGTTATCATGTATTCCATGACATGTTCTAGACCTGATGTTGCTTACCCGCTAAGTGTAGCGAGCAGATATCAGGCAGATCCTGGTGAGGAGCACTAGAAGGTTGTTAAGAACATCCTTAAATACTTGAAAAAAACTAAGGACCAAATCCTCATTTACGACAGTTCTAACTTAGAGTTAGAAGGATTTACCGATGTGAGTTTCTCGACAGATAGAGATGACAGTAAATCTATTTTTGGCTACGTGTTTTGCCTGAATGGAGAAGCGGTGAGTTGGAAAAGTTCCAAACAAGGCACTGTAGTCGATTCCGTGACTAAAGTAAAATACATAGCGGCTTGTGAAGCAGCTAAAGAAGCGGTTTGGATGAGAAAGTTCTTTGAATAACTTGAAGTTGTTCCTTCGATAAAGGAAGTTGTTCCTTTATGGCATGACAACACGGGGCTATTACCCAAGCTAG
The DNA here is from genome assembly GCA_036759665.1 of Gynandropsis gynandra. Lineage (NCBI taxonomy): Eukaryota > Viridiplantae > Streptophyta > Magnoliopsida > Brassicales > Cleomaceae > Gynandropsis > Gynandropsis gynandra. The sequence goes on from CM071860.1 coordinate 15,633,950, forward strand.
GGAAACAAGATCTCATTCCAAATCGAAACATATTATGTAGAATATCACATGATTCGAGATATCATTGTGTGTGGGGACGTGCAAGTCCTAAAAGTGGATGGAAGGGAAAACGCATCAGACCCATTCACCAAGGCACTTGGGTCAAAGGAGTTTGACAAGAATAAGTTGAGGATCAGATTGAGATATAGGTCTAGCTTGACTAGTTTTATTACTTTTGGACATTATTGTATTAGACTAGTTGCGAGTTATATACTTTTGGACATCAGTTTCATTTAAATATATATATGGAATTTTCTGATCATATTGATGATTATCATAAATTGTATGATGGAGCCCGAGATTAAGTCTAGAAACTTGATACTATGATAGGGATCATAGTAAAGAAATTCAGGTTTTTGTAAGACATATTCTAAAACGTTCTTGTTCGTTTCGATCACTATCCGGACCATAGTGATCCGGAAATAACAACATTTATGTGATGGTTTCTATGGTGATTAGAATTTGTAGATCTCTTTACTAATTCACACATATGGGTGATGCAAATATAGATGTGATCATTGAACTGACCTAAAAGGAGAATCTTAATGGTTGATCTATCATAAAACTGTCATTAAGTTTTCTCTCGAATACTAGATTGTTAGAGTTTTTTCCTTAGACCTGAGATCAACATAGTGACTAGCTTTTATCTAATATTCTTTTATTCTGGAAACCTAGTGTCTTAGGATACTAGTTGGATAGATATTGTGAATATTTAGATGTTAGTGTAGTTGATGACTGATCAAGATGAGATCCGTCAACTCATGGTATGAGTTTGAGCTCTATGTTGTCAGTAATCGTAAGGATTGTACAAATCTCTGGCTAGAGTACTTGAATGAATGAAGAAATGAGTTTCTTAGGTTCATTCATCAATCTGTTATGATGACTTGAGACATATTTGATGATCTGTAACAAAGAATATAATTGTATCTGGTTTCATTTTGAGAGGTGTACATTTGATGTACGGACATGCATGTGTATGGAGATACATATGCTTAGACTTTTGGAGATATTACATTACGACAAGATTGATAGTTATATGCCGATTATGTAATATTAGAAAGTCTTCAGTCATTGTGTAATTACTAAAAGCGTTTAGTAATATATAGACCGAGAAAACAGTTTTCTTTAAATATGATTCACAATTCGAGAATCAAACACTATTCTCTCTCTCAGAGACGAAGAACGACGTTTTGGTAGAAAACTTTTCATCTCCTCATCCGCACCAAAATTTGAAAGCAGTCCCCGATCTCGGCGTAGATACGTGTAGAGGGATCGTAGGTTCGTTCCTCACATCCGCTTCGATCAGATTCATCATAAACATGTAATTCGAGAATCCGTCCTTCGTGTTTTTGGTGAAAAACCCCAAACCCAATCAGAATATGACTAGATCGTGTACTTTTGGATTGTAAAATACGCTTCCGCACCCTTGTAGATAACCCAACAAATCAGGATCCCTATAGGTAGCACCAATGGATAAGCATGTTGGGCAATTTTCTGAAGACTTTATAAGTTCAATAACATCGTGTCAAAAGTTTGTTGTTGAATCATCGCACTAGTGTTTGTTGTTGATATGGCCATATTTTCAAGTAAACGAGGTCTCCTTCAGCAAAACAAACCTTGCGATGATGAATGTCAACCTGGATTTTCAAGATTTGATGAGCTCTCTACAGATTTCTCCTTATGATGACCAATGCCTCTTCTTGATCCTTAAACATCTCTTCCAATGTTCTATCCGCCACAGGATAATCTTTCAGCTCTGATACCTTTGGAGGATCACGCCCGTAAAGTACTCAAGAATAGATTAGTACCAAGTGAATAGTGATAAGAGTTGTTGTAGGAAGATTCGGTCTACAACAACCAAGTCAACCATGATTTCGATTTCTCTCCGATGAAACAACGAAGACAAATTTCAAGATAATGGCTCACTATCTCAGTTTGCCCATTACTCGAGGGTGATATGTTGAGTTGTGTGCAAATTTGGTTCCCTGAATCTCGAATAAAGCTATCCAAAAACTGCTTAAGAACACTCAATCCATGTCCGACACAATGGTTTTTGGAAAAACATGGAGTCTGGAAATTTCCTTGAAGAATGTTTTCGCAACTTCAAGAATTGTAAACGAGTGTTTTAGAGGTACAAAATGACCGAATTTACTCAATCGATTTACTATCACCAATATGCAATTATAGCCTCTTGAAATAGGAAATCCCTCCACGAAATCTAATTGGATTCATGGTGTAATACTTGTTTCAATGACATATGTCACAAGCTTGTATGACACAGATGACATCCTTTCGCATTCCTCTCTAAAATACCTCTACACTTAACCTCTTATAAGCTTTCAACGGTCCTCCATGGCCACCAATTGGAGAGTCATTAAAAACCGCTAAAAGTTTTGGATTAGAGTTGTACCCGTAGGAATTATACTATGATGTTAGGACATGGTAATTATTAGGAACCCCCAATATGCAATCATATTTGAAATAACAAAAATTAATATGAAGTTAGAATGTTGTGGTAATTTTGAAATTAATGTGTTTAACATATAGGATTTTAAAGAACACCCAGAAAAGTAACGTCCTTTTCATGAGAATTAGTTCATTGGAATTTTTTTTTTTTTACTTTTAAGTGAAAATGTTAGTTACATGAAACAATAATTGAAGGAATAATTAAAACAATTATTGAAGGAATTATTTAATCCAGATATTGACTAATGATATGAAATTCTCTACATTCTACAAATCTAATAAATTTAAAACTATTTATTCATACTTATGGTATGACATGTTACAAGAAACAATTATTGAAGAAATTACTTCTCTAAATAATGTGGCAACTACAAACAAAATATAAAAGAAAAGGAGGTATTAGTTATGCCCAACGTGTATAATTACAAGTTCATTGATAATAGTATGTGTTTATTTTTTTAAAAAAGTATCATAGTAGAAAATATAGTTGATAACATCAATAATATTCCAAAATAAAAATTCATAAAAGTGCTCACATTGAGACTTGTTAGGATTGACAAAACAAAAAGAAGATTAGAAACCCAATTCATTATTAAATGGAAATAAATCTATCTAGGTTAATTGGTTATAAAAGCCAATTAGATTAATTTTAATGGGTTTTACCCATATAACCTATTGGCCCATATCACTCTCTACTCGTTCATTTATAACTGATGTTCTCAAGGAATTCATGTGTAAATGCTATATTTGAGGAGTGTGTTAGATCTGGTTTGAAATTCCAGGTTGTTAAGAAGCTCAAGAAGAAGAAATACGACTCGATTATTTTTCAAAATTCAAAGTGAAAGAGAACGAGATGAGAGGGGGAGACAAACTGGAAAAATGACGAGAAAATATGAAGTAGATGAGGTTGAAGACGAGGAAATCTGCTTCAGGATTAAAGTGAAGATTAGGTGTGAAAACAGACTATATAAAAATAGTTGTAACACCTAAGTTGATTATTTACGTCTAACTCAGGGGGAGTTATACGTGGAAGTTTTGAGTACATTGTAATGAAAAACAAGTGTACTTAAAAAGACTCATTCGTAATAAAACTGGTATTGTTTTGAATATATGTTTCTCTTAGCTTTTATTATCTACCAAAGTTGTCTTTCATTTATTTTCAGTTGGTATCAGATCAGGTAACCAAGTTTAGAGAAAATCTAGTTATTGGTTTGAGATCCTAGAAGATAACATGAAAGGATCATGAGATTTATATTCTTTTGGAAAACCGATCATGCTAGATGCTTCTAACTATGGATACTGGAAAGTGAAAATGAGAGCTAGTATAAGAGGTATCGACGAAGATGCATGGAGTGCAGTAAAAAATGGGTGGAAGCCACCAACAATGATAGATGAACATGGAAATGTTAAGGAGAAACTTTCGGATCAATGGACACCGAGTGAGAAAAAGAATTCAACATTCAATGCAAAAGCTCTTGCTGCTATTTTCTCATATGTGGAGATTAATGAATGCAAGCAAATTCAATAATGTGAATCTAATAAGGATGTGTGGGATACTTTGGAAAATATGCATGAAAAAATTTCAAATGTTAAGAGAACTCATCTTGATATTTTGGAATATCAATTCGAAAAACTGGAAATTGAAGAATATGAAAGTGTCAAAGAATTCAGTAGTAGAATGAATGCAATCGCTAATGAAGTAAGTGTACTTGACCAAGCTTTTGATTATAAGAAACTAGTCAAGAAATTACTTCGATGTCTACCTAAAAAGCTTAATGCTCAGAAAGCAGCCATGAATATATTATTGAATACTGATATCACGAGTTTTAAAGAAATTGTTGGGATTCTTGTTGCTTATGAAATGGAGCTTCAACTTGAACAAGGGAATACATCAAAAGAAGGAAATGAAGGAGTAGTTCTTCAAGTCACTAATGAAAACTCAAGACTGGGTAATCTTGAAGAAAATGTTGTCCTACTAACTAGAAAATTTGGAAAGTTTATAAAAAACATACAGGAATTAGACGGTCAAAAAAATGAAGATCAAGGAAATAATAACGAAAGCAAGTATGGATTTCAATGTCATGAATGCAAGGGATTTGGGCATTTTAAATCTAAATGTCCAAGTATTTCAAAGAGAAAAAGTGTTTTCAAGGGATTGCGAGAAACACAATATTATAAGTGCAATGTTTTTGGTCATACAAAAAATGAATGTGTAGTTTCTAAGTGTGATCAAAGGAAAGTCACTAATTACACACAGTGAATCAAATTCTGATTCTTAGGAAAGTAATGAAGAAGAGCTAACTAGTTTTTTGCCTTCATTGGAATAATTGAAGCAAATGAAGACAAAAAGGTTAAAGAGATTGATAATGAAGAAGATGAAGTGAATGTGAAAACTATATACAATGAGTAGTTGAATATGAGCAAGTTGAACATACAGCTCGTTAAAACAAATGAAAAGTTGGAAAAACAACTTTTAGAGATGAAAAATGAGGTAACCCTAAAAGAAGAAGAAGACATACTTATGAAAAGTCAGCTTAATGAAACCAATAAACAACTGAAAATGCTATCGAATGGTACTAAAAATGCTCTCAAATGGTACTGAAAAACTTGATCATTTACTTTTGTTGGGAAAGCAAAACAATCATGGAATTGGATATAGTGGGAATAAAGGAAATTCTCAAAACAAGTTTGTATCCGGAGGGAAATTGAAAGATCTATCCTCAACAAGGTACAAAAATCAGAAACAGAGCAATTCACATAAGAAGATTGTAAATAAAAGAAATTATGGTTCAAATATCAAATATTACAGTCGTGGGTATAACTCTGGAAGAGATTTCCAATACATATCCTATGAACAACTTTGTGAGATGTTATTTCTGTGGAATAAGAGGACACCAATAGTTCAATTGCAACAAGAAATTCAGGTATGATTCAGGTAAGTATGATCTATAAAAAATAAAACAAATCCGGATACGAAAAATTGACATATATTGCAATGTGGCTTACATCTCTGCACATAAAAATAAATCAAACATTTGGTATTTTGACTGTGGATGTTCTAGACACATGAAAGGTACATGAGAACTTTTGTCAAATTTTTTTGAAATTAAGAACACTGGTAGCATTATCTTTGGAGATGGAAACAAAGACAAAATTTTTGGAAAACAAAATGTAGATACACACGGACAACCTTTTAAAAATAGCATGCAATATGTTGTTGGATTGACTGCTAATTTGATTAGTATTAGTCAATTGTGTGATAGTAATCACAAGGTTTAGTTCAATCAAAAGGAATGCCTAGTAATGAATTCTGATGATAAATGTGTTCTTACAGGTACAAGGTCATCAAATAACTGCTACATCTGGAGTGAAGAGAAAATATGTCTAAAAGCAACGGAAAACAATTTGTCTTTGTGGCATCAAAGATTGGGACATGTTCATTACTGTTCACTGGTAAAGTTGTCTAGCTGAAACCTTGTTAGATGTATGCCTAAATTCAATCTTGATAAATTTGAAACTTGTAAACCGTGTCAATTAGGAAAACAAGTTAAAATTCATCACAAGAAGATGTCTGCTGTTAAGACTAGAAAAATACTAGAATTGGTTCACATGGATATAATGGGGCCGATGAAGACAGAGAGTTCTGGTGAAAAAAGATATAACTTTGTTGTTTGTTGATGATTTTTCAAGGTACACTTGGGTCAAATTTCTCAGAGAAAAATTTGATACTTTTGTATTGTTTCACTACTTACTCTTGCAATTGAAAAGTACAAAAGGAAGTATAGAACGAATTCAGAGTGATTATGGAAAAGAGTTTGAAAATGATGATTTTCATAAGTTATGTCTGAAACATTATATTGTACATGATTTCTCTGCTCCAAAAACACTACAACAGAATGGTGTAGTTGAAAGAAAAAATAAGACTCTTCAAGAGATGGCTCATGTTATGCTTCATGCAAAGTCTATTTCAATTTGTTTTTTAGCAGAAGCAATAAGCATTGCTTGTTACATTATAAGTTATGTTTGAAACATGATATTGTACATGAGTTCTCTGCTCCAAAAACACCACAACAAAATGGTGTAGTTGAAAGAAAGAATAAGACTCTTCAAGAGATGTCTCGTGTTATGCTTTATGCAAAGTCTTGTTCAATTCGTTTTTGGGGAAAGCAATAAACATTGGTTGTTACATTAAATCGAGTCTATGTTTGTCCAGGTATATTAAAAACACCATATAACTTTGGAAAGGTAAAAGCCCAAAATCTGATTTATTTCCATATTTTTGGATGTACTTGCTATGTACTGAATGATAGGGAATATCTTGGAAAATTTGATAAAAAGAGTAATGAAGGAATTTTTCTTGGATATGGAACTAATACAACTGCATACAGAATTTACAATTTTCGAACAAGAACAGTTGTTGAATCCATAAATCTTGTGTTTGATGAAGATCATTTAACTGAGTAAGTTATGTTTCCTTTTGCAAGGAAATAGTGGGACAAAAAGTGAAAATTTAAGTATACCTAATGAACAGACATCAAACAAAAGCAGGATGGAAGAAGATCATGATGGAAATAAATGTCAAAGACATGAAATGCAGATAACAATCGTATATCAAAATCATTCAATTGATTATGTTATTGGTAATATTGGAGATGGTAGAAGAATATGAGGTAAGTCAAAAGTAAATTATCATGGCATGGTCAAGTTTACTTGTTTTACATTTCAGAAAGAACCTAAATGTGTTAGTGATATATTAAATGATGAGTCCTGTGTAAAAATAATGCATGACAAATTAGAACAATTTATTAGGAATGATGTTTGGTTGTTAGTACTTCGTCCAATTGATGTGAATGTTATTGATACTAAGTGGATCTTCAAAAATAAAACCAATGAATTAGATGAAATTATTAGAAATAAACTGAGATTGGTTGCACAAAGTTACACACGTGTTGAAGGTATTGATTTTGATGAACCTTTTACATCTATTGCTAGATTAGAGTCCATAAGATTATTACTTGGAGTTGCATGTTCCATTGGTTTTAAGTTATTCCAGATAGATGTTAAAAGCGCCTTTTTAAATGGAATTCTACAAGAAAAGGTTTATGTTGAACTACCTAAAGATTTTGAAGACCCTCATCACTCAGATCATGTTTACAAGTTAAAGAAAGCTTTGTATGGACTTAAACAACCACTATGTGCGTGATATGACAAGCTGAGAAGTTTTCTAATCAGGAACAGCTACAAAAGAGGGGGAGTAGATAAAACCTTATTTATACATAATGCTTATGACATTCTTCGGGTAGTAAAAATTTATGTTGATAGCATTGTTTTTTGTTCGAAATCACGGGTTAAAGTGAATTAGTTCGTACAAACAATGAAAAATGATTTTAAAATGAGTATGTTTGGTTAACTAAACTACTTTCTTGGTTTACAGGTGAAGCAACTGGATGAAGGATTGTTTATATCTCAAAGAAAATATGCAAAGAATCTAGTTAAGAGATTTGAAATGTATCAAAGCAAGTCGGCTAATACCCCACCCCTATGTCAACCACTACAAAACTGACTAAAGATTTAGAGGGAGAGGATGTGGAAGTAAAACTTTACAGAAGCATGATTGGAAGTTTGATTTACCTCACTGCAAGCATACCTGATTTGGGCTTAAGTGTAGGAATTTATGTCATATAGCAAGCGAAACCTAAGAATTTCATTGATGGTTGTGAAGAGGATAACTAAATATGTGAAAGGGACAACAAACTATGATATTGTTTATACCAAAGATACTAATTGCGAATTTGTTGGGTTTAGTGATGCAGATTGGGGAGGCAATGCAGATAATAGGAAAAGTACATATGGTGCTAGTTTCTCTCTTGGAAACAATTTAGTGTCTTGGCATAGCAAAAAGCAGAATTCTACATCCTTATCTACAACTAAAGCTGAATATATTGCCTTGGGAAGTTGTTGTACTCAACTAATCTGAATGAATCAGATGCTGATGGATTATGGTATGAGTTCGAAAAATTTTGTTGTTTTGTGTGATAATACTAGTGCAATTGAAATTTAAAATAATCTTAAACAACATTCAAGAACGAAACATATTGATATTAGGCATCATGTTTTTAGAGAAAATATTGAACAAAAGCAAATGAGGGTATAATATATTCCGACTGAATGTCAGCTAGCAGATATTTTTACAAAATCGTTAGATTTAAATCGATTTGTTTCTTTAAGAAAATTATTAGATGTTTGTGAACTCTGATTTTTTTAATGTGTTCTGATTGGATAAAAATGATAAGATTAAAATTTTAATCTTAATGAGAAAAAGGAAATAAAGTATAAAGTTTGATGTTGTGTTGGTAAACGCTCAATTTTTAAATACACTTCAATGTTATTTAAGTGCACTTGCTTAATTGTAGTTTCTTACTCCTCTAACAGTTATGTGTGAAAAGATTCTTGTTGATTTTTAAACTAAAAATGATGATAAAAAGAATAACTGTTATGAGTATAAGCTCGTGTCTTAGTTGTGAGATATTCAGTTTCAGTTATAACATCCTAATGATACAAAGCAAACTTTTGCTTAAATACTCCTCTATGTTCGAATTGAAACATAAGAGTATACTTGGAAAGGTAATCAAGGAGCTTGTTATATGACCAAAAATAAAAAAAAGTGTTTCTGAAGATAATTAAAAAAATGTGAATCAAAGATTTGAGTAAGTGTACTTAAAGTCGACCTTATGTGTTATTTGCTTATTCTGAAACATATTTTTATTTCACTTAAACATTTTTTAATTGGATAATGTTTAATAAATAAAAGAGAAATAAACGAAGTGATTCTTTTAAAATAAGTGGTTTTCTGGAAAAAAAATGGTTTAAGTGATCTGAAAATATGGAGGCTAATGATTTGATAGACGTGACTAGTGTAGTTCCCCTCATTTAAAACGTTTGTGATTTTTTTAAAAACTACCTTACACCTCAGTATATCTTCTCGAACCCTAATTGTTGTTGCCGAAGAAGAAAGTGCATTTTGTTTTTTTTACAGCAAATAAAAAAATAAAAGAGAAGCATGAGGAAGAAGAGAAATGAGTGTTAAAGAGACAGTCATATACAATAACAAGAGAATCTGCAAAGATGATACCAAGGATCAATGGAAAACTATTCGAACAAACGACCAGAAAAAGAGTAGGTCCTAAGAGGGCACAAGCAAATCTCGACCGACAACTTACAGTATCTATTGAGTCTTCGCCTACAACAAAAAGATGAAAGGAAAGTTCAAATTCGTCCTCAGATAAAAATTATGAACCAAATGAAGCAGAGACTACATTTGAAACGAGATTTGAACATTAGAGACAACCAACATCTTCAGAGGCTCCAAACATACAAGGTACCCCTAAAATGACCCCTTCGAAGGCTTTTTCGAAGATATTTTGTTCAGAATTATGATTTTCTAGGTTCGATACATTGAAAAGGAGAGAAACCCTAAGTGAAAGGGGCTTAAACGTAAATCAGTTTAAACACTTGCCGTTATGGGATATACTTGTTGAAAGAAGCTTGAAAAATATAATGACAAACATTGTTTATGTATGTAAAGAATTAATATATGAGTTCTATGCAAATTTGAACTTAGAGATTGATAAGCCTAGGTCAGAAGTTTTTGGACAAGTATATGTTAGGGGGAGTATTATCCAGTTCAATGCTGAGATCATTAATAAATATTTGGGTACAACGAATGTTGAAACATCAAGAGTGAAGGAGCTAGAATTGACCTAGACATGGACATGTTCACCTAAGAATTGACAGGAAAAGAGCTAATGAATTGGCCTGAACAGATTTCTAATTCCAAGCTCAATTGGAAATACGCTCTTTTGAGCAAGATCTGCAGAACCAACTGAATACCAAACAAGAAAACGGATGGGTATCTGACATGATACAACAGTCTTGTTATACTGTGTGAAAAATGAAATACCTGTCAATTTTGGAAAGGTTATTCTTGATCAGATAATTGGCATTGGGTTGTCGAATGCAAGGAAGTTTGTCTTGCCATTTCCATATTTGATCCAGAGCATTCTGATTCAACAAGTTCTAGATCTTATTAGAAAAGAGGAAAGAAGAGAAAAGATTCCTCCATAGATAATCTTTGAAAAACGTTATGTCAGCAAGTTGTTAGCTAATGAAGATATTGGAAATAATGAAAATGATGTTACACAAAACATCATTAATTTGGAGAAACGACTAGCTGGTGTGATGACAGAGATTCAACTTATTCAGAAGCATTTGAAGGCGTTAGCAAAGCTAATAAGAGTAAATCACTGTAACATTAAGTTCATCTTATTTGTGTTTAATCTGATTTTGGAACTAACGTGTGTTTTTTTTAATTTCTTATCACACAAACAGGGAAAGATCCAAAGAGTCAAACTACAAGTGCAAGTAAAGCCACGAGGAAGAGGCCACAATAAGAAATTTAAATTTTAAAGTGCACTTAAATGTTTTGAACTTCTTTTTTTTTACCTTGAATCTGATGTGAAATATGTGGACTTATTTGTATATCAGGATTCTTTATATTTGGTGAACTGATAATTTTTTATAATCTGTGTTTTTGTGATAAGAATTTAAAGGGGAAGATTGTAAATGCTATATTTGAGGAATTTGTTAGATCTGGTTTGAAATTTCAGGTTGTTTAGAAGTTCAAGGAGAAGAAATATGGCTCGGTTATTTTTCAAAATTCAAAGAGAAAGGGAACGAGAATAGAGGGTATTGAGCAAGTATAATAATTAGTGATATTTGAAAACAGACTATATAAAAGAACTTGTAACACCTAGGTTTGGATATTGAGGAAGTATAATAATTAGTGATATTTGATCATAAAAGATTGTAAGTGTACTTGGAGCGATATATGATACAAAAGATAGGGAGAGAAACAATAAATTGATTATTTACGTCTAATTCAGGGGAAGTTATCCGTGGAAATCTTGAGTACATTGTAATGAAAAACAAGTGTACTTAAAAAGATTGATTCATAAATAAAACTGGTATTGTTTTGAATATCTATTTCTCTTATCTTTTATTATCTATCAACGTTGTCTTTATATTGTTTTTCTCGTGAATTTGAAAAATCCAGTTTTAACAAAAGAAATGTTATTTTTATTTCATATGTCAAAAAATATACATTGTTCACATATTTATACAGAAAATATTCTAACTAACTATACTAACACTTAACTAGCTAATTACTAATCTAACCCTATAGTTTACAACTAATTAACTACTATTAACAGCCTAACAAAAAATTGTTCTAAACTTTAATACTCCCCCTCAAGATGAGAAGTAAATGTTATTTAATCCCATCTTGGAAGTGAGATGATAAAACTGTGCGGAACATAAAGGCTTCGTCAAAACATCGGCTAGTTGGTGTTGTGTTTGAAGATGCAAAGTCTTGACAAAACCTGATTGAATTTTTTCACGAACTAGGTGGCAGTCAATCTCGATATGTTTTGTGCGCTCATGGTAAACGGGGTTGTTTGCAATGTGTATAGCAGTTGTATTATCACAAAACAACAACGCAGGTTGTGTAATAGGAAAAGACAATTCACAGAGTAGGGATGAGATCCATACCAATTCACATGTAGCATTCGCCATTGCACGATATTCTGCTTCTTGAAACTGTAACATGTTTCTTAGATTTCCACGATATCAAAGAATCACCCAAAAATACACAATAACCTGTAACTGAACGTATAGAGTCTGGTGATAACACGTAATCCGTTGTAGTTTTTATATCATTCTTAGGTCTAGTTTTGAGTATATTTATTAGATTTCATTCATTTATCGAGTTTATTCGAGGATTTCATCTACATTTCGTGTTTTGTGTAGGAAACGAAGACATGAGGAGAAACACGAGAGATATTGGCAAATTAACCCCGAAATGACAAGGTTCAACTTGTGCAAGGCCGTGGATTGAAGTGAACATACAAACACCGAGCGAAAGGAGCGGAAACAACATCTTAGGTCATGCACGCTCGGGCATTAGAAGTGTGCCCGCTCGGGTAATTGATGCCAAGACAACCCCGTAGCTTTGCACGACTCGGGTGCTCAAACGAACATGGTTGGGCATGTGTGCCCGATCGGGTGGAAATTGAGTGCCCGCTCGGGTTAATTGTCATCAAGATACGCCGTAGCTTTGCACGACTCGGGATGAAGAGGAACACACTCAGGCACAGGTGCCCGCTCGGGCGAGAATGGGTGTA
>CM071860.1:15650438-15670776 GCA_036759665.1 Gynandropsis gynandra
TGATAACACGTAATCCGTTGTAGTTTTTATATCATTTTTAGGTCTAGTTTTAGGTAGATTTGTTAGATTTCATTCATTTATCGAGTTTATTCGAGGATTTCATCTACATTTTGTGTTTTGTGTAGGAAACGAAGACATGAGGAGAAACACGAGATATTACGGCAATCTAACCCCGGAAACGTAGTTGAAGGACAAAGTTCAACTTGTGCAAGGCCACTGATGGAAGTGAGTACTCAAACACCGAGTGAAAGGAGCGGAAACAACATCTTAGGACATGCACGCTCGGGCATTGGAAGTGTGCCCGCTCGGGTAATTGATGCCAAGACAACCCCGTAGCTTTGCATGACTCGGGTGCTCAAGGAACATGTTCGGGCATGTGTGCCCGATCGGGTGGCAATGGAGTGCCCGCTCGGGTCAATGGTCATCAAAATGCGTCGTAGGTTTGCACGACTCGGGCTGAAGAGGAACACGCTCGGGCATGGGTGCCCGTTCGGGCTCAAATGTGTGTAACACGGTCGGGCAAAGGGCTTGCACGAGCGGGTACAAGCTGTGCCCGCTCGGGTCCTTGGATCTCAACAAACTTTCCTAAGATCTAGAACGGCCAAATCAAGGGAAATCAGATCTATTTAAAGGGGAATCGAACCAAATTGAAAGGGGGGGACTCAAGGACAATTCAGTGCCATAGAAGACACACTTGGAAGGATTGAGACGGACGGAACGAAGGATCCGAAGCATGGAGGATCTATTGAAGACATCGGTTGATGAATAGGGAGCATTCTTATTCTCTTTCTATGTTGAATTTAGATTTCTTTTGTGTTTCGTTTCCTGAGTTCATGTCTAAGTAGATCTATTGCCATAGGTTAGAGAGTATTGCCAACATGTAGTGAAGTCTTGTGCTTAATGAATGGTGGATCTTAATGCTTTCATACTTGTACGCCACTCGATATGAATGAATTTTTTATTTGATCATGTTTTCAGATTGATTGGTTGATCTTAATGCTTCAATACTTGTATGCCACTTGATTGATGATGTTAGAAGTCTAATAAATCTACGCCAGGGCATTAGACTTTGGAACTTAGCCATGATTTAGGGTTTAATCGGTTTAGAATCTACGCCAGGTCAATCGGTTGAATCTAGGGATTAGGATAGCGGTCGTAATGCGTCTATCCATGTAAGATGCGCAATGGATACATTGGTATATGCATGCTAGATAGTGGACCAGTCTACGCCAGTCAGTTCCTATAGGATAGCTTGAATTCCCTGAACTCGTGATAGTATCTTAGACCAATTATCTCGTTAGAACTTCGTTACATCGTTGTGCAACTCTTGATACCTATGGTGATTTGTCGCTGAGTCATTCCCATCTTTAGTTTAGTTAGTTTGCATTTGCATTCCTTCTACTATTGATTTTACACGTCTTATTCATTAGTCCAATAGCTTTAGAGTTGCATCAATTCCTTGTGTTCGACCCTAGTTGCTACACGATCCGTATCCTTGCGGAAGCGTTAGTCTAGGTAATTTATTACTTGATATAACGCACATCATCTGGGCATGAAGCCCAATCTGCATCACAAAATGCAGTTAATTTGCTGCTGTGTACTGAAGGATAAAACAGTCCCTGTCCAGGATTGTTTTTTAAATACCGTAATATTCTTTTCGCTGCAATAAGATGTAAGTCAGTAGGAGAAGACATGAAATGGCTTAATTTGTTAACCGCAAAACATATGTCAGGACGAGTAATGGTTAAATATATCAACTTTCTAATCAATTTGCGATAATATGTTGGGTCAGCTAAAGGTGCATTGTCTGTAAGAGACAGTTTCACATTCACATCCATAGGTATAAGAACCAGTTTAGAAGCTAACATACTAAATTCTTCAAGCATTTCCAAAGTATACTTACGCTAACTCAAAGAGATCCCTTTGGAAGATCGAGCAATTTAAAGAGATCCCTTTGGAGGATTGAGCAATCTCTAAACCAATAATACCTGCAATGTCCTAAATCTTTGACAACAAAGTGAGAATGAAGAAGTTGTTTTACATATTCAATTGCAGATTTATTATTCCCAACAATTAAGATGTCATCAACATACACTAAAAGACCAAGAAAATAATCAAAAGATGATTTCAAAAAAAGAGAATTATCTGAAACAGATTGTGTAAAACCAGAATTTAAAAAAACATATGAGAATTCAAATGCCATTGACATGAGGATTGTTTTAAACCATATAATGACTTATGTAGTTTAAAACCATTATTATCAGGGAAAAATCTCCCCCTCAGACGGCATATATCCAGGAGGTAGTTGCATGTATATTTTTTCTTTTAAATCACCATTTAAAAAAGCATTTGAAACATCCATTTGATCAATTATCCAATTATTTGATGAAGCTAAATATAAAAGAATTCTAACTGTAATCATCTTAGCAACAGGACTAAAAGTATCAACATAATCAATACCTTGTTTTTGTGTAAATCATTTAGCCACTAATCTTGCTTTGTATCTATCTAAACTTCCATCATCATTGTATTTAATCTTAAACAACCATTTACAACCTACAGATTTTTTGATAGAAGGCAGTGAGCAAACAGTCCATGTTTTATTGTTTTGAAGTGCATCTAATGCCAATTTCATAGCATTTTTCCAAACAGTAGACAAAGCAGCTTGTTTATATGTTTTAGATTCAGAAATTGTACTAATATTTAAATAAAATGTTTATATGCATCTGAAAGTTTTGTATAAGAAATAAAAACAGATATGGGATAAGGTGTTTTATGTATAGGAGGTTGGTTATCACGAGATAAATGATAAAGATGATAATCGGACAAGTATTTTGGTGGATTAACGGGTCTTCTAGGTCTGATGGGAGTGTCATTAGAAACAAAGGAAGAACCAGAAGAGTTATTTTGAGGAGCTGTCACAGAAGAAGGAATAGAAGAGCTGGAGTCATGATTTGGCAGAAAAGTATTATCGACACAAGGAATATCACTGATTGATAGAGGAAGGACAGAATTATCAAAAAAATCAGAAATGTTATTAGAAGAATGTTTGTGAAAAGGAAAGATGTTTTCATGAAAGATTACATTTCTTGAAATCATAATACGATTAGTGGTTAAATCAAGGACTTTATATCCTTTATATCCTTGAGGATACCCTAAAAAACAACAGGGTTAGCCCGTAGACTGAATTTGTTTCTATCTTTAGTAAGGGTGGAAACATAACACAAACAACCAAATACTCTCAAGTGTTCATAAGTATGTTGTTTTCCATTTAATAGGTCATATTGCGTTTTGTGATTAAGAAAAAAAGATGGTGTTCTATTAATCAAATAAGCAACATTAGCAACATATTCAGGCCAGTAAGGAATAGGAACATTTGATTGAAACAAAAGAGCACGAGCAACATTTAAGAGGTGTTGATGTTTTCTTTCTACCACAGCATTTTGTTGTGGCGTATAAGCACAAGAAAATTGGTGGAGAATCCCTTTTTAGATAAAATTTCTTTAAATTGTTACTCATGTGCATTATCCGATCGAATGATTTTGACATTTTTGTTATATTGATTTTCAACATAAGGTAAAAAAAAAGGAAAAACAGAATTGACATCAGATTTTTGCTTCAAAAAAAATACCCAAGTACACCTACTGTAATCATCAACAATAGTGAAAAAAATATTTGTACCCAGCCAAAGATTCTAATGAAAAGGTCCCCAAATATCAATATGAATAAGATCAAAAGTGGATTCAGATTTATTTTTTAAAGAAATAAAAGGAAGATGTTTTTGTTTAGCTTGAGGACAAATATTACATGGTATAGAACTATCATTAGAAGAAGTTTTTAGTAAAGATTGAGATGATAGGAATTTTATTTTGGAAAATGAAGGGTGTCCCAATCTGTTATGCCAAAGAGATCTAGAAGTAACGACGGCAAGAAGAGGCATGTTAGAGGGATCCAAGAAGTAGAGATTTTGAGAGGCTTCACCCTTCCCAATCATCAAGTCCCGAATAGGGTCTTGTATGATACAAGAGGATTTGTCGAAAAAGAACATGAAAGTTAGTGTTTTTGATAAGGAGACTCACACTAAGTAGATTAAAATGAAAAGTAGGGATGTAAAGAACGAAATGAAGGATAAGAAGAGGAGAAAGAATGACACTCCCAATGTGAGAAACATAAAATTTATTGTCGTTAGGGAGAATGATAGAAATATTAGAAGTTGGTGTAATATTTGAGAAAAGGGAAATATCATTGCAAACATGGCTACTTGCACCAAAATCTATGATCCAAGAATTTTTGGGAATATTGAGATGTATATTTAAGGATAAGGCAAAAGAAGATAGGAGGAAAGTTTTACCTATGTTCTGAGGATTGTCAGATCCATTGATTGTTTGTAGGTGAGAAACCACTTGCTGGAGTGGTTCTTTAGACAGCAATGAAGGTAAAGCAGGAGTAACAGATGACTCTTGTTGGTTGAAGGAAGGAACAAGGTGAGGAATAGATGGATTTTGTTGTAACATATTAATCCAAGGATTATAATTGGATATGAAAGTAGGTCTCGGTTTAGGATTTGTGGTTTTATATCCATTTGGATATCCATGAAGTCGATAACATTTTGTTACCAAATGACCTTGAAGACCACAATGAGAATATTCGGGTTTAGGTTTATTTTGGGAATTATGAAAAGAAGTGTTTTTGGGCTTAGAAGTTGGATTAGTGGTTGTGGGATAGGCACTAGAAGATGATTGAAAAATAACAGCATCAGGAGGAGGAAGAATTCCTCTTTGTTGTTTATCTTGGATGACAAGATTAAAGGCTTTTGAAACTGTGGGTAAAGGTTCCATTAAAAGTATTTGTCTACGAACAAGAGCAAAAGATTCTTTTAAACCTATGAGAAACTTCAACAAAAATCGTTGTTCCTCACGGATATTCAACTTATCATTGATCTTGCAAGAGCAATGGGAACAAGAACAGGAAGGTTGTTCTTCTAAGCTCTTTAGATCTTGCCAAAGGGTAATGAGGTGGGTATAATAAGAGTTTAGGTCCATGGATCCCTGCCTAAGGTTTTGTAATTCTGATTCTATCCCGAATATACGTGGCATATTGGTTTGACAGAATCGATCATGGAGATTCTGCCAAATAGAAAATGTTGTGCTCATGTGTACTATACTATCCCCTATCTCTTTGCTTACAGAATTTATAATCCAGGAGCATACGATGTCGTTGCATCTATGCCAAGTATCATAACTACTGTCATCAGTAGGAGGTTCTGGTATTTTACCTGTGACAAACCCGAGTTTGTTGCGACCGTTTAATGCCATGGTCATAGAGCGACACCAAGTGTTGAAGTTCATTTCACCGTTGAGCTTGTCTGATACGAGGATGGTGCAATTGGTATCATTTGTATGAAGATACAAGGGGTTTGTATACGGATCTGTGTTTGGGACGAAACTAGTGGCAGAGGATGCCATTAACGGTGAAATTGAACCCCTAGGAATTGTAACAGAAATGAAAGAAATCCTAGAAAGAAGAAAATGAAACTGTGAATCCGGAAATTGAACCCCAAGAAGAAGAATGAAACTGGAAAAATAAGGGCAGAAGAATGAAAGTGGAAATAGAAGCCGACGAAAAAGAGAATCAAGGCCGGTGAAAGGAAATAGAAGAAGAAAGGTAAAATCGGCGCCGAAAAGAATCGTCGCCGAGCTGAATCAAGGAGCAAACAGAAGAAAAGGAGGAAAGGAGATTGGAATCGAATCCTAAAAAGAAGAAGGAAGAAGAGACCCAAAATCGACGTACAAAATCGAACCAGACGGTCAAGGAAGCCGCCGATTCGAACCCGACAAGAGCATTGAACACGACGGGCAAAGAAGAACCTGACGGGAAGAAAAGCCGCCGATTCGATTATCAGAGAACAAAGACTCGAATCTGACGGGCAAAGAAGGACCCGACAGGAAGAAAGCTTCCGATTTGAACCTGACGGCGTTGACAGGGGAATCGGAAAACCAAGTCTCACTGGAAAACCTGACCGAGAAGGGAAATCGGATACCAAGGGAAAGAAGGGGAACTTTCAATCGTCGGTTAGGGTTTGAGAAGGGGAAGAAGAAAAGGAATTTGGGAATTTAGGGATTTTAGTCATAGACTCTGATATCATTTTAACAAAAGAAAGGTTATTTTTATTTCACATGTCAAAAAATATACATTGTTCACGTATTTATACAGAAAATATTCTAACTAACTATACTAACACTTAACTAGCTAATTACTAATCTAACTCTATAGTTTAGAACTAATTAACTATTATTAACAATCTAACAACTCTATAGTTTGAATTGTCTACATGGCCCACGTGGTGAGTGAAAGAAAAACGCTCATGACCCCACTTGCATCAAATGGCCAAGTTTAACCCGCCAAGCAATGAAGCGATAAAGTCCACTTTTTATTTATTTCTATACAGTACTAATACTAGTTGAATAAATAGTTTATTTAACAAAAATAACAAGGTATATGAGGAAAATGTCGTCGTTTGAAATATGTAAAGGAATGGGTCTAGAATTTGTTATCGAACATATTCTGAATAAAATTTGTTAAAAACTTTAATTTCACGAATTATCATTTTAATATATATGACGAATTTTATTTTCATAAATTATTATTTTGAATATTAAATATTAATTATAAAGGATAAACAAAAAACCCTAAAAAATAGTTTTTAATAAAATTAAATCTTCTACTTTAATTCTATAAAAAATTATAAACTGTACTTTTTAAACAAAAAAAATCATGAAAATTTGTCATGATTTCTTTTTTGCTTAAAAAACATAGTTTAAGGATTTTTTATAGAGTTAAAAGTAAAATATTTAATTTTATTAAAAACTATTTTTTAGAGTTTTTTTTATTTGTCTTTAATTATAATTTTATTATTATAACTCTTCCATTATCCAATATTTATAATTATTTTCTTTATTTATAAATTTAACTTTCTAAAATTATTTTAAATTTTTTTATTGAAAATGATTCAAAAATAATTATAAAAATTTATAAATAAATATAAAATATATCCTTTGTAAATATATAAATATTTTTAATAAGAATAAAATTATCTCTTTTTATATTAATTTTCTTATTATTCATTTGCATCATTCAAGTTTTAGTTTCTTTGACTTTTTTTTCTAAATAATATTTAAATATCTGATATTTAGAAGTATAAAAACATGATTTTCATAATCTAAAGAAACTACGATGTTTTATTAAAATATAGTAAGGAAATTATTTCGGATTGAAAATCTTCCAATAGATACATAAATAAAAAGAAATAAGAATATTATTTATCTTTGTATATCTTTATTGGATTGATGATATTTTTCTATATAATATTACTTTACAATATAGGCAAATATACTACTACATAATTTTTAGATTACATTTCTAGGTTATAAATTAATTGAATAATAATTTTTGTTACTATTAAAAAATGTTTGTTTATTTTCCATAATAAAAAATTATTAATTAATTTATAATATAGAAATAGAAATATAATATAAAAGTTAGGGATAAATCCAGAAAACTCTAAAAAATAATTTTTTTGTTTAAAATATAGTTTAGGGGTTTTTTATAGAGTTAAAAGTAGAAGGTTTATTAAAAATTATTTTTTAAGATTTTTTTGGTTTATCCCTAATTATAATATCTAATATATATTATAAATAAATGTTATATGATAAAAGTATATATAAAATTGTTATTTATATAAATAAATATGTTTAATTTAATGGGCGGTACAACCCAACCCATTGAAAAAAGCGTCTCAATTATTGATGCCCATTAACGGCCCAGAAGGCTATTCTATGAATGGACGAAATTAGGATTGAAATTGGACCTTCTGAGTTAACCAGTGCGCCTCTTCGACTGCTATAAATGCTTACCTCGGCAAATCGTCGGGGACCGATACCAGAAACCTAACTGCCACTGAACCTCCGTCGTGTTCTTCCTTCAAAACCCTACACGGAGAAGGCATTCATTCTCTTTTCTTCGTCGATAGGAATCTCAACTCTTTTTCCCGTTTGATTAATATGGGAGAAAGCGAAGGAACAAGCGCCGTCGCAGCCGTAGCGTCCCCGGTAGTTCCGGAGTCGGCGACGGAGTCCGTGAACAAGACATTAGCGAGCATCGAGGAGCTGAAGCCGCAGATTCTGGAGCTGTTGTCTTTGTGCGACCCGGATGTTCTTTCCATTTTGCCACCCTTGCAGCGGGCTAAGGCTCTGTTCTTGCTCGCGGAAGCCACCACAACGCTTTTCACTTGTACCGCTCTTGTTCTCTGTCAAGTTCTGATTACGCCAAAGAAAGTATGGGAGTTGGGTTTTGTGTTGATTGTGTTTTGTGGCTTTGTTTCAGTGAGGTTGCGGTGTACTGGAGTTCATCCTGATGATCATCACGTTAAATCGGAAATTGTATGTTATTTTATTCATTGTCTTTGTTAATGGTTATAATTTGGTTTATCTGACTCAAATGTATGTTTTGATCTTTCTTCAATTAGCTTAGTCACTTTGGTATCTCTAGATTCTATAGGTTTGCAAGTGAAAGCAATTACATATCTTTTGCTTATGAATGAGGTGATTGTGTACTTAATGGTGATACGAATTTGCAGGAGCGGCTAAGCTTGTACAGAGAGAAGCTACAGCGGTCTATGGATCGGAGTAAAGGTACAGGCTAACCTTTACTGTTCAATCATTCTGTTCCGAGATGGGAACCTGGTTACTTCTCCTTGATGCAATACCGCCTTGAGTCAAGAGGACTAGTATTTCAACTTTGTTTATCGAGCTTATGTTTGTTAATTAAAAAAACTATTTATTCAATTTGAATTGGCTCGAGACTTATTGGTGATTGTGATGTCTCATGGACTGAATGGTACTGTCTAGGTTTCTCTTATCTTGATGACAGTGGCTTCCATGTAGCATCTTTTCTTGAGGGGACTAATAGTTGAGATTTATTTGAAATTATGTTCCATTATTTAGAAAATTTCTCGTCAAATTTAAGTTGGTTAAAGGTTGATATTATCGTAAATTTTCTTGCGCCGTGCGCTACCTTCTGGGTTTTTGCTTTTTTTGACAAACAAAGGTTTGTTGCCATCTATAATTGAGGGGACTAGTATTTTAAGTAATTTTATTGGTGTTGTGTGTTCCTCTTAATTCGAATCATTACAGGCTGAATTTTGATTACTACGTTTCATAGATGCAACGGTATTTCTTTTAGGTTTCTCTTTTTGTCGGTGGACTGTTCTGTCATTTTACCATCATAAATCAAGAAGATCATAAATTCAGATTTGCTGATCGAAGCTATGTTTTCCCTTTGAGAAAAATTGTATTCAATTAGTAATGGTTAGAGCCTGATTGGTGTTTCTGATATCTGTCGCCCTACACAAATTTTCCTGTAGTAGAGAAACTGATGTGTTCATTTACTATCTTAAATTGAATGGATTATTAGTTTAGTTTTGTTTGTTAAACTTATGCATTACCGTTTGTGAAACTTCTACCGCAATCCTAATGGGTTAGAAGTGGATTCATAACTGAATTGTCTTGTGATATTTTCCGGGTTTTGCCATTCATTGTATATTTGTTGCATATGTCTACCACCGTAAATTGGGGTTGTAGGAAATCAGCCTTTTCTTGGAAATGATGCATCTCCTTTAATGGAATTTACTATTTGATTAGAATTGTTAGTGTCTGATTATTTATTGAAATGTCACTTGGACAATACTTTTTCCCTGTTTTGCTGAAGAACCATCATGTCCATGGACCATCTTAAATCAAGGGGACCAGTATTTCAATTGTGTTTATGGAAGTTGCATTGTTTAACCATCTTCAATGCGGTCATTGAGTTGGTAACGGTCGAAGCTAATAGATTATTTTGTGTCTAATGGGCTTTTCCTTGATGAATTGTTTCATATATCAAGGGGCCTGTTAGTTCTACTGTGTATTAAGTTTTTTTTTTTTCTAAAGAACTTGTTTGATTACCGGATTTAGTTTCTTGCAGGCTAAATAATTTTTTAGAATCTCTTTTCATTGGATAACAGTTACGTCTGTCCACGAACGAAAATTGAGGGGACCAATGTTTGATCCTTTACGTTGCTGTGTAGATCAGAGGCCCAATGCTATAAATAATTCATCATCTCACGGGCTAAATGCTCTTTTCTGTTTCTATTTCTTTGAAGAACCGCTGCGTCCAGCCACCGTCTTAAATCGTCAGGCTGCAACCCGTGTCATCAAGCACTCCCTTCCTGATCTTACACCAGGTATTATTCAATTCTTTTGTTTCTCACCATAACCTTCCGTTCTTCTATATTCGAGTTTCAACCTTCATTTTGTATGTCTATAGCCCAAAGGCAAAGCATGCGGAATCTTGGTAAAGGAGAGAGATGTAGGACCAAGTACTCGGAGACAAGTGGAAAGAAGAGGAAATACCAATCAAACGAGAAACAGTCTGTCCAAGCCTCTGCGAAGGAGTTCCTTGAAAAGGCATCTCGTGAGCTTATCGGAAGCAATGAGAATGGCTTAAAGGGTCCTCTAATGGCGGTTACTGATGGTTCAGATGAAGATATGGCATGATCTGCGTATATAGAATAGGTAATATATTTTTAACTTTAGAAACACTTTGGTGCTTATGCTTTGATGTTTGGTAGGAAATCTCAAATATACATTCCCTTGGTATCCAGTGTGTGAGATTAGCAAGGTTTCTAGTTAAGGAAATGTTGCAAATATACCTAAACTAGGACAATTTTATGTGGAAACTTATATTTTCTTAGCCGGATAATATTAGAACACTTTAAAAAGTCGCTAGTTATATATGGCACTGAACATCTTCTCTTTAACATTAACTGTTCCTAAGTGTTTATTAATAACAATTTCTTGGAAACTGATTAAGAAATTACATGCTAGCCAAGAATTTCGTCATTGAAATCTTTGTGAAGTGTTCACATGGTATCATTTTTCATCATATTAGTTTTGGTTAGTTTTTCATCATCTGTTTTACACATGTATCAGATGAGAAGATTACATCCATTTAAGTGAGTCTTAATTTGGTTAGGTTATGTTCATCAGCAAATACAGAAGTAATTTAGCTTCACCGACTTTTAATCTTTAGACCATAACCATGACCATGCTTGGGAACTAACTGATCTATGGACGCCCTTCTTACCCATCTACGATCCTTGTTTTTCACCTCGAGAACTTTGCGTGGCGCTGTGCAGGACCAACAGCAGTTGGAGCATGCAAGACATCCGCAAGACGTCGAAGACTGACCGTCGTTCATGCAGCCGTTTTGGGTTCCATTTGGTAGTGTCCTTGTGGAAAGTTTCTGAAGTCCATAGCCATGGTTTCTCCATGCTCTTTGCTGCTCATTTATCTTGGAGCTGTTGTTGGGTACATTCTTTGTTTCTGCTACTTGAGAAGTTCCAAATTTTTCAGTATATTTAATTATCCCTCACGGAAAATGAAAACAAAGAAGAAAGACCGATGCAAAATCAAGGTTTTTGATCTAATCTCTCTATGGTCATATGAAACCCCCCAAAAAAATCAACAAATCTATGAACGAATCATATAGCAAAGTAGAAGTCGTAAAATCGCAGTAACACATTCCCTAGCCCAACAACAGCTCCAAACACCGCCATGAAAACCCCACTTAGAAGCATTGAAGATGCAAACTCTCCGGTGGTTGGTTTGACCAACTGCTGGGAAGGTGACGGAGATAGCCCCTCGGTGGTGAAAAAACCTTGGCTTCCTCGTGGTGACATAACAACTACAATGAGTTTCTCACCTTCATCGTAGTTGGTCTTAGAACCACTAATGAAGAAGAAAGCACCAAGCTTTTCAAGCTTCACCTTTGTGTGACCATATGATAAACCATTTTCAGCATATGTTCGCATGAAGAAATGGAAGGAAGAGGAATATTGTGTTCGACTCGAAGAGAATGACATGCAGTTTTCAAGAGTCAAGAACAGCAGGTAGTTTTATAATGAGTTAGTTTGGAATCGGTAGTTAGAGAATATGTTAGCCAGCTGCCAGCTGGATGTTAGTTTTCCGGACTGGTTTATATAGAAGAAAAAGGGAAGAGAAAAAGTCATTCATTCAGTAACATTTCGATATTGTACGGGGCATGTGTTGGAACTCACACGAGAATTAAAGGCTTTCAAGTTGTTCTTTCAATTACAATCAATAAAGTTGGTCAGTTCTCTCTACAATTCGTATCAAATTGGTATCAGAGCATAGATCCAAAAGGGAGATGACGATGAACACGAGTCCATTGAGTGAAACTGTTGATTCTCTCAATAAGAGAATGGATGCGCATCAATAATTCAACGAGAATCAGTCCAAGGTTGAACGTTCTTAAGGAGAAACTTGATGGAATTTAGAGAACAATGCTGGAATTTATTAAGATGATGTCGACTCAAATGAAACTGTCGGAAAAAGAGAAGATAGCAGCAACAACATCCACAGCAAAAACTGTTATTCCATTGGAAGAACAACTTCATGCTTCGGTAGAGAATCAGACGGCAGAATTGTTTCCAATTCACCGAGGCTTACAGTATACCGAATCAAACTGTAAGAGAGTAGAGATGCCAGTATTTGATGGAACCGAAATTGTGGATTGGTTAGCTCGTGCTAAGAGGTATTTCAAGGTTGGAAATTTTAACGAAGAAGAAAAAATGATGCTAGCTACAATGAGCCTCGAAGGAACAGCTCTTCGCTGGTTCAATTAGCTGAAGATCAGACGGAAAATTACAGATTGGGAGGAATTCAAGAGGAGATTATTTAGCAGGTTTGGTGGATTTAGAGTTGGCATCGCTATTGACAGGTTATTTTTGCTTACGCAAAATTCATCGTGTATGAATATCTTCAAGAATTTGAAGAACTGATTTCTCAAATTCATAATCTACTAGAGGAAGTGATGATAAGTGCATTTAAAAATGGATTGAAGCCTTACCTGAGAAGGATGTTGAAGGTCTTGAATTAGCAGGGACTGGAGGCAGTTTTCGAAGGCTTGAAAACTGTGAAGCAGATGCGGCGGATTTGGCTTCTTGCGAAGTAGATACGAAGGCTGTGAACTTCGTGAGACATAGTTCGGTCTCGTTTGCGAGAAGACTGGGGAATAAAACAAACAACTGCATCGGAACTTCGGGGCAGTCGGTATTAGGCATTGGAAACGCAGGAAACCAATTCACCAACCGCGTCGATTCTTCAAAACAATCGACGATCGGAACTGGAAACCCTAAGTTCTACCTTGGGAAACCGATGAATCGCGACAGTCGATCAGAAGCACCAGGACCTCCTCAGCGAGGAAACTTCAGGTGGTTGATCGATGCTGAGGCTGAAGAGAAGCACTAGAAAAGACTGTGTTTCCGATGCAATGAGAGATATTCCTACAATCGTCGGTGTAAAAAAAGAGAGATGCAAGTCATTTTGGTTAATGAAGAAGAAGAATCAAACGAAAGAGAAGAATCGCATGAACAGTGGATCAGGAAATTGGATAGTGGAAACGGTTGAACGGTGAAGATAAGGGTGAGTGCACTGAGTTAGCGGAATTATCACTGAATTTTGTTGTGGGAATTTCATCACTGACAACATTGAATTTACGGAGACTCATCGGAAAACAAGAAATTGTGATTATGGTAGATAGTCGTGCGACACATAATTTCATTGCTGAAATTTAATGGGAAATCTAGGAATATCAGCAGAGAGAACAAACAATATGGAGGATCATAGGGTACAAGTTTGATAGTGAAGACAATGGGATTATGTAGAGCTGTACAGATTCGGATTCAAGAGACAAGGATATTATGTGATTGTTTACCCCTTTAGCTCGGAAGTGCAGACGTTATCTTGGGATTACAGTGGCTGCAAATTTTGGGAAAAATTCTATTTGACTTTTGTAAGTTGGAGATGTCTTATCATCTTGAAGGATTGGATGTTACATTAAAAGGTGATCCCGCTCTCCAAAATAAGTTGGTTACTTTTAAACAATCGATCAAATCAATACATGAGGAGGAACAATGATTTTGGGTTAAGTTGCTGAGTTTAGACAAGAAAGAAGACGAACAAACTCGAATTTTTCCGTAGTGATCGAAGAGATAATAACTCAGTTCGAAGAATTATTTTCGGATCCAGTAGGAAGACCTCCGGAAAGGGGACATGAGCATAAAATCGTTCTAAAGAAGGTGCGGGCCCTGTGAGTGTTAGACCATACCGATATCTACATGCTCACAAGGAGGAGATCGAAAAACTAGTGAAAGAAAGTTGGCGGCAGGGATCATACAACCCAGTTAGAGTCCGTTTTCAAGCCATGTCCTCTTGGTGAAGAAAAAAGATTGAAGCTGGAGGTTTTGTGTCGATTATAGAGCGTTAAACCGAGTCACCATACCATATAAGTTTCTTATTCATGTGATTGATCAACTATTGGATGAACTTTATGGTGTTGTATGGTTATCTAAGTTGGATCTACGAGCTGGTTATCACCAAATTTTGATGAGAAAGGAAGGTGTTCATAAAATGGCTTTTAGAACACATGATGGGCATTATGAGTTTTTGGTGATGCCTTTTCGACTGACTAATGCACTAGCTACATTTCAAGCTCTTATGAATGAAGTGTTTCAACCATTTTGCGAAAGTTTGTGTTAGTTTTCTTTGATGATGTTTTGGTATTCAACAAGACTCTCCAAGATCATCAATATCATCTGAATCAAGTACTTTTATTGTTGCAAAAATACAAACTATTTGCTAACTTGAAGAAATGTTCTTTCAGTTCCAAGATGGTGGAATACTTGGGTCATGTGATTTCAAAAGAGGGTGTGGCCACCGATCCGAAGAAGGCTGAAGCAATGAGTAATTGGCCATCTCTAAGAAATGTAAAGGAGTTACGAGCATTGTTGGGATTGACAGAGTATTACAGGGGAGTGGTACGAAATTATGGAATTATCGTGGACCTCTTACAAAATTGCTTAAAAAAGATGCATTCGGTTGGTCGAACGTAGCAGAAGAAGCTTTCAGAGAAAACATGCTATGGTAATAACTCCCGTCCTAATTTTACCTTATTTTGATGATGTCTTTGTGGTAGAAACGGATGCTTCAGGCAATGTATTAGGAGCTGTGTTGATGTAGAAGAAGCGTCCATTGGCTTATTTAAGCAGGAGTCTTTCGTGGTGTGAGAAAATGAAACCAGTTTATGAGAAAGAATTGATGGCGATTGTGTTCGCAGTTCAACAGTGGAGGCATTACTTGTTGGGACAAAAGTTCATGGTTTGCACGGATCAAAGGGGTCTGAAATTTTTATTGGAACAAAAAGAGGTTAATCTGGAATATCAAAAATGGTTAACAAAGTTGTTGGGGTTCGACTTTGACATCTTGTACAAACCGAGAAGGGATAACAAAGTGACTAATAGATTATCAAGGATGTTAAGTGCACTTACGGATCCAACAAATTTACAGCTACATGACCTGAATGAGGAGATAATTTTGCATCCTACATTGGGGAAGATAAGAGAATAAATACAGAGTCAGTAGAAAATACATGACGGTTATACCATTTGTAACGACATGTTGTGCTATAAAGGTAAAATTTTGGCACCAGAGAATTCCTAGCTCATTAATGGGATATTATATAAGTTCATGACAGAAAAATAGGGGGTCGCTCAGGAATGTTGAAGACGCTGAAATGAATACAAGCCGTTTTTTATTGGAAGGGAATGAGGAAACAAATTCATCATTATGTGGCTCAATGTCCGGTTTGTCAAACTTATAAATACTCGACTATATCATCGACTGGTTTATTACAACCTTTAGAGGTTCTGACATAGGTTTAGAAGGATCTCTCTATGGATATCATTGAAGGGTTACCGGAATCTTCAGGATATAATGTGATAATGGTGATAGTTGATAGACTCAGTAAGTATTGTCATTTTCTTCGGTTGAGACATCCATTTACAGTAGAAGAAGTTGCTACGCTCTTCGTCAAAGAGATCGTTCGTCTACATGGGTTTCCTAAATCAATTGTTTCAAACGTAGACAAGATATTTTTTTAGTGGCTTTTGGAAAGAGTTGTTTAAGCTCTCAGGTACAAAACTGCGATTTAGCACTACTTTCCACTTGCAAACCGATGGACAAACTGAGGTCGTAAATCGATACTTGGAGACTTATTTGCGTTGTTTTGCAGGATCACATATGAGGAAATGGGAAAATTTTCTAGTTTGGGCAGAGTTTTCATTTAATTCCACCTTTCACTCTTCTCTTTAAGCTACCCTGTTTCGAGTAGTCTATGGTCGTGAGCCTCCTATTGTTATTCCTTTCGAAAAAGGATCCACTAATAACTTTGTTTTGTACCAGATGATGTTGGAACGAGATCAAAGCAAAATTTGCAGAAGGCTCAATAAAGAATGAAGCAATCGCGGATGGCTCTCGAATAGAGGTTATATATGAAGAAGAAGAAGAGATGGTGTACTTAAAAATTCGACCTTATCGGCAGAAAACCTTGGCTAGACGACCATTTCAAAAATTTGCAGCTCGTTATTATGGTCTCTTTCGTATCATATCTCGTGTGGAACAGGTAGCTTACTGTTTGGAACTTCCGATGAAATGTAAAATACACTTGGTCTTTCATGTTTCGCAGTTGAAGAAAACGGTAGGAAATTAATAATCTGCAAGCACAATAGTTGCCAGCAAATCTCATGGGGGATCGGATTTGATATTGGAACCGAAAACACTTTGTGAAGATCGATATAATTCGGAGGGACAGTTGAAGATTTTGATAAAATAGCGACATTTACCAACTCATGACTCGTCGTGGGTTATTGCTCGTGACTTTGTTCAACTATTTTTGGAATTTAAGCTTGAGGACAAGCTGCGACTTAAAGGGGTATTGATAAGCCATTTTCAGTATATATTCCCCAGAAGAAACGAAAGGAAAAGAAACAATGTGTTTGACTTGAAGAGGGACGAACAACATGTATTTTTTAAGAGCCAAGAACAACAGGTAGTTATTAATAATGAGTCAGTTTGTAATCGATAGTTAGAGAGTTTGTTAGCCAGCTGGAAGTTAGTTTTCTAGACTGGTTTATATAGAAGAAAAGGGAATGGGAAGTAGTCATTCATTCAATAACATTTCGGTATTGTACGGGTCGTGTGTTGGAGCTTACACGAGAATCAAAGACTTCCAAATTTTTCTTTCGATTACAATCAATAAAACCGGTCAGTTCTCTCTACAATTCGTGTCACCATCGTCGTTAAGTACGATTGGGTCGGTCGTGTTACAACTGATGTAAGCTTCCTTCGTCAATCGGAGAACATAGTCCTTTTCTCTGTCGTACTTCCACACTGGCAAAGAAGGCATAAAGGGGTTGGTGGAATCAAGTGTTGCAAGCTAACAAAAGATAAAATAGTGGTGAAAAGTGTTACCTATCAAGAGAATCGCCAATGCGAAATCACGCATTTTCAGCCCATTTGTAGAGAGAATCGGAGGGAGAAGAAGGGACTTTCATGAGTTGGATTTGCCTCCGATCAGAATCTCTCTAGTGGTAGCAAGTTGAGGTAATAAGAACAAGGAGAAGAACAAGAATACAGAAGAAGCCATGAAGAGGACAAATGTTTCACCTTTCAAGTGAAGGATTGTGAGGCTTCGCTCTCTTGCCTCTGATGTTATCTCATTCGTATTTATTTATAGGTACGAAAAATAAGACGACAAAGATGGATGAAGCTAGCCGTTGTGTCTGAAAACCGTTTCACCTTTTAACGGTCAAATTCGCATTTTTTATTTCTTGAGCCATTGATGGTTTACCACACGTCAGGATAGCGATTAGGTAATTTCAGATGAGATAAATCTGAATCCAAAGGGAACACCCCTCCCTAATCGGTTGCGACCAATAAGTAGAAATACGAACAAATGAATCACATTCTCACTAAGTCACATACATAATAATAATAATAATAACAATACACTATAAAAGGTCCACATTGCCCTCGTTTCTGTTACCCTAACAATGCTCCAAAGAGTAAGGTCATTATTACCTTTCTTAGGTTTTGAGAACCATTCAATCGATCTTAACCGAGGAGTAGATGAGCCTTGTGAACCAGAGGCAAGCGTAGAAGCCGATAGTCCCCGTGAGCACGAAAAAGGCATACGAAGCAATGAGCATGTACCCGAAGTAGAGCATAGCTGAGACAAGCTTCGTGATCTGAAGTTTTGTGAAGAAATAGAATGCGGCGTAGAGGAAGAGGTAGAGTGCTGAAGAGCCCGAGGTGAGGTAAGACCTCCACCACCAGAGATAGTCCTCACTGCAGAGCTGGAAGTAGCAAAGCACGATGGTTATCTCCGCGCAAGTGACAAGGAGGATCACAAAGACGAGGAATAGGAACCCGAAGATGTAGTAGAACTGGTTGAGCCAGATGGATGTGAGGATGAAGAAGAGCTCGATGAAGACAGCCCCAAACGGAAGGATCCCCCCGATGAGGATCGAGAAAATCGGGTTCATGTACCACGCTTGCTCTGGGATTTGTCTCGGAATTTTGTTGGTCTTCACAGGATCCTCGATTGCTGGCTTCTTGAACCCGAGGTAACTGCCAACGAAGACAAGAGGGACTGAGATCCCAAACCAGAGGAAGATCAGGGCGAACATTGTACCGAAGGGGACAGCTCCTGATGACTTCTGTCCCCATATGAGAGTGTTAAGAACAAAGAAGATGGCTGAAACGACTGCTGGGAACATGAATGCTGTTCTGAAGGCGATTTTCTTCCACTCTGTTCCTTTGAACATCTTGTAGAGACGTGAGGAGGCATAGCCAGCAAAGAGACCCATGAAGACCCAGAGAAGGAGCATGGCTGTCATGAGACCGCCTCGGTTGGACGGTGAAAGAAATCCGAGCATGGCGAAGATCATGGTGACAAGAACCATGCCCAAACATTGAACACCAGTGCCAACATAGACGCAGAGCAGATCTGAGTTGGTCGGAGGACGGAAGACATCACCATGTACAAGCTTCCATCCCGTCTCTTCTTGGGCTTCCTCTTGAGTCTCAAGTTCATTGTACCTTGAAATATCACGGTAAAGGGTCCGCAGCATTATCATCGCCACCATACCAGAGAGGAACAGGACGATCATCAGAGAGTTGACAATAGAGAACCAGTGAATTTGGTTATCACTCATCAGAAGATAAGCATCCCATCTAGATGCCCACTTCACTTCACTTTCCTGCAGAGGAAGCAGCCAGAATGTTGATTAACAGGAATGAAAACTTATCTGATGCAAGTAGAGAAGAGGGTAAACTGGGGAGCTGAACCATAACTTGCCTGGAAATCTACATCATATGTGAAGATAATCTCCTTCTTCACTTCAACTTCTTGTGGGGTAGCTGAGCTAACAACCAAGCGTTTTGTGTGTGGATCACAAGTAGTCAGCCGGGTCTTTTCGCTCCATTGTCCTTCATATTCATGCTTGACACTGCATAAAAATAAAGGACTATCAGAACTGACAGACAGGAAATATGAAGTAGCACACTACATATGGTTACAAAAGTTTCACCTGAAAGGTTTGACCTCAAACCCCACAATTCTTGCAGCATCAGTTTGCATATCTCTGTGATACCGGACTGTAAATGACAGGTGATTGTGGATAAAGTACTTCTGTTCTTTGCTCTGTGTATTCAAAGGACAGCTTAAACATCAAGCTATTGCACATGCATTCAAAATAGAGTCAACGGCAAACATACTTACCCCCTCATACTGGCCTTTAAGCCCGATATGATAGCCGAGCTGATAAATAATGGATGGAGAACCCTGATCTCCTCTTTCGATCGGAACTACCAGAGGAAGGTTATCAAGGATCCTAGAAGTACAAGGAGGGCTTATAAGATATGTGACAGAGAGAATACATGTTATAAATTCAGGGTGACAAAAAAAGTTTATCATTCTTGATCC
Source organism: Gynandropsis gynandra (assembly GCA_036759665.1). NCBI lineage: Eukaryota > Viridiplantae > Streptophyta > Magnoliopsida > Brassicales > Cleomaceae > Gynandropsis > Gynandropsis gynandra. The sequence continues at coordinate 15,670,380 of CM071860.1, forward strand.
TACATGTTAACGCGATACTCATCATCAATCTTCTCTTTAAATTCTTTGGCAATTTTTCCATCAAGAGTGAGTCGGCAGAGGATATTGCACATTTGTGGCTCCCGCATTCTAAACTGCAATTTTTCAACTCAGTGACAATCAGAGTGAAGAATAGACAGAAGACATTCTGATCAAAACATGGACTCCAAAGCTGATACCAGCGGCGCTCATTGATATAAAGAATATAGACGAACCACATATGCAGAATTCTCTATCCGGTCACCACGAAGCACTTCTCCAAGATTCTCAGCACTGTCTATAATCTTCGCTGGGCGACAAAATGGGAGGGAGTAATAGGAGTATGGAAGCTGGGTTTTAATGGAGGTTAACTTATTAACTTTGACTTTTAGCTCATCCC
>CM071860.1:15678241-15716363 GCA_036759665.1 Gynandropsis gynandra
CCGTAGTAAAGATCAAGCCACGAGGGATCATATGCTCTAATGATAAAGAAGATGCGTTGCAACCCGATCATCCACAGCCGGTTTGTTTAATTGATATAGATCATGAGGAGATTCTTGCGAGAAATGACATAGACGGAGAACTCATACGCGATTATGAAGACGTTGAACCGGAAGATGTTGAAGATGAAAACGACGATGAATTCAATGAACAAACGAAGGAAGACTCGACCATCGATGAATCTATTGAAGAAGAAATTTAAATATAATAATGTCTATTATGTATAATAAATGTAGATGATGTGGAATGTAAATGAAGTGTAACGTTCATGATGTGTAGTCATGTATATGATGTGTAATCGAACAATCGAAATGTTAATACAATCGAATAGGTTATATAAACGATGTTAGATGTATTAAAACTTAGAATTATCTAATACCAACGGGCATCCGTTGAAAATTGGTAACAGATGCCCGTTGATACACGAACTAGCCCCCGACACTTAGAAAAAATTTCTAAGTTTTCCATATTTGCAACGAGCATCCATTGAAAAATTTCTAACGGACACCCGTTACCAATTTTCCAACGGGCATCCTTTGGAAACTTAACGGTCGAAACCATTCTAACGGGCTTCCGTTGGTACTTCATAACGGATGATCGTTAGAAAATTTGCAACGGGCATCCGTTGCGACTTCCAACGGATGCCTGTTGGACTAGGTAATGATGTCTACCCTAGTCTGTAGATTTTTCCAACGGAAATCCATTGAAAATCGCAACGGATGCCCGTGCGAAGGGAGACGAGCCGCCATGTAGCCATCCGTTGCCTCGGAAACACGCATTCCCAATGGGCATCCGTTGGAATTTCCAACGGATACCCGTTGGAAAATTCGATATATATAAACCCGTTGTCGGGGAAGAGGCCGACGAACTCGAACACGTCGATCCTCGAGCGGAGCGAACCTTAAGAGCTGTGATAGAGAATATCACACAGCAATCTCAAGCTTGCGGTTCAAGCCCCGACGAACTCAGTCCTTTACAAAAGGACAAAACTTTTTTAGAGGTAAAAGTTCATTATTTTATTTTTCGATTACTAATAAAATAATTTATAAAAATCTAACGTTACTTTTGTTTGTCTTGTAGTCGGTGAGACCGTATAAGGGACGTCTATACGGTCTCGGGGCGCTTCAAAAGGATATCGTCGAGGACGTCCCGACGGTACCTCTCATAGTGCAAGAGAGTTTCACGCAACAACGACGGATCGAGGAGCTCGAAGCCAAAGTTCAACACTTGGAGAGCGTCATCGAGTTGATGTCGAGCAAGGGAGGGGATCAACGTTGCAGCAAAAACCGGGTCTCATGTTTTTTTTGAACAATTTAATATTTTAATTAAAAACTTTTTATTTTAAAAAATATTATTATTTTTAAATTTTTTTTTATTTTTTTACAAGATTTCAAACGGATGCCCGTTGGAATATCTAACGGGCATCCGTTGGATGCTATTTCCCGCTAAATGGTAACGGACGTCCGTTGTCCTTTCCCGCCAATTTGCAATGTACGTCCGTTACTCTTTCCTGCCATTTTCCAATGGATGCTCGTTGGAAAGCTAAATTCCCGCTCATTTTTCACGCCTGGATGGCAACGGACGTCCGTTGAAACAGTGTAACGGACGCCCGTTGCCCTTTTATCAACGGCCGTCCGTTGCAAACTTGCAACGGGCATCCGTTACAAACGTTTTCAACGGGCGTCCGTTACAACCTTTCCAACGGATAATTCCGTTGGAATTTTCATTACAATTTTGCAACGGATATTACAGATTTCCAACAAACGATTCCCAACGGACGGAAATCCGTTGTCATCCGTTGGAAAGAACCCTTTCCAACGGATTTTAGGCATTTTCCAACGGATATGTCCATTGGAAATTGCCTGTTTTTTATAGTGATTGTAGGCATTAGGCTCAATGAAATTTAAATTGCAAGTGATAGGAACTATTATCATGTAATAACATTGACTTGAGTAGAAATTGGAGTGATTTCAACCTGCAAGCATAGAGAAACAGGGAGGTAAGTTGAAAAACTGTGGCTGAATTTAGTTAATGAAAATGGTCATACCTTTGTTGATATTGTCTCGATGATATCAGTGTTTTCCATAAGATTGTTCACACGAACTAATTTGAAGTCCCTTTGAATAAGGTGTGAACATTGGAACCGATGATGATATGAACACCTTGAATAAACACCTGCAATTTTGGAGCTGAAGAAGGTCAAAAGGGCAGGTTGTTCCTCCAATTTCTTGATGAAAATGTCAAGGGAAAATGGTTATTTGTAACAGATTGTATATGCATTACAAAAACCATATTTCGAATTGTGAAACAACAAAGCAAACCTTATTACTCTCTGTATGTAATGCTAATGTGGTTTTGCTAATCAGTTGAATTACTTCCTTTTCAAAGAGGATAAATTTCACGAATGTAGTATCATTCGTGACACGTACATATATGCGGTATCTATTTTATCAAAGAACAGTCAAATTGTTAAAAAAATTTGGAGAAAAAAAATTATGTAGGTGATATTAATTGCATAGTTACGAGATAAGGGCATTTCTGTAATTGCTTTGTTCGGGTCATAAGATAATTATTTAACGATTAATACATCGGAATTTTCATCCATAACTGCATCAAAGTTTTTAGAGCATGATTTACAGCTGAGATAATACCACCCATTCGTTGTTAAGACTTCAACAATTGTGCGATAGTTGTGCAAGTAGTGGCCTTACAACAAAAAAGATTAGATTTGCCTAATGTGGATAAAAAAATTAAGCTTGTTAAACAACAATATATCATGTCTAATGAAATTACCTCTGTATAGTGCGCAATTTGGAATAGAATATGGTATTGGAAGGCTAATCAGAAGTAATTGGTGTCTCTAACATCATGTCTCAGTGCTTAAGTGTATATTGCCATTGGCATGTTCATCATACCCAATGGTAAGTTGTCGCATGAATAAAATGCAGAGTTAACAACACTGTTAGTTATTTTCAAGCATGTTTATAGAGTTATTGCACATAATCGGAAACTTTGTAAACCTTGCAAATCAATGTTTAAAATGCGCACTACTTATTGAACTGAGCAATTTGTTGAAGAGATTGATCGGTGAAGAGTCTACTTGAGTATTGTACATTTGTATGATTTTCTTGACTGCAACATAGTTATTATGGAGATATTAGATAGAGGAATGAAATAATGTTGTTGTCAATTTTCATTTTCACATATGAATTTATTTTTGTACTCACCACCCCAAAGACATATTTTGAATAGTTGACATATTACAACTAATGGTCCCTGACATGATTCCAGATGCATTCATTCATATCATAAACAAAGGAATCCCACAGAGTACAGTCGAGGTCATTATCAATGTAATGAAAAATAATACATTAGCACTGCAAACATCTGAATTGTTAAATATTATTGATATCTTATTCCGGAGAAATGGGCTATGTGATAATGACTTACTTAGCATTGCGTAACTGGATGGTAAACCGCCTAACGAAATGACCACTCTAGTTAGAAGATTTCAATTAACCAACAGAGGTAATTTCTCCAATGCAGTCTGCAATATAGGTAAAATGATAGATGGATAAACATCATATGAACTGTTTTGATATGTTTTCTTAATAAGAAATTGTACTTATGTAGAATATACCTATCAAAACATTTGCGTTCAAATTTCCAGCTATAATGTTTTTTAAAGCAATGAATTTGAAGTAATTGTCCATGTTTGGTATATCATCGAAGTGGCGCATGAGAGTGGTAGGATCGATTCCTATTTTGAATTAAGTGGTGCACGAACGGTTTTCACAATAATACCTTATCACATTGTAGTTTACGATGATACAATATGATCCTTCAGCTAAAAATGTCTGTGAGCTTAAAACGTATACCAAATAATTTATTCAACTGTATGTTGTTAAACAACCAATTTAATGTGGATAAAAACTACTAAATAGCATGTGACCTATTAGGCTACTTACCCACTCTTCTACAATCATCATCTCTCAACTTACATTTATGGGTGCAGTTTCTACAGAGCCAAAAAGTCCATAAGCGGACTATTGGAACTTATATTTTGTATGATATTTCTTGATAGGGGTGTAATTGATTAAATGGTGTAAACATGCCGATGAAATACTAGTGAACAAAGCTAGCACTAGTATTGTCAACGTAAAGAGGCAAAAGTTTAACTAAGTACTGAGGTGGCATTAACATTATGTGTAATTATTGTTGGAAACTCAAAACTAAGGAGCATATGGAAGTGGGGACACATAACTGTTGATGTGCAACCGATGGAACAACCACATCACCTAATCATGAGGAAATGCGCTATGCTATAATATCGCCCAAAGAGCTTCGGCCTTAGCTTTTGCAAAACTTCTTTTCCCTATCCTTTTTGCACAACCTCTTATGTTATAGAGTCTAATCGCGAGACTCTAAACTTTGTTGCACTGGTCCGAGTTCGCCTGCCATCTACTTAGTAGGTATGATGGGTGAACCGAATTGAGCCCCTATTAGAATAGATGGAGCTTCGTTGGCTGGAATAAAAGCACAATAAGTCTCTTTACAAAAGGGTTCCAAAATAACACATTTTGTAGCACATAAGCTTATATTTAACACACGAAATGTGGTCTACATGATTTAAATATAGATGTAATGATGTGCAAGTGAATAGGTATGTAAGAAAATCTAGAGTTCAAATGAGAAAACATCATACGTGGTGATCAACTATAAAATTTATAGGCGATGAGTTCATCAGAATATGCACGGTAACTTTGCCACGTTAGATTTTACTGCATACATATGGATAAAGTTACAGGTTATAGAGGGTTAGATAAGTGTCACTGAATCTAGGTGTGAAAAGGTTTGAAGGAGACCGTCGTATATAGATAAACAATACACTAACACTACTAGAAATTTTAAGATTGCAAACGGAATTTGCGAACTGACCATTTCGTTTCTAAATTTGGGGATGGATTATAGACGGAATAAGGACGGGGAAAGAAATCCGTCTCTAATCCGTTCAAAAATTTGTGTACGGATAAACAGTCCCTAAATCGTCCATATTTGAGACAAATCGGAAACTGATCTTGAGGATGTCCCAGATTAGGGACGGCCATATATCCATTCAGGGATGGATTCGAGATGACTCGTAGGTAACTATTTGTCTTAATCCTTAATCTGTCTGTAATCAGTCCAGAAATTATCTATTTAAACCCCTCAAACTTTGATCCGTTTTTCATACACAATTCTCATATCTTTCACTACATATCTTCTTATTGTTTGCGATTATAATGGCATCTTCATAGAGATCGAATATTTTCGTTTCTAGACAATGGATATACATAAGAATTGATCCAAAAACTCAAGGTGTATCGAAGGAGTTTATAGAAGGCGTTACACGGTTTATGACGATGGAGACAAATCAACAAGTTTATAAAAGAAACCGATAAGTTGGTTTGTCCATGCGTCAAATGCAAAATGAAAAATTTGTTAATGAGAGAACCGTTTGGAATCATCTTTACTTAAGAGGTTTTACTCCAAGTTATTTCATGTGGTTATGTCATGGAGAGAATTTTGCACCACGACCTAGTAATGTTGTTGAAAATTTTAGTAGGGTCATTATACATCATGAAGTGTTTGAGACTTCTTAAGATGTAAAAATGAACCCTTATGTGGAAGTGGTGCAAAATATATTTGGTGAAAGAAACGAAGGTGTTGAAGAAGATCCGAATGAAGAAGAAAATTTTTTTTTTGAAATGTTAGAAAGTTCTAGGGCATCCACTTTATGATGGTTGTAGAAGTGGTGTTTTAGAGTTGTCTCTATCTACACGTTTAATGAATTTGAAGAATGAAAATAATCTTTTTGAGAATTGCATGGATTCTATATTGCAATTAGTAAGAGATTATTTGCCTGAATATAAAAATACAGTAGACTCTTATTATAAGACAAAGAAGATGATGAGATCATTAGGTTTATTGCCATATCAAAAGATTGATATTTGTCAAGACAATTGCATGATTTTTTTTTGGAGAGAGACATCGGATTTGGGTAATTGTCGATTTTGTGGAAAAGATCATTTTTATTTGACAAAGAAAGGAAAATCGGTTCCATATTATCGTATGTGATATTTGTCAATTACAAAGAGATTAAAAAGATTGTATCAATCTAAGGAGATCACAAGCGACATGATATGACATGCTAAACATTCAAGTCGTGAATGAAAGATGTATCATTTCTCAGATGGTAAGGCGTGGTAACACTTTAACAAGGTATATTCTGATTTTGCAGCTGAGATTTGAAATGTTTATTTAGGCATTTCACCAATGGTTTTAATCCATTTGAGATGTCTAGGAAGAATTATTCATTGTGGTTAGTTAATATGACACCGTACAACTTACCACCTAATATGTGCATGAAAAGAGAGTTTTTGTTCTTAACACTATTGATTCTCGGGCCTAATCATCCAAAACAAAGTTTGGATATATTTCTTCAACCACGGATTGAAGAATTGAAAGAATTATGGAAGAGAGTTCAAGCGTACAATGTCTCGAGGCGACAAACTTTTTGTTACGAGATGCTCTTATGTGGATAATAAGTGATTTTCCAACTTATGGTATGTTATCTGGATGGACAACGCATGGTCGATTGGCTTGTCCATATTGCATGGGTGAAATAGATGCTTTTCAGTTGAAATATGGACGTAAGATAAGCTAGTTTGATTTTCATCGTCGTTTTCTTCCTGATGATTATACATTACGGTGCAATAAGAAAAACTTTAAAAGGAATATAGTTGTGCGAAAATCTCCTCCAGTTTTGACAGGTGAAGAGATTTTGTATGAACAACTTCTTGCTTTGGATTTTCCTAGGAGTATAGATTGAAGAGGGAACAATCATCCGAGAATTAATGGTTATTCATAATTGGTACAAGAAGAGCATATTTTGGGATTTGTCGTATTGGAAAAATATGAAACTTCGACATAATCTTGATTTCATGCACATAGAGAAAAAATTTTTTATAACATCATCAACACGGTGATGAATATCACACAAAAGAGGAAAGATAATATTAAATCACACAAGGATCTAGAAGAGTATTGCTCACGAAAGGAGTTACATATAAGTGATGACGGTTTAAGCGCCAGTTCCAATATTCAGATTGTCAAATGATAAGAAATATAAATTGTTGAAATGGTTGAAACAAGACGTAAAATTTCCAGATGGTTATGCGTGTAACATCGAAAGGTGCGTGGACATTCATGGAGGAAAGTTATTAGGGATGAAACGTCATGATTGTCATGTATTCATGCAAACACTATTTCCGATATATTTTTCAGAGTTGATAGACAAACATGCACAAGAAAAAATTAGAGGTATATGGTTGATTTAGTTAATAGTATGAATAACAATTGTTAAATATATCAATAATACTTTCATGTTTTAGGTATTGGCCTATTCTTTCGAGATTTATATGCAAAAAATCTGATTTGGATGTGATATGTAGACTGGAAAATAACATAGTAACTATACTTTGTAACTTGGAGAAGATTTTTCCACCACCATTCTTCGATGTTATGGAGCATTTGACAGTTCATTTACTGCACGAAGCCGCATTAGGAGGTCCAGTTCAATTTCGTTGGATGTATCCATTCAAGAGATTTATGTTTCATGTGAAGAAAAAAACCAAACGAAAAAGCTCGTCCAGAGGGTTCAATCGTGGAACAATACGTGAATGAGGAAATATCGTTCTTCACTTCATAGTACTTCGAGCCACATGATCATAAGCGAACTAGAAATACAGATAGATATTTTGATAGTGGTATGACATTTTCATATCCAGTACCAGATGTTCCGGATATATTTTGCGGAATTGGTCGATCTGGTGGTAAGTCAAAAGATCTATATTATCACAACAAGATCTCCATACTGCACATATGTATAGTTTATTGAATTGTGAATATCTACAACCTTTCGAAAGGTAAAATCCCGCAACTATGGTTATCACAACGAGATCGCCATATATTTGTAACATTTATAAAAATTTGTTTCTTTTTACAAGATATTTGATTATATATTGAAGAATACATATATAAAAATTGATGAATCTAAACTCCAAGAACTTAAAGAAAGATATTTCTCCACATGGATTAGACAATATGTAAGTAATGAAATTTTACATATAAATAAAAAAACTTTTATAATATTCCGATAATGTGTCTGAGCTTTTTTACACGTACTGTAGGTTAAGATGGGCAATCATCCATTGTGGCTATGAGATCTTTCCAAAGAATCGATTGTGAAAGTTACGAGTTGACCTATGTATTTTACACGTGGTTACAATTTTCACACTTACGAACACATGAAATTGAAGTCAACGATGAACTATGGTATATGTGTGAAAGGTGAAAGCTATTGTGCATCGACCAATGAACTAGATTTTTATGGGATTTTGAAGGAAATTTTGCAATTGGAATATCCAAATTTTCATAACAACTTTAAAACAATATTATGCTTACCACGTATGTCATTTTGGATTATATTGACTCATATTTTGATATATTTTGTAGGTTATGTCGGTTTAAAAGTGATGTTATTTCGATGTAATTGGTTCAATCCAATAATCAGTCGCGGAACAAGAGCAAACAAATTAGGCGTTGTAGAAGTTAACTCCACGCGAAGATATGAAAAAATACGAGCCTTTTATTCTTGCGTCACAAGCCAATCAAGTTTGTTATGTTTCTATCCGCATATTAGAAGATCTTAAGGTTGCGTGTCACAATGAAGATACTTTCAAGGGATAAATTTATCGAGAACACATAAGAACAATAGTTTCCAATGCAACAACAAATGACCGAGATTGTTGCTATTGACAAAGCGCCTGTTGAAGCACTTACGCACGGTGAAATGGAAGAAATTGAAAGAAATGAAGATGATCTTTATGAAGAGATAGAAGAAAAAGAAGAAGACAAATTTGAATCAAATTCAGAAACACAAGAGTCAACGGAACAATTGTGTGACTCTGAAGATGATGATTCATGTTAAACGTATTATCGGATATTCAAAGCATTATTTTTATTTCTTAATGAATTGTTAAATCATTTTATTCGGTGTTGAGAGTTTGTAACATAATAAATATTTCAAAACAAACAATATGAGGCGTTTAACGGGAGAGAACATACGAACGGACACACAGATTCAAGTCACAGATGGAGAAGGATTTACGAATGAGAGTTCGTCCCGTCCGTCCCGTCCCGACAGATCGTCTCGTCCCCTACCATCTGTCGGGAAATTCCGCACTTTGGCCTTCCGGAATTTCTTAATGAATTGTTAGATGCCATAGATTAAATTAGAATGGGCCTCGATAGTAGCATATAGGTTTCGATAGTAGAATATAGGTCGCGATGTAAGCGGATCACATAAGCTTAAAAGAAATCCACGGCCGATTGAGTGGATTTCCTAGATAGACCTATCAATTACCCAACAGAAAGCCAACAAAGTATTCGAACATCGAATATAAGAAATAAAAGTAGAATTATATATCGGTGGCGATGATGTCTACATATCGGTGGCCCGACAGATGAATTTTCTAGAGAAGCAATGTGTCGCACCAAAACAACTACATGTGGCAAACATAATGCTAAAGGAGATATGGGTTGTCTTTCCGCCGATGATGGAAAAGGCAGATGGAAAATCTAAGAGTCGGATGAGTGTAAAAATAACATAGGACAACTAACTAGACAGAAGACTGTTTTCGATTTTTTCACCGTCGATAGGTAAAGTTGATGTCAATGATTTCCAATAACCGCGGATTTCTAACAGAGGTAAGCATTTCAGAAGATGTCGAACACCAATAGGAGCAAATTGGTGATATTGTGGTCGTTTAAGGCGTTGTCTCAACTGATATCTCGTTGTATAGCTTACTCGCAGGAACCGTGGTCGTTTCCGAGGTAGTTGTCACTGATAAGTGGGTCGTTCGTGGTTGGTGTCTCCTTAAGGCTAGATACAGTTGCAACGAGAGGAGAGATCGACGCATGTGTTGTTAGGTATACCAACATCTTTGATATTGATAATTCTGAAAACGCAAATAAATGAGCCTTAAGATGAAGGAAGCCCAAATGTAAAGCAAGAATTAGTAAAAAATTTCACAGTATTGTGGTCAAATGATCCAAATACCTGTTAGTATTAGCTGCAGAAGAGACATCGAGAAAGAGAATTTCGAGACGTGTAGGTCAAAGGTAAAAAAGACATCAGATGTCTCTAAAGCATACCAAATATTGCTAATGAGTAATCAAACGTCTATAATTCTGCCGTATAAACTTCAGACATTGTTTACAAGGTATTTTTTATATGTATATATATATATATGAAAAAAATAAAAAAATAAGTATTTCTTTAATTTTTATGACATTATAAATTATAATTAATATTTAGTAATATAACAAAAATTGTAAACCTTTTTAATTATTAACATTTTATATGGGATTACAATATAATATTAATCTTGATAGTTTTATATTTAAATAACAAAAATATATTAAAAACTGAAAAAATTCAAATTTAATAGATTTTATATAAAATACAACTTACTACATTAATATTATATAATAACCACGTGTAAAATGGTCATACTTTTAAAGGTTGATGTTTTCATTAATTTACTAATTCCAAATATGTATTAATTATTAAAGTATAATTCCTTTTGTAAAACAATAAAATATAAATTCATAATACATTACTTAATCAAATAATATATTTTATAATTAAAAGTAATTTTATATAATTATATTATTATGCATAAATATTTCTTTTTAATTTTGAAATTTGATGTTTTATTTGGTAATATATTGTGATTTTATTTTATTTATGTATCAATTTGGAAGTTGGACCAATTTATATCGAATTTTTGCATCCATATTGTTTTTTTCAAAACAAGCACCAATCTTATAATTCGTTTTTTTAATCACACCTGTAAAACAAAATATCTATGTAATTGAAATTAATTATTTAAATTTAATTCATTAAGTAGAAAAAAATTATAAATAAATTTTAGCAAGGATAAAATCTTCAAGTATAGACTAAACCAAACAGTAGACTTATTATTGACCTAAAAACCCTCTTGTCATAACATAACACTTCTAAGAAACAAGCATTGAATTGAAAGAGTTGAAAGGAACAAGCTTTAACATACAAAGTACATTACCCAACAACAAACATCAGAATCTTTGATAAGACAAAGGAACATCACTGTCTTTGACATGCCCTTGCAAGCCATGCCATTTATTATCGTCTCAAAGCAGCACAAAGTTGGTCCTAATTACACAAGCTAACCAAGGATTTAAATTGATCCAACCTTGAGTTGAGCATCAGTAACAGTAGAACCAGCAAAGTGCAAGCCAGATTCAGACCTTTCCATCTTTTAATACCCTCCTTGTATGTAAGCGTTTAGGCGATCTAGCTCCTCTCGGTGTTCAGTCACCACTGCACGAACAACATCTCCAATGGATACCATCCCCAACATTTCCTTTTCGTTGATTACAGGGATGTGTCTGATGCGATTATCTGCCAAGTATCCCGACCATTTGTTTTCGTTCTCAAATAATATGTCAAATGAAATTGGGTTTAACTAGATTCAAAAATTAGTTCAAGAGTTACAAGATTGTCCAAATCGATGAACCATGTTCTAATCGACGTGTAACAACACAACATAACATGACATTACCAGAAAATATAAACCTTTTGAAAGTATACATAGCATCTTTACTGCGTACCTGTCATGAGTTGCATTGCTCTCAAAACCTTAGTATCAGGTGTTACCGTGATGAGCTTATTCTGCACTTGCCGACACAAATGGTTCAACATCGCTGTTGTGTTAAGCCTCAGCAAAGAGGAAATCACAACAGAGATATTATACATGAGCAATAGCTAATACCTCTTCTGTCATAATGTCCCCAACTTTCGTTGATTTGGATGATCTCCCTTGCACTATAATCTTCCGCAGATAATCTGAAATTGTACCGTCAAAGCAAAAGGGCCGCTATGAATACCAGGAACAAGTCAAAGTCTGAAGTACAAAGTCGACAATCTGCTGCCTTATTTGTTACCTCTCTCCGTGATGATTCCAGCAATCGATTGTTGCTCACCAGGTTTCACCACCACTAAAGCTCCTACATTGTGTTGAGTCATCTACCAAAGTAAGACATCATTAGAGCAAGCTCTAGCCATGAACAAGTCTCCAAAATCATACAAGATTCAAAGACTATGCAGAAAGAGAATGAGAGAGAGAGAGACATACAGACTTAACAGCTTCATAGACAGAGTCATCAGTCTTACACCAAAGCCAGGAACCATCAGCGTTTTTGCCTTTGGCTTTCAAAATGTCTGCGATCGTCGTGTTCTCGAACCCGTGTTCTTCGATTTGAGCAGATTGAGTGGACTCAGATCGCAAGAACATAGCAGGTTGAATCGCTGGATTGATCACACGGAAGTGTTGCAACACACCAGATTTGGCAACATTTCCACCATATACAAATGCCCTAATCGCAGCTTGCATCTTTACCTATTCCCAGAGATTCAGTCACGAATTACACCAGGAAATGCCACAGCGACATCGAAAGATCAGACACGAACACGTCACGAAGCTTATCATCAGTTATGTCATAACGCGAAACATAAAGGCAACAGCTTTCAAGGAGATCTACACTCTGCACTAAGCTAAACCATCCATGTCGGATACACTAAAAGGGAAAACCACATCAAAGATTCAACAAGCAACAACAACAACAAAAACCCGAAAGTAAAAATAAAGATTCCTACAGTACCTCTCACAAGAAATATACACTTGGCAAAGAGTATAAACAACATGGAAGCTTCTAATTAGTAGGTCTGGTATATGACAGACCTGAAGTTTGGATCGGAGCTGGAGATGAGAGTGAGAAGAACCCTAGAGAGAAGAACCAAGAGACAGGTTTGTTTGTGAGGGTGACTGGACAGATTTTTCAGGAGATGGACAGAGATAATCCTACTTTGATACTGAAACAGCGGCGACTATTTCTGGTTTTTCCCTGTAATAAAATAATTATTTCGTACGTTATCCTGACAAATTTTATGGCCCCATTCCCACTTTGTCAGCAACATAAGGCCCAGTCTTCATCATCATAAAGTGGATTTGTATTTCGGATAATGGTAAAAGAAATTTTAAGAAACTTTCATCATGAAATATTAGATTAAAAAGGCGGGTAAAACTCCTATTTCCATCTAAACTTTACGTATTTTGTTTATTCTTCCTCCTCATATATCATACTTATCCTATTTCCTCCTCATCTATCACCCTTTATCTTATTCTTCCTTAAATTTTTTAATTAAGCATATTCCTCCACACAGTTTAAAATTCTGTTAAATATGCAGAATTTTGACCCAAACCCTAAAAACCCATCAATTTTGACCCGATTTCATACCCAATTTTGACTTTATCCGACCCGACCAAAATTAAAATTAAATTAAATCCGGTTTACCCAATTATTTACCTAGTCCGGTTTAATATAATTTTGATTTTGATACTGAATTTTGACCCAACCCAATTTATTATAATTTTGACCCGGTTTACTGAATTTTGACCCGGTTTTGTTGAAATTGTCCGGTTTTGATGAAATTGACCCGGTTTCTCCCGGTTTTGCTGGAATTTTTATCCGGTTTGCTGAAATTAATCCGGTTTTGACCCGGTTTTGTTGAAATTGACCCGGTTTTTTCCCGATTTTGATGGAATTTTTATCCGGTTTGCTGAAATTGATCCGGTTTTGACCCGATTTTGTTGAAATCGACTCGGTTTTGTTGAAATTGACCCGATTTATTCCCGATTTTGATGGAATTTTTATCCGGTTTGTTGAAATTGATCCGGTTTTGACCCAATTTTGTTGAAATCGACTCGGTTTTGTTGAAATTGACCCGATTTTTTCTCGGTTTTGATGGAATTTTTATCCAGTTTGCTGAAATTGATACGGTTTTGACCCGGTTTTGTTGAAATTGACTCGGTTTTGTTGAAATCGACTCGGTTTTGTTGAAATTGACCCAATTTTTCCCGATTTTGATGGAATTTTTATCCGGTTTGTTAAAATTGATCCGGTTTTGACCCGATTTTGCTGAAACTTTTTAAATGATCCGATTTTAATGTCTTCAAATTGAACAATTCTTCAAATTGCTGAAACTTACTAAATCTATTCAACAAAAATTCTTCAAATTAAAGTAAATACTAACGTATTAAACAAGAAAAGAACATAAACAAATATCTTCAAATTGAGTTTTCCAACACCGTTATGATTCTGCAAAATGGATGTTAAAACATGTTAGAAAAAAAATAAAAACAATATAACGCATGATCGGTGAAATACACGTCACCTAAACGTATGGAGAAAATGAAAGTGGTAAAATCCTCTCACCCGCATGAGTCTCAAAATACATCGGGAAACTTCATTTTCTCCATACGTTTAGGTAACATGTATTTCACCGATCATGCGTTATATTGTTTTTATTTTTTTCTAACATGTTTTAACATCCATTTTGCAGAATCATAACGGTGTTGGAAAACTCAATTTGAAGATATTTGTTTATGTTCTTTTCTAAAAACCGGGTCAATTTCAACAAAACCGGGTCAAAACCGGATTAATTTCAGCAAACCGGATAAAAATTCCAGCAAAACCGGGAGAAACCGGGTCAATTTCATCAAAACCGGACAATTTCAACAAAACCGGGTCAAAATTCAGTAAACCGGGTCAAAATTATAATAAATTGGGTTGGGTCAAAATTCAGTAAACCGGTCAAAATTATATTAAACCGGACTGGGTAAATAATTGGGTAAACCGGATTTAATTTAATTTTAATTTTGGTCGGGTCGGGTCGGGTCAAAATTGGGTATGAAATCGGGTCAAAATTGATGGGTTTTTAGGGTTTGGGTCAAAATTCTGGATATTTAACAGAATTTTAAACAGCGTGGGGGAATATGCTTAATTAAAAAACTTGAGGGGGGAATAAGATTAGGGGTGATAGATGAGGAGGGAATAAGATGAGTGTGATACATGAGGGGGAATAAACAAAGTACGCAAAATTTGGGTGGAAATAGGAGTTTTACCCTTAATTATATCCAATTTTTTTAGATAAATATGTTATAATTAAATTCTAATGTTAAATTATTGACTCTTTATATACTCAAAATAAATATCACATTTTAAGGAAAATGGTAAGAAAATTGATAAATTTTTTGAAATATTGTTTTAGAGAAAGTGAACCGTTTAAGAATATATAATATATGTAAAACAACACAATATTTTGTAAAAGGTTTGTGTTTTCCTAACATATTATAGGGTTTTCATGTATTTCAAAAAACAATAGTATTAGTATTCTATTAGTATTATAATATTGCATTTTCTTCATCTTTACTCACCATCTTTTATTATTTTTAAATCTATTTACTATTCATCCACTTTCTCCATTTTATATTATTTTTTACATTGTATAAATAAGTAACATTGTATTTTGTTTTTGAGACACCTTTTACAAGACAACAATATCAATTTAATAAACAATTATCTCTACCTTTCCTTGTACTCTTTAATTGATTTATTTTGTAACAGCTTAACCAATTGTTTTAAAAATAGTGAATTTTGACCGTTTTTTATTTCAAAATATTATACGAGATTCTTTTATAATTTTATTATTGTATTCTTAAATTTGCTCTGATTTTAAAAAGTAATATTTTTAAATGCGTTAAAATTTTATATTTTAATATGAAAATGTAATTTTATATATTTATCTGAAAAAAATCTATCTACTATATTATTTAATAATAAAATATAAACTTTAAATACCTTTTTAATAAAAAAAATGAACCTTCTAAAACCAGCTTTAAACTCGCACATCTAGATATCGAGATTGACAAAATGTTTGGGATTTTTTAACAGATCACATAATGTCAATTTAAAATAATTGGTGTAATTTTCAACCAATCTTACGTACAGAGTGAGTTCAACGCTAATTATTATTGTAAGTGTTTTCTTTATTTCAGAATAAATGTAGTCAACATAGATAGATCGGGTAGAAGGAGCATTTTACAGGCTCTTAATGTGATGTGACTTTGGTATGGGCCTTATTAATCAAGGCGGCGAAGAAGATAGTCAACTTGGACAAGCTTGGTGAGAGGAATGAGCCATTCTCCATATATACGAGACGCCACCGATGGATCAACCTTGTACTTCTTCTCACTCTCACTCTCTTCTCCCAATCTCTCCGCTTTCTTCTGCACCCTCTCCTTCACCATCTCTTCCACTTTCTCGAATGTCAGCAGTTTCATCAATGCCTCTCGGTCCTAACAATTACCATTTGTGTTTCTTTCATTCACTTATACCCATTTTGGCTCAATCGGTTCTGATATCACGATTTACCTGAGCACGAATTGCTGGCTCGTAATCTTTTGGGGCGTCTCTGAATTTCACCTCAGCAACAAATTTACCGTAGTGAATCCTTCTAGAAAGTGCCTGAAGAAGATTAAACATCAAACTTACTTTCTATCAAAACAACCTCCCTTCATCATATATCCAAACCTCATCATGAATCCAAAGATCTCTTACTTGTAAACATGCGAGATCACTAGCAGCAGTCGTTGCATAATTGCCATCATCACCAGCCTTGACAAACAATGGAAGCAATTCTTTGAAGTACACATCCCATATGCGCTTGTTTATATTAATGGACGAACCCCCAGGGTGCAGAACCTAAAATTTATGAGATTACAAACATTGCAGATTATAATGTAAGAAAAATCCAGAGATGTAAGAGAAAAAACTTCGGTCCAGCTTCAGACCTGGGGATAGTCATGTTTTGGGAAAACAGAACAAGGAATGCTTTCTGGGAAGAAGGGATTTTCTTCCGGGTTTTCGTATCTCCCTACCTGCGCGAGATAATTGGACAGTTCATAAGACTTCTTACCAACCTTTTCTTTAACTTAGTCCACGGCTTGATCCGTTGTCCATATGGGTCATTCTATATGGTTCTAGAGAGATCCCGACCCAATCCAAAGTCGAAATATCCCTAACCAATCCACGTTTAAAGGGTATGGTTCAGGACAAGTAAGCAGCCTATTTACCACCCCTAGGTGAAACCATAAACACATGGCACATATAAAGAAATTACAGGAACTAAGTAGAGTGAAAATGAGGCGTTGAACAACACTGCAAATCATGTGCCATCACTGCAGAACCAAAAATTTCATGTGACAACTCATCCAGACAAAAACAAGTCCTCCATGTCCCATCTTCAGGTCATGCAGAAATGGCATAGCCAGACCAGAAAGCATATTCTTTTCCAAAAAAGACATTCAAAACAGACAAAAACGATCAACACACTTTCAATTCCCCAAAAAGATTTAATTTAAGACGGTAACAGTTAAAAGAAACGATTTGCAACATTGGCAGCCAAATCCAGACAGACAGTATCGACACAAATGTTACTCCACGATGTCCAACTCGGTTTATAATGAACAGGCAAAACAAAATGGTTTCAATTTCATGAAACTTTATCTCAGACAGTTTATGCTAGTGAACTTATAGATCAGTTCTGCTAATCACACAAAAACGATCTTAAATCGTAACAGTAAGTGAATTCACATGATTGAATTGTCTATGTTATAAATAACAACGATCAATTTGAATGATATGAAAAACAATCCTTCAATTCGCGGAATCATTTTAACTAAAATCCATGAATACAGGGACGTCACTAAGAAATCCCAGAATAAAACAAATGATTTACTAGGAATCCGTCAGAGAATAACGTGAAACTCGTGAAAACATGAACAAGGAACGGTACAACCGAAAAAAATACCTTAGCTTGGACAATTTCTGACTCTCTGACAAAAAACTCAATCATAGAACACGAAAATCCAGAATCTGAACACCGAGATTCCTGGTAAGCAGGGGAATTGAGGGGGAATTTAGCTCTCTCGATCAAGCTAAAGACGATGGTATCTTCCTGCCTGATCAACGAGTCCCTGATCGAGTCAAGACTCAGAGCATCAGAACCGGAACCCGAGTTTGACTCAGAGACTCTCGCCATGCCGCTTCTCAAACTTCTCCTGCAAAATGCCGACGAGAAAATCATCGTTAACGACGACGGAAACGAAGTGAACGTCACGAAACGAAGGACGAACATCAAGACCGGATAACAATTGGAGGACTTACCGAGAAAATTAGGGTTCTTCTTCTTCTTCGTCAACTGCAAATTCCTTTTTTTTGGCTTTTTGAGTCCTCTCTCTGTAATGGGGACAACGTGCTTTATTCTGTGCTTTTCCTTCACGATCACTGGTTGGTTGCTTCCCCTTGGAGAAAATTCCCGTTTGTTTTCTCAATACGAAATAAAAAAAAAGCTTTCTTTTTTTCTTGCACGAGAAAGAACTTGGGCCCAAGTGGATTGCGACAAGTCTTCGGTGGGTCCACACTGAAGTGAATCATAATCAATTAAACATTATTATTTATTTGGCACAAAAAAGCTTTTCGCCATCTATTATATTGTTTTTTCAGACAAACTAACTTCCATTTTTCAAGTAACAGTCATACAAATCGCACTGTAACGAAACATTTAATCAAGACGGAATAGAGTAAAAGAAGAAGTTGGCTCTATCTGGTATAGAAAGAGTTTCTTTTTCACTACCGTATTAACACACCTATTTGCTTCGCGACGTATGGAAATCATTGAATATTATTGGTGCAAACCGAAGTCATTTAAAAGGTCTGTTCAGAATATTTCTTATATTCTTACAATCCGTTTCAAATGTAACTGATAAGAATTTAGTAGAAGAACTATCTGATTTCTATTGATAGAACGAAAATGAATAAATTGGAGACCTTTGTTTAACGAGTGCGTCCCTACACTCGACCCCGTTTTACAATAACCCAGATGTTAGCAGAAAATGCATAAGCCACAAAATACCCCTTACCCAGCTATATATATATATATATATCTAGTTTCTGAGAAACAAACTTCTTATGAGCTGTCACAGACTCTAACAGAATGGAAAATTGTGAATTACAAACTGACCTTAACAAACTAAAATGCTTGCCATTTCCTCCCTCCTCAAACCACAACGCGTGCTCCTCATTAATCTTCAAACCCTCTGTCGTCTTCTTCCTTCAGGTGCCTTTCCTCCCAATTGCTGTGTCCTCATTTCTCTCCGCAGCTCTGTTTCGCTCTGTCATTGAGCCTTTAGCCTCCCCGCTGTGCTTCTTCTTCCGAACGTAAGCATAGAAGGGCTTATCAATACCCCTTTCAGACACAGGTTGTCCTCAAGCTGAAACCTGGGATACTACTCTACAAATTCACGAGCTAAAATCCAAGTTGCCTCATGAGCTGGAAGGTTCTTCCACTGAATCAAAACTTCCAATTGTCCCGATGAATTATAACGATCTGCTGACAGTTCCTCTGGCTCCATTACGAAATCTAAATCAGTCAACAAAGTCTGAGGCAAAGGTTGTACCTGAACTATCTGGCTGAGAGCTCGTTTCAACTGCGACACATGGAAAACTAGGTGAATCCTACTGTCCACCGGTAGCTCCAAACGATATGCAACTTGACCCACTCGTCCAGCGACGCGGAAGGGCCCATAGAAACGAGCTGTAAGTTTCTGAAACGGTCTCCGAGCCACACTCTTCTGGCGGTACGACCTGAGTTTCAAATATACCATATCTCCCTCCTGAAACTCCACTTCTCTTCGGGATGGATCAGCAATGGACTTCATCCGTTGTTGTGCCTTCTGCAAGTGCTGTTTGATTTGCGCCAACATCTCATCTCGTTCAATCAAGGATTGTTCCAAGATAAAGTTAGTTGTCAAACCCCGCTCAAATTGAATCAGCAGTGGCGGATCTCGACCGTATACGACACGAAATAGAGTTGCTTGAAGGGAAGAGTGAAATGTAGTGTTGAACCAAAACTTAGCCCATGATAGGTATTGCTCCCATTTCTAAGGGTGAGCACCAGCGAAGCATCGGAGATAGGTTTCCAAACAACGATTTACAACCTCCGTCTGTCCGTCGGTTTGTGGGTGAAAAGCCGTGCTAAACCGAAGCTTCGTGCCAGCCAGACAAAACAATTCGCGACAGAATCCACTAAGGAAAATCTTATCTCGGTTCCATACTATGGATTTGGGAAACCCATGAAGGCGGACTACTTCCTTGACAAAGAGCCGCGCTACATCCTCAGCCGAAAAAGGGTGCTTCAAGCGGATGAAATGTGAATACTTGCTGAGGCGATCAACAATTACCAGTATCACACTAAACCCACCTGATTTGGGCAGTCCTTCGATAAAATCCATGGATAAATCTTCCCAAATATGAGTGGGAATTTCCAGCGGTTGCAGCAACCCCGCTAGGGATAATGTCGAATACTTCTGCACTTGACAAACGGGACATTGAGCCACATATTGTTGAATTTGCCGTCGCATACCTTTCCAATAAAAGAGTTCTTGTATGCGTTTCGTCGTCTTCAAAACTCCGGAATGCCCCCAATGTGTCCGTCATGAAATTCGGAGAGAATAAGTTGAATAAAACTCGAGTCCTGTGGCAACACGATGCGTCCTTTGTATAGCAGTCGGCCATTACAAATCATATACTCCGAATGAGCTGCTCGGTGAGAACATAAATCAGCCCAAACGCGTCCCAATTCCGGATGTAGTTGAATCTCTTGTTGAAGATCGTGCAACTGCAGTGGACTCGGAACCGAAAGCTCACAAAGTTTTCGGGATAAACCATCCACCACTCTATTGTCTTTGCCCGGTTTGTACACAATATCGAAGTCGAATCCGAGTAGTTTGGTGAGCCAACGTTGATATTCCACATTAAATTCCTTTTGTTCCAATAAGTACTTCAAGCTCTTCTGATCGGTGTACGCGAGAAACTTCCAACCCAACAAATAGTGACGTCATTTTTGGATAGCAAACACAATCGCCATTAGCTCTCTCTCGTACACAGGTCTCAACTATTCTCGAGTTGACAGACCCCTGCTGAAATATGCTAACGGACGACGTTTCTGCATGAGTACCGCCCCCAACCTAATACCAGAAGCGTCAGTTTTAATCCGGAATTGTTCGGTGAAGTCGGGCAAGGCTAACACTGGAGCCGACATCATGGCCTGTTTTAAAACACGAAATTCCCCTTCTGCCTCAGCATTCCAATTAAACGCATCCTTCTTCAAGAGATCAGTGAGTGGACGAGCAATGATCCCGTAATTACGAACGAACTTGCGGTAATACCCCGTGAGGCCGAGAAACCCTCTCAATTCTTTGACGTTTCTTGGCGTAGGCCAATTCCTCATTGCTTCAATCTTAGCCGGATCCGTGGAAACCCCCTCTTTTGAAATCAAATGCCCGAGATATTCCACAATATGAGAACTGAAGCTACACTTCTTCTTGTTCGCATAAAATGGAGCACTAACAGCAGATGAGAATGATGCTCCTCCAAAGTCTTACTATAGACGAGTATGTCATCGAAGAAAACGAGAACAAATTTCTGAAGGAATGGCCTAAAAATCTCATTCATCAAGGCCTGAAACGTTGCCGGTGCATTTGTTAATCCAAAGGGCATCACCATAAATTCGTAATGGCCGTCATGTGTGCGAAATGCTGTCTTCTCGATGTCCTCTTTTCGCATCCGAATTTGATGGTACCCGGCCCTCAAATCTAGTTTAGAAAACCATTGAGCTCCATGCAATTCATCGAGTAGTTGGTCTATCATCGGAATAAGAAATTTTCAGCCACCGTGACGCAATTCAGAGCTCTGTAATCAATGCAAAAACGCCAACTCCCATCTTTTTTCTTGACCAACAACACTAGACTTGAAAACGGGCTTTTGCTCGGTTGAATGATTCCAGCAGCTAACATCTTCTTCACCAACCTTTCTATCTCCTCTTTATGTGCATGAGGGTATCGATATGGTCGAACACTTACTGGTCTGATCCCTTCCTGTAATATAATGCGATGTTCATGCCCCCTTGCAGGCGGTAAACCCTCTGGTTCCGCAAAACATCCCCGAATCCCGTCAACACATCTTGAATGGTTTGCGGAATCTGTTCACTCGAGTTCTGTGTGCCTGCAATGGTCATTAACTCAATCCAATAAGCTTGATCAGTTTCGTGAACCGGTTTAACTAAAGATTTGAACGAAATCAAAGAATTTTGGAGAGTAGGATGGCCCCTTAATGTAATTCCCACTCCGTCAAGATGGTAAGACATCTCCAATTTCTGAAAATCAAGTTGTATATGCCCCAAAGTTTGTAAAGGCTGCACCCCAAGGATTAAATCCGCACTGCCCAGTTGGAGAGGAAGACAATCACAAATTATCACAGTTCCTTGAATGTGAACCTCAACTGCCTTACACAAATCCATCGTCTCCACTGTTAAACCCGTTCCCAGAGATATCCCATATTTTGAAGTTACCTCTGTGAGTAAACCCAGTGTCGTCACCACTTGCTCGGCTATGAAATTGTGGGTTGTACCACTATCAATCATCATGACCACTTCCTGTGTACCAATACATCCTCGTAATTTCAGTGTTGTAGGAGATGAGATTCCCGCCGCGAAATTTAATGATAACTCCGCGAATTCGATGATCTCCGGTTCCGAATTGAGTTTGGGTTCCACTGCAACGGTGGTCTCCTCTGTTGCCGGTTCAACCTCTACAATCACCTCGTCCACCTCATTGACGATTAAGACCTGAAGTTCCCTCTGTTTGCAGCGATGACCGTAAAAATAGCGCTCGTCACAACGGAAACACAGTCCTTTCTTCCTCATATCTTCCACTTCAGCTTCTAATAACCTTCGAAGGTTATTTTTGCGGTTTGGGGCTCGACTCTCCAATGGACCCTCACGATTGTTTTGATAACCCAATGGAAGTTTGGGCTGAGATGAGCCCATCACAGATTACCCAGAAACAGAGCTCCGATTATTGGAAGAATTTCTTAATCCTCGCGCACCTGAGATCGGATTTCGCCGGACGAAGCTTACTGACTTCGATTCCACCTCCGAAGAAACCCACTCCATCGAAACAATGTCACAATCCTCAATCCGCAGTGCCGTAGCAATCACATCCTCCAACCTTTGTGGGTTTAACACACGAACCAACCTCCTTATAGGCAGCTGCAACCCATTAAGGAATGCACTGATCAAGACGTTATCAGGCAAACGCTCGAGTTGAGAAACTAAATCCTCAAATTCCTTAAGATAATCCCTCACCGATGATGACTGCACCAAAGTGAACAATCGATCACTGGCTGAGCCCACTTTGAAACCTCCAAATCTGTTGAAGACACCCAACTTAAATCCATCCCAATCATCAAATCGTTTCCTCGTCTTTTGCCAATTGTACCAACGAAAAGCGGTGCTCTCCAAATTCATCGTCGCTAAAAGTAACTTCTCCTCCTCACTATAGTGACCCACTTCAAAATACAACTCAGCGCGAGATAGTCATTCCACCATATCAGAACCATCAATCACCGGCATCTTGATTTTTTTACAATGGGAGTCTGCATCCTGTAACATACGATGCTCTGTTTTGTTTCCCAACCCAGAATGTTCATTCAGATCAGGAATGTTTACCTTTACCGGCTGATCAGGTAACACTGAAGTCAATGTACTCTCCATCTCTGGTTGTTTTCCCTGAGATTTTATCAGATCCACGATCATTTTCTGTAACAAGTCCAACTTATCTTTGATGACAGTCATCTCTCTGCTTGAAGACTCATTGAATTCCTGTTGCATCTCCATCTTCTCGTTGAGTGCATCCACTACCTCTCCAAGTTGGGTCGTGTTGTGCGTCATCCCTCGTAAGATCGAAGGCTCTGATACCAATTTGATAAGAATTTAGTAGAAGAACTTCCCGATTTCTATTGATAAAACGAAAATTAACAAGCTGGAGACCTTTGTTTAACGAGTGCGTCCCTACACTCGACCCCGTTTTACAATAACCCAGATGCTAACAGAAAATGCATAAGCCATAAAATACCCCTTACCCAACTATATATATATATATATATATATCCAGTCTCTGAGAAACAAACTTCTCATGAGCTGGCACAAACTCTAACAAAGTAGGAAATTATGAATTACAAACTGACCTCAACAAATTAAAATTCTTGCCATTTCCTCCCTCCTCAAACCACAACGTGTGCTCCTCTTTAATCTTCAAACCCTCTATCGTCTTCTTCCTTCAGGTGCCTTTCCTCCCAATTGTTGTGTCCTCATTTCTCTCCACAACTCTGTTTCGCTCTGTCATTGAGCCTTTAGCCTCCCCACTGTGCTTCTTCTTCCGAACGTAAGCATAGAAGGGCTTATTAGTCACTTTCACGTAATTCAATTCTACAAGTTTTCTCAATTTTGTGTGAATCGATGATTGTCGTTTGGGTACTATATCCATTCCATAGCCATATTCAAAATCTTTCAAATCTCGAATAATCCAACCACAACTCGACCCCGTCACCTAGGAAGTAGGTTGGTTGATGTACTTGACTTCTTTCTACGGTAGATATTGTTCTCATCATTACCTCATCCAATTTCGTGCAATAATCTTTAGGCTTCCTTAGAGTTTGTTGAATGTTAAACGACTACCACGATACACAACCATATTTCTAGATTTAGAGTTTGTTGGATGTTAAACGACTCCCACGATACACAACCATATTTCTATATTTCCAAATTCTCCATAGGATCCAAAAAGGTGGAGTATTATGTCTTCAGTTGGCATTATCTTTCTCTGCCATTCCCATCTGATAGTATATATTATTGAAAATAAACTTAGAAAGAAATACCTCACCGATGACAAAATTTTTGATGATAACCATATTTGTAATGCTGCCAAACATGTGAATAATACGTGATTTGGTGATTTTACTTCGACTTTGCAAACATGACAAAGTTCACAATCCGTCAATTTTTTTGAGAATAATACCGAACCTGTTACAATACAATTGTTTAAAAACCTCCATATAAAATTTCTGATCTTTGGTTGTGCTTGTTGCTTCTACGCCATCTTATTTCATATTTTTGTGTTTGGATAAACATTATCCATTTTTACTATCCCCAGTGAATACGAGAGTGAATACGAGTGAGATTCCACATATTCCTTGTGTACTTGTTATGATCTAATTATTCTTTGATCAGTTGAATTTAGCAAGGTGTTGATTTCGTCCCCCTTTCATTATTTCCTTGCAGCATCCCACAAGTCTGCGATACATTGATTTGGTTTTGTCTATTGTCTTGGTCCTAATATTCGTTGTGGATGTGTCTCTGATATCCACGGGTCTTTCCAGATAAAAATATCCTTCCCAGATCCAATTGTTCTAAAAATACATTCTCTTTTAGTAAATTTCGACCTGAGGTCAGAATTCTCCACCCCAAATGAAGGCTTATATCCCACTTTATCCTCTAATATTGAGGTTGTACGAAAATAATCTTTTTAATACCTTAGCCAATAATGAATAATGATGCTCAATTATTTTCCGCACTTGTTTAGCTAACTAGGCATCACTGAACTGTTCAATGTCTTTGAAACCCAAACCTCCCTCCTTTTTTGGAATACATAGATTTTCCCACGACAATATTTAGCAATAGCTGCTCGAATCTTATAGCACAATGTTCGTGGAATTTTGAAACACGATATGGTATAAATAGGCACAACCATGACTATAGCTTTAAGCATAGTTTCTTTATCTCCATAGGATAACAATGACAGAGTGCCACAAATATATTCTATTTTGTATCATCTTTCTCATACACTAAAAAACATTTCATGTAGATCTTCCAATTAATTTAGATAGTCCTAACTGTCCAGATTTTGCTGTAACCTCCCATTTAATTCTTTAACACCTCATTCATTTGATTTGGAATTCTCTTCACAAAAATTACTGATGACTTTTCGAGATTTATCCTTTGCCTTAAAGCTTTATTATATTTTTCTAAGATTTAAAGCACCTCTACAATATTCGTAGGGTTTGCTTGGCAAAAAAAATAAGGCTATCATGCACAAAAGAAAAAGTATATTATAGATGGACTCCGACGTGCTACCTTAATCCCTTGAATGCTCCCTCGCCTTTTAAACTTTGTCACTAGACTTGAAAAAACCTCTGAGCACATGATGAAAAGATACGAAGATAGTGGGTCACCTTATCTTAGACCTCTTTACGGTAACTAGATTGTAGGTTGCCGCTAATAAACACCTTGTAGGAGATCGTCATGACACATGTCATCGCCCAATCAATCCATTTCTTCTCAAAACTCATCACTGCCAACATTTTCTCGAAAAATTTCAACTCAACTTTAATAGATGCATTATTCGTATCTAACTTTAAGGACATATAATTTTGTTTGCATTTTTTCCTCGTTCGTAAGGCAAGCCAAATTTTCAGGGCTGCCAAAATATTATCAGATATATGACGTCCCGTTACGAAAGTCACTTGATTCTCACTTATCAGTGATGGTGGACATTGTCCGAGTCTTTTACATGGAATCTTGGACAAAATCTTGTAGATCACATTACACAAACTGATAGGTCGAAAATCCTTCATATTTTTAACATTTATCTTTTTCGTAATCAAGCAAATGTGAGTCAAATTCAATCGTCTATCTATGATTCTTGTGTGAAGACTTTTTGAACTTCCTTTGTCACATCTTCCCCCACCACATCCCAAAAACTTTGGAAAAACATCCTTGTCACCCCGTCTGATTCTGGGCCTTTCTTTAAATCAATTCCAAAGCAAGCTTTCGGTATCTCTTCCCTTGACAGGTGTGATCCGTGCATCCAAGCTTTCAAAAACATTTTTTTCAATACTATAGTTTGTAAATATGAAAAGGCTTTCGAAATATGCTGATGCAATCCCCCCAAATTCTTCCTCTCTCCACGTCTCATGCCCATGCTCATCTTCCAAAGATATAATCCTATTCCTGGTTCGCCTTTGCCTCGTACAAGCATGGAAGAATTTTGAGTTTCTATCTCCTTCTTCCTCCATTGAATCTACGATTTCTATTTCTAGAAGATTTCATCATTCTTATATGCCACTCTTAATTGTTCTTTTAACTTCTTTACTCTTTGCCAACATATAGTGGGTAGGTTTTGGGCCGACTCAATCTCTTGTTTCAGCCTCTCAATCAATTTATTCTTTTCCTTGAAAACTTTTTCACTGCCAAAATATTAGGTCTGATCTATAAGATCAAATTCTTTCACCCACATTGTAATGAACCTTTTTCATTTTCTTTTCATATGCGGCCCACTATCTTTATTATCCCCTCGTCTCCCAACCATCTCTTATCAAATCAAAATAATTTGTTACGCTTGGTTACCTATTCGGTGAAACACAATAATGTTGATTGATGGTCTGATCCCAACCTTTGCATATTGTGATACCTCGCATTGGGAAACAAGCAATGCCAAGATCTATTATTCAAAACACGATCAAGTTGACACTTAATAGTCATTCCCCACCGACTGTTCACCAAAAAACATCATCACCCACATATGTGATCGTCTCGTTTTCATACGTGTTTCTCACATGATTTTAGAGATATTTATGGCGATAGATGCGATGTTTACGTGTGATTTTGTATCCATTTTACTTGTTTTCGTGTTTTCGTGTTCTTATAGGTTTTAATACATATTTGGTTCATTTTGGAACTAAAGAACATATACGGGACAAAGTACTAACATCGAAGATCATAACAGAGCAAACATGACGAGAATCGGCGAGGACTAACACAGCCCACGTGGGGCATTCATCTAGCCCCCGCGAGGCATGACCTCCAGCAAATCCAGCATGTGTCGGGGTGAAATCAGCACGCATTGACCAGCAACCCCAACATAGCCCGCGCGGGGCATAACCCCTAGCAACTTCAACACGGCTCGGGCTGAGCATCAGCCCGAGCGGATCCACCTTCTCCAAGGGAGCTCGCGCAGGGCACACACTCCAGCCCGCGTGGGTCGCATCCGCCACCTGCAAAAACAAGAAAAGAAAAATTGGCCAAACAAGAAAAGAAAGTGGTTAGTTATTTATACAAAAAAAAAACATGGTTAGAGAAGAGATATGAGAGCCATATGGCTAGAAACTATAAAAAAACATTTCCACTTATTCAAGAACATAAACTAATGCAAAGAAGAGTGGAAAACATACGAAAAAGTAAAAATGCAGTTGTTGCAACAAGGAGAAAAGGAAGTGGACGGCCAAAGAGAAAAAAAAGGGAGAAAAGGAAAGAAATAAAAGAGGAAAGAGAAGGAGGAGAGCTATGGGTCGAATTCAGTTTAGTTGGAAGGAGAGAACACAAGAGAGAGAGAGAGAGAGTTACAGAGAGAGTAGAGAGAGAAGGCTGGTTCGTGAGTTCTTGAAGAGGAGACATTCAAGGAGCATTGAAGATTGAATCAGGACTTCGGTTTTGTTTGGTTTTTATGTTCTTTAGACTATCTACTTCGATTATATTGTTTGTTTTCGAACTCATGAGTGAGTAGTCGTTTTTTTCTAGTAGAAGGAATTAGCCCATGGCTATCCCGGAACCTCTTTGATTTATCTTTGAATGCAATTTCCCGTTTTTGTTTATCTATTATTTGTCTAAGTGTTTGAATGACTTGTATTTACGAAGCCAAGTAGATGCATGTTTTAGAAACTTAGGAGAATGACCGAAAGGAGAATTCTAATTCCGGATGATTAGGCTTAGGACAACCGAGACTAGGTCATGAAAGTAGGGTAGTAGCGGTTGAGGATTAATCGGATGAATCATAGTACTTATGGATTTAGTTTAAGGTATTAGCCACGAAAATAGGGGATAACTTGACTAGATCACGTGTCTATGGCTTGAGAGAGGGTAGATATCATATTAGAATCGTCCGCGTTAGATAACTTGATTGGGAATGCATGATTAGATAGGTAGATTACTGGTTTCGGTAGTCTTGTGGTGAAACCGTATCCTAGAACTTTGTCACACTGTTAAGAACTCGTTAGTTATCGTTTTTAATTATTTCATTCTTAAAACCAATATTTCGTTGTTTGCAAGTTTGATTCGTAGTTTGAGTTTAGTTTGTGTTGCGTAGTCCCTGTGAGATCGACACCTAGAATACTACACACGTGTTGTGCTATTGCGGATAGTTCAGGTTAATTTAGTTTAACTTAGAACGCATCAATATGTAATCTCTTATATACCACAAACATGTACATACCATTGTGTTGAAATCTTCAAAATAACATGGTATTTTTCTTGGTCCCCCTAGTTTCTCTTCGTTCCCCTTATTGCATTGAAATGCCCAATTAACATCTATGGCTCTAACCAATTGGTATTGATCCTCATCAGTTGTTTTCATACTGCACTTCGATAGTCCTATGTTGGCTCTCCATATTTGAACGATATGAAGTAATTGACTCTTACCATTTTAATCAAAGTATCTATCATCCGATTCGATGATGATAAATTGTTACCTGAACACTGTTTTTCCAGAAAATGGCAAGTCCTCCAGTGTAATAATGCGGCTCAATGGTAACCAAAGAATCATCTCCCATATATCTTTAAACATTTTCCATAGATTCTCTCTTATTGGTTTCCATGAGAAACAGAACCTCTGGAAAATGATGCCATCTCATATCTTTTAGGTGTCATATTGGCACATTGTTTCTCATTCCCTGACAATTCCAACTAATGACTACTGATTTTCCTTCAGGTGGTTTTTGAGCAACCACCGAACATGACTCCGTCTTGCATGCCTTACTCTTTTTTTCTCTCAATTCTGGCCCCTTTCGTTTCATATTTGTAATAAATAAATCTGTACCTTGCTCATGGGGTGTTTCTCTAATAACTACTCCATTATGACGTCTACCTTGCCTTCTCCAATTACCTAGTCCATTTTGGCTAAATGTAACAATAATAGGTATTTCCAGTAAGGATTTCATTTTCTTTGTCATTCATCCTCCATATTTGATTCTTTTGGATGTTGTTTCCTTCAACCATGTGTCCTTCATCACATAAATTGATAGGCCTGTTACGCACATCTTCTCTTGGATGATACATAAGCAAAGTTCTACATCAACATCCACTACTAGAAATTTAGAAATTTCAAACGAAATTTGCAGAGGAACTGATCCATCTGCAAATTTTCGATGGATTGCAGACGGAATACCGACGACAAGATAATTCTATCTATAATCCGTCCGCAAATTTCCAGACGGAACAATAGCCCATAAGTCATTCGTGTTTGCGGATATATTGGAGACAGAATTGAGGGTCGTTACGGATTACGGACGAAAACAGTGTCCATCCAAAAAATTTCGGACGACAACAACATTCGTCTGTAAATTTACGAATGACAACAGTACCCGTTTGTTGATTTATGGATGGCAACAACGTCCGTCCAGAATTTACGGGAGGTAACAAGTTTGTCCACAAATTTACGAATGGGTACGGGGGTACCGTTTGGATTTAGTGATATTTTCACGATGACTTGTCGAAAAATATTTGTCCTAGTCCATAATCTGTCCTTAGTCGGTCCAAAAATTATCTATTTACCCCCTTTCTACTTTCATCCGTTTCTCACACACAATTCTCATATATTTTACTACATACCTACTTATTGTTTCTGATTATAATGACATCATCGTTGAGATCGAATATTTTCGTTTCTAGACAATGTATATACAAAAAAATTGATCCATAAACTCAAAGTATATCGAAGGACATTATAGAAGGCGTTACACAGTTTACGTTGATGGTGATAAATCAAAAAGTTTATAAGAAAACCGATAAATTGGTTTGTCCATGCGTCAAATGTAACAATGAAAAATTTATTAATGAGAGAACCGGTTGAAATCATCTTTATTCAAGAAATTTACTTCGAATTATTTCATGTGGTTATCACATGGAGAGAATTTTTCTCCACGATCTAGTAATATTGTGGAAGATTTTAATATGGGTATTGTACATCATGAAGTGTTTCAGAATTCTCAAGATATAGAAATGAACCTTTATATGGAAATGGTGCAAAATGTATTCGGTCAAAGAAACAAAGAAAATATTAAAGAAGATCCAAATGAAGAAGCATAAAGTTTTTTTTTGAAATATTAGAAAGTGCTAGGCATCCACTTTATGATTGTTGTAGAATGAGTCTTTCACAGAGTTCTCTATCTTCACGTTTGATGAATTTGAAGATTGAAAATAATATTCTGAGAATTACATAGATTCTATATCGCAATTAGCAAGAGATTATTTGCCTGAAGATAATAATGTAGTAGAGTCATATTATGAGATAATGAAGATGATGAGATCATTGGGTTTATTGCCATATCAAATATTGGTGTTTGTAAGACAATTGCATGATTTTCTGGAATAAGACATCAGATTTGAGTAATTGTCGATTTTGTGGAAAACATAAGTTTTATTTGACAAGGAATAGAAAATTGATTCCGTTTCTTCGTATATGGTATTTACTAATTACAGACAAAATCAGAAGATTATATCAATATGAGAAGACCGCAAGCGACATGAAATGACATGCTGAACATTCAAGTCGTGAAGGAGAAATGTGTCATCCCTCAGATGGTGAGGTGTGGAAACACTTTAACATGGTATATCTTGATTTTTCAGCTGAGAGTCGAAATGTTTATTTAGGCCTTTTCACTGATAGTTTTAATCCATTTTGGATGTTTGGGAGAACTTTTTCGTTGTGACTAGTTATTATGATCCGTACACTTTACCACATGATATGTGCATGAAAATGGAGTTTTTGTTCTTAACAATACTGATTCTTGGGCCTAATCATCCGAAAAGAAGTTTGGATATATTTCTTTAACCATTGATTGAAGAACTGAAAGAATTATGGAAGGGTGTTTTAGCGTACGACGTCTCAAGGCGACATAATTTTATATTACGAGGTGCTCTTATATGGACAATAAGTGATTTTCCAGCTTATGGTATGATATCTGGATGGACAAGCGTGGTCGATTGGCTTGTCCATATTGCATGGGTGAAACATTTGCTTTTCAGTTGAAATATAGACGAAAGACGAGGTTGTTTGATTTTCATCGTCGCTTTCGTCTTGTTGATGATACATTCTGGTGCAACAAGAAAAATTTTAAAAGGAATATACTTATGCAAAAATCTTCTCCTTCAGATTTGACCGGCAAAGAGATTTTGTATAAATGACTTCTTGCTTTGGATGTTCCTAGGATTATAGATTGTGGAGGGAATAATCATCCGAGAATTGGTGGTTGTGGAATCACTCATAATTGGTACAAGAAGAACATATTTTGGGATCTGCCATATTTGAAAAATCTGAAGCATCGACACAATCTTGATGTCATGCACATAGAGAATTTTTTCGATATTATAATCAACACGATATTGAATATCACAGAAAAACGAAAGATAACATTAAATCACACAAGGATGTAGAAGAGTATTTCTCACGAAAGGAGTTACATATAAGTGATTCAGATTGTGAAATGATGAGAAAATATAAATTGTTGAAATGGTTGAAGAAAACGTGAAATTTCCTGATGGTTTTGGCATCTAACATCGGAAGGTGCATCGATATTCATGGAGGAAAGTTATCAGGGATGAAAAGTCACGATTATCATGTATTCATGCAAAGACTACTTCTCATATGTTTTTTCTGAATTGATGGACAAACATGTACATGAAGCAATTAGAAGTATGATCGATTTTGTTAATAGTATAATGATTAATAATTTAAATATATTAGTTGTTAAATAGAGTAATACTTTAATGTCTCATGTATTGACATATTTTTTCGAGATTTATGTGTGAGAATTTGAATGTAGATGAGGTTCGTAGACTGGAAAGTAACATGGTTACTATACTATGTAACTTGTAGAAAATTTTTTCACCATCATTCTTTTATGTTATGGAGCATCTAACAGTTCATCTACCACACGAAACTGCATTAGGAGGTCCAGTTCAATTTCATTGGATGTATCCATTCGAGAGATTTATGTTTCATCTGAAGAAAAAAAACTAGACAAAAAACTCATTCGGAGGGTTCAATTGTGGAACAATACGTGGATGAGGAAATATCGTTCTTCACTCCTTACTACTTTGAGACACATGTTCAAACACGAAACATAAATACATACATATATTTTGATCGTGATATATCATTTCATATCTAGTACTAGATTTCCAGATATATTTCACGGAATTGGTCGAAATGCTGGTAAGACGAAAGATCTATGGCTATTACAATGAGATCTCCACATCGCACATATGTATGGTTTATTCAATTGTGAATATCTACCAACTTTTGAAAGGTAACATACTATAACAATAACAATGGATTCAATTGCATATACATATTTTATTTGTAATATTTACATAATTTTGTAACATTTTACAGGATGTTTGATGATATATTGAAGAATACATATGCGGAAATTGATGAATCTCAATTTTAGGAACTTAAAGAAAGAGATTTCTCTACATGGATCAGAAAATATGTAAGTAAATGATATTCTAAATATAAATAAATTAGTTTTATATAATATTCTGATGCTTTGTCGACGATTTTTTCCTTCATAATGCAGATTGAGATGAACAATCACCCATTGTGGCTAGGAGATCTTGTTAAATGATCAATTATTAAAGTTACGAGTTGGCTAATGTATTTTACACGTGATTATAACTTTCACACTTATGAATACAGGAATTTGAAGTCAACTATGAATAATGGTGTATGCGTGAAAGGTGAAAGCTATTGTGAATCGACCAACGAACCAGATTTTTATGGGACTTTGAAGGAAATTTTGAAATTGGAATATCTAGGTTTCATTACTACTCTAAAATAACGTTATCCATACCACGTATGATATTTTAGATTATATTAACTTATATTTGACATTTTTTGTAGATTTCGTCGGCTTAATAGAGATGATATTTCGATATGATTGCTTTGATCCAATAATCCGGTCGCATAACAAGAACAATTAAATTAAGCGTTGTAGAAGTTAACTTGACATGAAGATATGCAAAATACGAGCCTTTAATTCTTGCGTCACAAGCCGATCAAGTTTGTTATGTTTTGTATCCACATATTAGACGATCTTCAGATTGACGTGTCGCAATGAAGATACTTCCAAGGGGTAAATTTATCAACAACACAAAAGAGCAACAATTGGAATGCAACAACAAATCACCGAGATTGTTTGTATTGATGAAGTTACTGTTGAACCACTTGCGCATGGTGAAATCGAAGAAATTGAAACAAATGAAGATGATATTTATGAATGGATAGAAGAAAAAGACGAAGAAGAATTTGAATCAAATTCAGAAACACAAGAATCGACGGAAGAATTATTTACGGACGGACGCAAATTTTTGGACTGAACTCCACCCGTCCGTAAATTTCCGGACGGGATGCGATCCGTCTACAAATGTTAAGGACGACTGCGATCTGTCCTTAAATTTTATGACGCTTTTCCGACAAATCTTTCGTCGGCATATTGGTTACCCTTTCTATCGATTTGCGGACGACGCTGTGGTCCGGAATTACGGATAGTTTACGGACTGAGTTTTTCACCCGTATTTGCAGAAGGACTGCGGACGACTAAACTTGTTTTGGGTCGGATTATGGATAAATTATTCCGTCCATAAATTGTTATTTTCTAGTTGTGATCCTTTACTTCTCTATCGTTCCTGAGATCATCCTCTTCCATTGTTACTCTTTTCCATTTTGTGTCTTAGTCGTAAATATCTCTATACCTTAGATATGATCACCACTCGATGAGATTTGTCTCTTTAATCCGCCCCTTTGTTCCTGTATTTGACTCTTAATGTAATCTTTGATTACATTCCGTATATCCTTAGAGATAAATGTATTCCTTTGTTTAGGTGTATATATCTCATTTTCACCACAATTTATCTTAGTGCTTTTCAATGCGTTCGACCATCATTAGGCGACGGTGTAGACGTCCGTCTAGACGATATATACGTCTATCTAAACTCAATATACTCTACAATGTGTACTTTCTTTTTAGAAATTTAATATTTAGACAAATTTTAATATCTTAAAATAACTTTTACATCAATAATACATATTAATCTAACATTAATGTTTTTTATCAAATTTTATTAAGATGCATATAATGTTTTCTTTACATTCTTATTTATAATTTTATATGTTCTTATAATTCGTAATATAAAATTATTAATTATTTTGAATAAAATAGAAAAATACAATCATTTAACAAATAATAATATTTACTAGTATTATGTATATTACTCTTTATTCTCTATGTATACCTCCTAATTCATCTAGACACCGTCTAAACACATATACACTCTAGGCGGTGGATCTCCACTGGACTAGCACCTAGCATTTTTTAGAATAATCGTTAATTTTTATGCAATCCTCGATATAATTTAGGTAGAAAAACTCTGTTTTGTGTTCTTTTGTGTCAATTTCTTGGTTAGTTAATGTGTTGTTTGTTTTAGGGTTTGCGTCAATTTATATATTAGTTTATAGTTGTTTATGTTGGAGTTCATGTCGATTTATGGAGATATAATGAAACTTGTACCGAGAGATAATTTCTTTGATAATAGACTTTGTTTCCTATATTAAATGAAATATCACTTTTT
This sequence comes from Gynandropsis gynandra, assembly GCA_036759665.1. NCBI lineage: Eukaryota > Viridiplantae > Streptophyta > Magnoliopsida > Brassicales > Cleomaceae > Gynandropsis > Gynandropsis gynandra. The sequence goes on from CM071860.1 coordinate 15,713,926, forward strand.
TTTATAGAAAACAGAGTTAAAGTGAAAAGAAGAGATTATAGAAAAAGTTTCTATTTGTTGTGATATTCACATTACAAGAGTAGCTATTTATAGGAAAAAAAGAAGAGAAAGAAATAAATGACAAACTCTTGTATGAAGAGTAGACATGAATGACAAACTCATGCATGAAGAGAAATAAATAAAAATGTAGAAAAACCATAGTCAAAAGATGAGTAAATGGTTGAAGAAGAATATTTAGTTAATATTCAATTCAACATTCCCCCTCAAGCACGACTAAAATCATGCAGTGATGCCTCGTTAAAAATCTTACCAGGAAAACCCAGTGGGATAAAACTTGGTGAAGGAAAAGAGTACAATCACAAGACATGATTAGACGAGCTTGATATGTGTGGAGGTTGATGAATATCTCTTAGACCAATCCTTTCACAGAGGCTTTTGCACACCTTATCACTGGTTGCTTTGGTAAAGACGTCCGCAAGTTGATCAACACTTTTGGTGAAGGCAGTAGCGATGGTTCCTTGCTTCATCTTTTCTCGAATAAAATGGCAGTCAACTTCAATATGCTTCGTTCTCTCATGAAATACTGAGTTTGCTGCAATATGAATGGCAACCTGATTGTCACAGTGTAGAGTGATTGCATATGGTGATTTGATGTTGAGATCTTCAAGGAGAGCCTTCAACCAAACCAATTCACATGTTGTATTGGCCATGGCTCTATATTCAGCTTCAGCACTGGATCTTGCAACGACACTTTGCTTTTTGCTTTTCCATGTAACCAAATTGCCTCCAAAAAACGTGCAAAACCCGGTTGTTGATTTTCTATCTGTTCTATCTCTAGCCCAATCTGCATCACAATATCCAACAATTTCTGTGTGGCCATTGCACTCCATCCAAATTCCTTTACCAGGGGATCCTTTTAGATATTTGAGAATTCTTTCAACCATGGTCCAATCTTGCTTTGATGGAGCGTGCATATGTTGACTAACCTGATTAACAACAAAACACAAATCCGGTCTTGTTATTGTTAGATAAATAAGCTTACCTACTGTCCTTTGATATCGTCCAATATCTTCAAAACATCCCCCCCTTTCGATGGTCTTTGAACTTTTCTTCAATGAGAGTCTTTGCTGGTTTCACACCTAGATTTCCTGTTTCATCAAGTAGATCAAGTGTATACTTTCTATGGGACCAGAAAAAGTCCTTCATTAGATCGAGTTACTTCAATGCCAAGAAAGTATCTAAGATCTCCTAAGTCTTTGATATCAAAGGTAGCTTTGAGAAAAACCTTTGCATTTTCAGTTCCAACTTGATCATTACCTGAGATTATTATATCAATAACATAAACAAGTAGAATGATAATACCGGATTCCCCCTTAGTGGTAAACAAAGAATGGTCTACCTCGCTCCGAGTAAAGCCGTAATTAAGCAAGGCATCGTGAAGTCTACGGTACCATGCTCTTGGAGATTGTTTCAATCCGTATAGAGCCTTTTTCAGCTTGCAAACTTTGTTTGGACCCATTTTGAGACCATGAGGTGGGACCATGTATATTTCTTCTTCAAGATCACCCTGCAAAAACGCATTCTTTACATCCATCTGCCAAAGATCCCATTTAAGATTAGTTGCAATTGAGAGAATAACACGAATAGTGTGAAGTTTTGCAACAGGAGCAAAGGTCTCGGTGTAGTCTTCTCCATATGTTTGAGTGAATCCTTTTGCCACAAGATGAGCTTTATGTCTTTCTATTTCACCATTACTTTGAAATTTGATCTTGTAGACCCACTTGCAACCGACAGCTTTCTTGTTGGGTGGAAGAGAAACCAAGTCCCACGTGCCATTTCTTTGAAGAGCCGAGATTTCTTCAGCCATTGCGTCTTGCCATTCTTTGATGTGTCTAGCTTCCTCAAACGTGCGCGGTTCCTGTGATTGATCAATCTTACTAAAAAACACTTGGTGATTAGAAGGAAGGTGAGAAATAGCACAATAAGATTGAATAGGATGAGCAATAGCAAGACCATTATAATAAACGTTTTTATTTTTCCATTGAGATGGAAACTGAAGTCTAGTGCTTCTTCTAATGGAATCTTGAGGGGGAACAATTGGAGGGGAAACAACTGGAGAGTTATTTTGCGCAGTTGTTTCTTCTGTTTGTTTCTACATATTTGCCTCGCTGAATGGTTGAGTGACCTTATCTTCAAATTCTGAAGTAGAATTATCAGAACTTGATTCTCCAGCTTCAACAGTTGTGCAGACTTTATTTTGATCGCTACTTTCCTGCAAAACTTCATTCGAAGCAAGATTTTGATTAATGCATTCAGTTTCATTGTTAATGGAACTTACTCCTTTGATTTCTTGAAGCTTGGACACCAGAATCTTAAGAGTAGTGTCAATGTCTGTTGAGATTACCAAGTCTTCAAGATCATTCCAGTTTCCTTCATCA
>CM071860.1:15735957-15757964 GCA_036759665.1 Gynandropsis gynandra
TTAAGGTCCAATCCATCTTCAAACTCGAAGATATTATTTTCGCTATCGTGAACTACCATTTCCGAGTTTTTCTCACCATCACCATACTTACGCTCTTTTGGCACATCAGAATCAACTTTATTACTGCCACAAACAACTCCATCAACTACCATATTCATGGCACACCCACCATCTTCTCTTAACCCGATTGTATGTTCACTATCAGAATTATCCAAATCCAAAATATTTATTGTTTTCGGATTACTCTCAAGTCTACTTTTGTTATTTGGACCTACAATAACACACTCATCATAATCTACAACACCTCGATCCTCACCTTCTTTAGCAATGCTTCCAAAAGCAGGAATTAGAGGCTCAATTTCCCTCTCAATTTCGATTTCACACTTCATACTTGCCGGTTCTATCTCCACATACAGCAGTGGTCGAATTCTTCTTATGCGATCGAACAGATAACAAATAAGACGCTTGTCATTCATTATATATTTCGGCTTCCTATTTTCAAAAATATTGGGCAGATAGCTTAACTTCAACTTCGTTGTATTATTTCCCACTATCATCTCTGTGCATAACTCATCAATCAATTGCTGGTATGTCAGACTAACTGGAGGACATAAGAAAAATACTCTCTGGTTTTCCTGAACTCTACCAACCCATTCAGATTCTCCAGTTGGGGTTTTTTTTTCCCATTTACCATCATACAAAAAATAAATCAGTGTGATTTACTTATCTACTGTATCCATTACACCTGTAACAAAAACATAAAAAGATGGGTAAATTCTGTGACCCGCTGCGACCATGCGACTCGATGAGACTCTGTGACCTAGTGTGACCGTGCGACCCTTGTACCCCTGCGACCCTTTGACCCCTCTGCGACCGTTGTACCCCTTTGTGACCCTTGTACCCCTCTGCCACCCTTGTACCTTTGCGACCCTTGTACCCCTGTGCCACCCTTGTACCTCTGCGACCCTCGTATCCCTTTGCGACCCTTGTACCTCTGCGACCCTTGGACCCCTGCGACCCTTTGAATCCTTTGTGACCCTTTTCCCATGCGACCCTTGGACCCCTTTACCTCTGCGACCCTTGGACCCCTGCGACGACCTTTGATCCCTTTGACCTCTCAATGAGACTCTGTGACCCAATGCGACCGTACGACTCTGTGACCCAGTCACTAATTGCGATTATTTGACATTTCAATACATATGACTCGTTTAGACTCGTTTTCAATTAACAAGTCTTATATTGACCCAATGCTTCATAACTCACAAAAGAAACAAGAAAAACACAAGAGAAACACGAAAAACTCACTATACATACCTGGTTTTTCTGCGGTACGTGCTTAATTGCAAGCTTCTTTGTTGACAACAAACGATTTCAACCTATTGGCAGCGAATCTGATGCCGATTTCAAGCTACTCTCGTCGAATCTGTTGTGGTATAGGAGAACACTAATTTTCGCGCCACAGGAGAGAGAACTAGAGGTGCTATGGAGGAGAGAGAAAAATTGTCGACAAGGGTAACATGGGATTATCAATATTTTAAGGATAGATTTGAAGTTGAAACTTTTTTTTTTCAGGGAAGGGTATTTTTGAAACACTTTAGCCCTACGAGGGTATTTTTGATGTTCCCCCAATTGATAACTCCATTCGATTTTCCTCTAAACTTAGTAATATCTACAAATCTCCCTAAACCAACAAAACATCATCTTAAAACATTCAAACTTTATAGTGATTTTTTGAACCTCTCTACACCATGTAGGATCGAAGAAATGTATAACATATGTTACTTAGGCATTGACATGATTCCAAAAATTCGACTTTAACAAACACACCAACAATGAGGTCGCAAATTTTAGTCGGGTAATGTGAATCTAGCAAGGGAAATGCGGTCTCAGGTTAGAGAATCGAGCTGAGGAATGGAGTAAGTATTTCACTAACACCTGGTTCATAAACCATATTTTCAAATTTCATCATTTTCCTTGAAGGTTTTCGTCTTTATTGGCCACAACGACCACTTCCAGGTGTTTTTTCTTCGTAAATTATTCATTCGCTGGCATCTATTTGTTATGCATTATGCTTCTTCGTCATAAATTAGTTATGTGGCTTCCTTCTGCATTGTGTTATCCTTTGAAAAACTTCGGTAGTGTTAGCTAAGACTTTTGAGGGTTCACATTAACATAGTTTTTAATATTAGGTTTGAGCATTTTTTGATTTCATTGTTTTGTAAGCTATGTTAGGTTGTGTAGAAGATTTCATAATGTTCAACCATTGTTTAAGGGATTTGTTGAGGTTCATTGTGTTGAAATAGAATCATGACTTATAGTTGTGTGATGTTTTTTTTATTTTGTAATGCTTCTTTTGAATTTCTGATGTTTTACACTAGTGAATCATTCATAGGGATGCTAAGTGGGTTAGTTCGGTCCATAGTTGGTTGGGTTATCTCATATTTTATATGGATTAGAAAAATACATTCCAATCCAATCCACTAAAACACGCGAGTTATATGGACTAGTCTACGGGACGTATATGTACTTAAAAAAACTATAACATTAAAAATTTATTGAAAAATAAAATGTAAATAACATAATATCATAGAAAAATAAAAATATAAGTAAAAAATCAAAATAATAGAAAAATAAAATTTAAATTTGGAAAAAATATTAGTATTATAATTATTTTTCTTTGTTGTTACACTAACAAAATATAGCTAAAACTAGAAAATAGATTATTTTCTAAAAAAGTTTGTCTCATAATCTATAATCTATACGGGTCGTAACAAATTTTAGTCCAGCCTATGAGCCCATATTTTCCAAGATTGAAATTTTCTTTAATTATCCCACCATTTTATGGTCTAGGTTAAGGTAATCCTGCAAGTTGATAGTCCAATTAGCATCCCTGCTCATCGAGCACGATAAACATAAAAAATTCTATAAACTGGAGTTAGATGCCATTATGGTAAACTCGTCGCATTATTTCGCTTCTAATCGAAGGATAATCTTGGTATATATTTCTTTGGTTGTCCGAGATATATCGATGAGAATTCATGAGGGTTTTCTAAATGGTATGAGCAATACAAGGTTCATGGATGGCCATAAATCGCACATTGATGGCATACGGCGAAATAATTGCAAAGACGAAATGCCATTTGAAGATCATCAATTTAGACACAATAATAGTTGTTATTTGTATTGCTCTTATTGTATCATGGATCTTAATAATGGTTGCATTATACAAGTAATTGATATATACGTTTTTTTAATGTATTAAATTATACCATTGTGTTTTATACTGACATCTTGTAATGTTCTTATGTTCGGGCATTGTGTTTTATAATTTATGTCAAAGTTCTACAAACCAGGCAAACAAATACCAACAAATACATCCAAATTCATAAATAACTAGGTTTTAAAAGATATCTAGATTATGAGTTCTATATTAGATAAATAACTTAGTTCAAAAATACAAATGAGTTTGCAAATTTCAAAATAAAGATGAAAGTAAGTTTAGAAATACAATCAAGTTTGCAAGTTTCAAAATAAAGATGACAATAGAATTAAAAGTACATGCCAAATCATGTCAGTATTCATGTGACTATAATGGTTGAATGGCTGAGATGGAACGATAGGGTGTGAAAACAAGAATCCCCGAACCAACTTGCGATGACTGTGTAATACCAACATTGGATTCTGTAATCATTGTAGCTTGAGATGAACTTGTGACGCAATCCCACTGGAACGATGCTCTAGACGTAGGTTGGATGGATAGACCTTGCTGCAGCCGAGTCGCACGACTCGTCGCATAAGGGGGGTGGAGCGAATGGTCACACAAGAGTTGCGGAATAGCTCTCGATTCACCGGCTCGTCTTCAAAGGATATTACACACCTATGAAGAACGAACGAACGTTGGATATTACGCACCAACGAGTTTTGCTGGATATGACACACCAACAAGGTGATTTCTCAAAGAAAAAATCAAAGATTCAAATCGAAAATTCAAAGTTGTTTTTACAAGATGTTCATACCCGACCATATGTAACAAAAGTAGCCAAGCAAGACCATAAATGCAACATAAATGCTAGGTAGCCATGCAAGGCTATACATAAAAAACCTAGAAAATAGCCAAAGTCATAAATAAGACAAAATCGTAAGATGTGCCGTCGTTATGCAGACTTGTCTTGAAACCTCGGGTCAATAATTAGGTCGCGAAAAGTGAATCGCGGCCTCGTTAAAAACCCGTCGTTGGAAAATCCCGTGGGAAAAAACCAACAAAGGGAAAAGAGTACACGCGAAGCACTTACCCCGATTATCGACCGTTGCGAGTTATGCCTCGGCTAGAAGAATGACACGAATATTAGAGATTTCATGTGAACTCGAATACTCGTCTTGAACTTAGACGGCCATGAGGATCCCGATGATCGCCTCCTTGAGCTTTGTAGCTTTAGCTCGGGTCACGGGACCTGCTGGTATGGTCAAGGCCTCATCCTCCCTAGCCCTAGCACGGGTCACAGGACCAACGTCCTTCCGTCGGGTCGCGTCCACCTTTCGCTTGACTCGGGTCATCTCTTCCGCAGTGCGGATCGCCTCTTCTGCGGCACGGGTCACGTCTCGTGAAGCGTGGGTCACATCTCGTGTAGCGCGGGTTGTGTCCTCCTCAGTGTTGCAGGTCGCGTCCTCCTCAGCTATGTGGGTCGCGTCCTCCTCTGCATTACAAGTCGCGTCCTCGATGTTGTCCGGGATCATATCAACTTGCATCTTGTACTTTCCTTCTCTTTGGTGCCGTTGAGATGATACTTCCTTGTTACAGACATGAAAATGCCTCAACACTAATTATCTCGCGAAATGAAACAAATTACCTCAATAGACATGAAACATATTACCTCTTTATGTTGTCGTCTAATGAGCTTTTTAGTAGGAAATGGTTGCGTATTATCTTTCATATTCTTGTAAGCTTTGATATTTTGTGACTTATTGCATGTCATTATTTTTCCATGTCATGTAGCCTTTCCTTTTTTTTCGACGACTCATGAGCATCTTTCTTACCGTTGAATTTCATTGATCTCATTGGCAATGGCCTAATCTCGATGCAATAATATCGAGATCGTGCATCTAGTCCACAGTTCGGTCCATTAACAAGTTTAATGCAAAAATGATATGTTTCATGCCATTTTAAGTAGGATAAAAGATAAAGATGGAAAGCTTTATGTTGAACTTCACGAAATGTATTGCAGCAACAACATGTTGGCAGAGAATACATGTTGGGTTTCACCTCCTTCATGCACATGTAAAACCAACTAGGTTGATAGTACAATCTAGCACCTCAAATTTCATTCTACCATTAGGGACGACAATAGAATCCCTTTCAACCTAGACTTCTCAAACTCATGTGTACCTCTAGGAGTTAAAACACATGATTCAACTAGAGACTTCTGAAACCTTGTAAAAATGCAAACATAGCAAGTCACCTAATCTTGTCTATCATTGCAATTAATGATTCACACTACTAAAGACTTAAGGCATTTTCAACGGGCATATCCGTTGAACATGGTTATTTTTCGCTGAAATGAGCGATTATCAATTGATATCAATTAATTCTCGCCCGTTTATAATTAATCGTTGAAAACAAAATCCATTGCAATTTTCAACGGTTGTTCACAACTACAATCCATTGATAAATTTTTGTTGGAAGCTAATGGATATACTCGTTCGAAAAATTCCAAAAAATATCCACGAGGATATCTCTTGAAAACAATTAACGGGTACCCATTAAATCTATCAACGAGCATCCATAGGTATGATCGCACGACAACTTAACATGCATCTCTTAATCCTTTTTTGTGCAGAAAAATAAAGCATATCAATAGGAAAATTTTATTTGGTTTACAAAACAAAAAATATATCCACGAACATCTGTTGATATTATGGAAACATAATTAACTGATGCTCTTTGATGTTATGACGAAAAAATAATATTAAAAATAAAACAATACAAAAATAATAAATTTAAAATATAAAATTTTAATACAAAATTTAAAATATATAAAATTTCAATACAAATTTTGAAACAAAATTTACATATATAAATCCTACATATCACCTAAACCACTATTGTCGTCTTCCTCGTCTACTCTGCCACCTCGAAAAGGGATTTCATCTAAATCAAACACTGGTTCTTGTTGTCTTGGTATTTTGTTGTCGACATGTGGTGGAGATGGTACATTTGGCCCCCATTAGTTCGATGATACTCTTCATGTGACGCATATGGGCCGTATAATCTCAATTTATGGCATCGAGTTTCTTGTTGCGCTATTCTTGGGAGTATGACTCCTAAACCATTGGGGGCATCATCGTGATATCCTCCATGATATCCTTTTATAGAGAAGCCAAATAGTACAATCACCCATTATACTTCATCGTACATAATAAAATCTTTTATGTAAATAAATTTTATCCTTATATAAAGGAATAAGTTCATTAGGAGATGAACCGAAAACTCGCGATTGTTGTAAGATCTTCTCCATCAATACTACAAAAAACAGATAATTATCAACAGACGGGGCAATGGATCATTCGTTATTTTTTTTACAACAAATTTTGGGAAATTATCAACGAACTGATGCCCGTTGGAGTCCATTGTTATTCTCAACGGATGATCAACGAATAGTATCCATTGTAAAGTTATTCATGGATCTGTTGATAGCCCATTGATAACGGACATAAAAAGCCAACGGATGACCATTGCAAATGGCAATAGGTATCCGTTGATACGTACAACGGATGTCCGATGGGAAGTTTAGAATTTCGATGCTACTGTTGGAATAATCCAACGTGTTTTCCAACGGTCATCCGTTTGTATTTCCAATGATGATTTGTTGGTATTTCCAATGGATAACCGTTGGAATATGCACTATTTATATATCATACCCAAACTGTTTACCCTCAAGCCATCAACATAAAATATATTTTCAAACAATGTCGGATTGGAACAGATCATGAGTTTTGCGTCCATGCACTCTTTGTGTTAAGAGATGGAAGGGCACATATCCCAATATTCAGAATGTCTGGGCCAACAAAAATATTAAGGTGGTTAAAAGAAGACTTTAAATTTCCAGATGGATATGCATCTAACATTGCTCGGTGTGTGGATATTGTGGGTTCGAGGCTTATCGGGTTTAAAAGTCATGATTTTCACGTTTTCATGCAACGAATCGTTACAATTACGCTCTTTGGAAATAGTTTTTCGCCTTCCTTCTTTGATGTCATGGAACATTTACCAATACATTTAACAGATGAGGCAATACTCAAAGGCTCAGTTTAATTAAGATGGATGTATCCTTTTGATAGGTTTTTCTTTTTCTAAAGAAAAGACAAAAAACAAAGCAGCGGTTGTGATCGTTTTGTTTTCATATGTATTTCTCGCATGATTTTAGAGATGTTTACGATATAGATGCGATGTTTACGTATGATTTTGTATCCGTTTGACTCCTTTTCGTGTTTTCGTGTTCTTACAGGTTTTAATGCAAATTCGGTTCATTTTGAAGCTAAAGAATGTACACGGGATAAAGTACTAAGATCGAGGATCGTAACGGAGCAAACGGGATGAGAAACGGCAAGGAACGGGCAAGATGTGAACATGCATGGCTGAGCACAATGAATTGCATGAACGAGCATGGAATACAACAACCTACACAACCATGTAGCAATACCAGCCCGACCAGGCATGGAATACAACAACCTGCACGACCGTGCAACAATACCAGCCCGACCGGGCTCAGCAACCAACATACATGCCTGACCGAACTCACCCCATCAGCACGACCGGTGCATGATGAGCATGAGGTGCCCGACCGTGCACCAACCCCTTACCCGATCGAGCTCAGCAAAAAAATACACATACCCGACTGTGCATGCATCAACCCCCACCCCATTGGGCTCATGAAACAACAATCCTCCCCGAACATGCAGCACGACCCGAGCATAGGAGAAGCCCGATCGGGCTGTAACTTATGGATGTGCTCGACCGAGCTCACTCTTGTGCCCGGTCGAGCATGACAAAACACAGACAACTCCACAGAAAAGGAAAGCTCCGACCATGGAAAAAAATGAAAACACACCGGAAAGAATGGAAAAGCAAGACAAAATGGGAAAGAAGAAGAAAAGGAAACAAAAGAGAAGAGGAAAGAGGAAGAAAAGGGGTCAAAGAAGGCAATATTCATTCGGTTACAGATACACAACATACACAGAGAATTACAGAGAGAGTTATAGAGAGATAAAAGGCTGGTTAGTGAGTTCTTGGCAAGAGACATTCAAGGATCATTAAAGATCGAATCAGGACTTCGGTTTCGTTTGGTTTCTATGTTCTTTAAACTATCTATTTCGATCATGTTGTTTTCATTCGAACGCATGAGCGAGTGGTCGCTTTGTTCTAGGAGAAAGGATTAGCCCATGGCTTTCCCGGAACCACTTTGATTTATCTTTGAATGCAATTTTCCATTTTCGTTTATCTATTCTTTGTCTGAGTGCTTGATTGAATTGTGTTTACGAAGGCCAAGTAGATGCATGTTTTAGGAACTTAGGAGAAGGAGCGAAAGGAGAATTCTAATTCCGGATAGTTACGCTTAGAACAACTTAGGCTAGGCTACAAAAGTAGGATAGTAGCGGTTGAGGGTAAAACAGATGAATCATAGAACTTATGGGTATAGTTTAAGGTATCAGCCATGAAAGTGAGGGATAACTTGACTAGATCATGTGTCTATGCCTTGAGAGAGGGTAGATATCATATTAGGATCATCAGCCTTACATAATTTAATTCAGAATGCATGATTAGGTAGGTTGATTGTAGGTTCGGAAGTCTTGTGGTGAAATCGTAATCCTAGAACGTTTGTCCCTCTGTTAAGAACTCGTTAGTTTATTTGCTTTTAGTTATTTCATTCCTAAAACCAATACTTCGTTGTTTGTAAGTTTGATTCGTAGTTTTAGTTATGGTTGTGTTGCGTAGCCCCTATGGGATCGACACCTAGAGTACTACACACGTGTTGTGCACTTACGAGTAGTTTAGGTTAATTTAATTTAACTTGGAACGCATCAAGTTTTTGGCGCCGTTTTCGGTGACTATTGTCAACACGTCTTAGAATCGAACCTAGGATCATACTTGTTTTCGCTTTCTTTTTTGTTTTCTTTTCTTTTGTTTCTTTCTACCTAATTCCATTTATTTGTCCTTTATTGATTTATGACCAGATCTCAAGGTGCTTCGAGTCTATTCCAAATCGACCCCGAGATCAAGCAAACTTATAGAAAACTGAGAAAAAGCAAGGAAGAAGGGAAAGCAGAACCGTCAGATCAATGAGAGACTGATAATCAGAATGGCTATGGACAACCTCAATTACCTATCGGTAATTTGAGGCATTTGCAACAATAGCAACTTGCACCTCAACCGTGAGAACCACAGGCTCCTCCACCACGTCGCCTCAGAGATTACGTGGTACCGAACATGAAAAACTTTCAGACTGCTATATGGATGCCTGCTGTTGTAAGAGAGCAGTTTGATATTAAGCTTGCGATGATCAACATGTTTTATGAGAAGCAATTCATGGGTGGAAATCACGAGGATCACCATCAGCACCTCAGAGAATTCCTAGAGCTTTAAGGTACGTTCAAGATACACAGAGTCTCAGAGGACGCAATCTTACTGTGTCTCTTCCCCTTCTCAATTGGGGGACGAGCGAAAACTTGACTGCAATGGCTTCCCCCTGGTTCCATCACTACTTGGGACCAGCTCTGCACATTGTTCCTATCATGATTCTTTCCTCCGAGCAAGACGATTCAGATGAGGGGAGAAATCATAACGTTTAGATGCAGAGATGGAGAAACGTTGTTCGAAGCGTGGGTTAGATTTAAGGATCTTCTACAGATGTGTCCACACCATGGTCTCGAGCAGTGGTATGTTATCCAAACCTTTTACAATGGAATTTCAGATGAACACCAAACGACGTTGGATAACGCTGCTAGAGAATCGTTTATGGATCTGAGTGTTGAGGAGGAATACGAGCTAATTGATAACCTCGCCATGAACCACACCATGTGGTCCACACCGAGAGGTATACCTAACATAACTCGAGGTTTATTTGAGCCAAATAAGAGCAAAGCAACGGGTAATGTAGCGAATGTTATGTACTGTATGAATTGCGGAGATAAAGAATACATAGCTTATCAATGCACGGTGCAAGAGAACATGGAACGCATGGATTATGACCTGCAGCAAGGAAACACGAAATTCAGAAATACCTTCATCCCGAATTGGAGGAACCACCCAAACTTCTCATACCGAACGATTCAATCGATGAAATATTCGGGATTTCAGCAAAGATGACAACCATACCAGCAAGATATCCAGTAATCCCAACAAGTTCTTCAAGCTCCTCAAGCCCTTTCGTCAAACCTTAAGGCGGTGATGCTCGAACTTATCAAGGAGCAAAGGCATCAACAATTGACTCAAGCCAAATAAAATGCGGATGTGGGGATAGCGATTAACAAGCTCAAAACTCAGATGGAATCCTTGAGCAAGCATGTGAAGATCTTAGAGAATTCTGTAGCACAACAAGGTGCCTCGTCCTCTCGGACTCCCAGACAGCTTCCCAGAAAACCCAATCGAAATCCGAGAGAGTACGTGAACGCTATTACTGCACCAGTGATATGATCGAGCACTCATCCTCCAAAGATCAAGAGCAAGTTTCTGGAACGTCTATGGAAAAAGGAAAAGGTACCATCGCAATTATGGAAGGAGTTGAACCAGATTTGGACGAACCATATGTTGCTCCACCGACATACAAACCTCCAATAATGTTTCCTCAACGGTTGGTGAGCAGCAACAATGAAGAACGAGTAGGCAGATTTCTAGAAGGCCTCAAGAAGCTTAACATAAACATCCCATTCTTGGAAGCCCTCCAAAAAATAACTAATCATGCCAAACTCCTCAAGGAGGTTTTTTCCAACGAGAGGTGTATCGTTGAGAGCAAGACGGTAGCACTCACTGAGGAATGCAACACCGTTCTTCAAAACAAGCTACCCCCAAAGTTGAAGGACCCCAGAAGCTTCTCCATCCCATGCACAATAGGTAATATTGACATTGACAAAGCGTTGTGTGATTCAGGAGCAAGCGTGAGCCTCATGCCACACTCGATCTTCAAGCGGATGAACTTCAAAGATCTCAAACCTACAAAAATGTTTCTACGCCTCGCAGATCGTTAGGTAAGATATCCGGTGGGAATTGTTGAAAACGTTCCCACCAAGGTAGGTAATCTTTGCATACCCGTTGATTTCATTGTACTTCACATAAAGGAAGATGCTAGGGTGCCCATTATTCTTGGTAGACCTTTCTTAGCTACTGCAGGTGCCATGATAGACATAAAACAAGGAAAGCTTTCTTTACGTGTTGGAGATGAGACGATAGAGTTCAACTTGTCCAGCTCCATGAACGGATCCTCCTTCAAGGATTCATGGTTTAGAGTTGATTTGCTGGACGAGTCGACGAATGATACACTCGATCAGGTAAGTCTTTCCGACCCACTTGAGATATGTTTGAAGAAAACTTGAACGAACATAAGACTCACGAATGAGGAAGTCGAGCTGTACACGAAATTCTTGAGTACCATTGAGGCACTAAGAGACGTCCCATGTGAGGAGATACCACACAAAACACATGCTGATTTAGCAGTGGAGAAGGCGCCCAAACTTGAGCTCGAACCTCTTCCTTCCTCTCTTCGGTATGAGTATCATGCTGTTATGAATGCTAACTTGAGTGCAGATGAGACGTGAAATCCATCCTCTCATCTAAAAACGCATAGGAGAATAAGCTCTTTAATATGTATGCACGGAAATTCTACGGAAGACAACCACGAACCTTCCACCGAAACTCATAGGAGGCTGCACCCACACTTGAAAGAGGTAATGGAAAAAGATACCATAAAATGTTTTTATGAAGATATTATTTAACCAACCTCGGGCAGCGAACAAGTGAATCATGTGCATGAAGTGCCAAAGAAAGAAGCAGTGACAGTGATCCGCAATGCGAACGATGACCACACTAAGGGATGGAACAACAAAAAGATCTTACCTCATGACTTCCAGCTAGGTGACTTAGTTCTATTTTTCAATTCTCATCCTAAGCTTTTCTCGGGCAATCTACGGTCTCGTTGGTCTGGTCCTTTTCAGGTAGGAGAGGTATTCCCGCATGGAGCGGTAGAACTTTAGAGTGAGACGAGTGGGACGTTCAAAGCTAATGGGCAACGACTAAAGCTCTACCAAGCCGTTCAACTGATCGAAAGTGGAAACTCCATTTCCCTTTCCGATCCACTCATTGCACATGCATGAGGTATGGAGACGTCAAAGCTTAAAGATGTTAAATAAGCGCTTTTTGGGAGGCAACCCAGCTCTTTGTTTACTATTTTTCGTAGTTGTTTAGTAAGGCTCGTTTAAATAAATAAATAAATAAAACCACAAACGTGATTTAGCTTTCCTTACCCTCCATCGGAGCTTCATGTCAAGGATGTCGTTCAATTCAGGTCTGGGGGAGCAGCTCACGTTTGTCAGGTGACTTCGTTTCATTTTCTTTTATGTTTCGTAGATTTTAGTTTGTTTTTGTCTTCGTGAGTTAGAGTCGTCCTATGCACTTGTCCCGTGCCACGTTTTGAGATGAACCCTGACCTTAGGATACTTAAGAAGTTGGCCTTTTCTTTGATATTTTGCATGTTTGAGCTAGGTTTTTCCTAAGCGTTAGAGCTTATTAGTCGGCTGAAAAACAATAGGTCGTAATTCTTTGGGAATCCTAGTGTTGCTTGTGGGAGGTATAGACGAGGTTGTGAGGTTAGTTTCTTGTTTATTCTCTCTACCCAGATGATTATACTTCGTATAGTCGATGCTTTACTTCTTTTGACGAGGATTATTAGATCATATGAAAAGGAGCTTGTTTTACAGAATAAAGAGAGCACACTAATACTCCGTTGTTGATAGAAATAATGCCTAAAACATGATCTAAAATAGATATGAGTGGATCGACCTTGACACTTTTTCGATGGTTCGGGTCTAAGTGGTGGGTTGGCGATCATCTTTCACATCCTAAGGGCATGACACAAACGCCACCTACTCCGCTGCACTCTTGAACGAGATGCATGTGTATACTGTCATTGGTAGTCTGGGTCTAAGTAGAGGCTGGATCCCTTCAAATCCGACGTCCTAGCAAAATGTAAAGAAAAAATATTAAAGAAAAGAAGAAGAGGAAAAAATAATAAAGAAAGGAAGAAGTTCGTAAATGAAACAAGTATCCTAGTTTGCGCTATGTTTAGCATTTGTCTGACGTCTTGTTTGGTGGATAGAGTTACGGTTGCTTGTTTGGTTTGCCTTCGATTTTCTTTCTCGAAGGTAGCCTTGGTGAACCTAGGATGAAGACTGAAAATTTAATTAGGCCGAATTTGCTCTCGACTTGCGAGTTGATCGGTGAGGTTTGCTTTAGCGGTATTTCTAGGAGAAAGGGGTATTCTCGGTCTTTGTATACCCCACATTTTCCAAGTTTACGTTTGCTAAAGGACAAGCAAACATTTAAGTCTGGGAGATTTTGGTCATTTCGTTTTCATACGTATTTTTCGCATGATTTTAGAAATGTTTACGATATAGATGTGATGTTTACGTATGATTTTGTATCAGTTTTACTCGTTTTCGTGTTTTCCTGTTCTTACAGGTTTTAATGCGAATTCGGTTCAATTTGAAGCTCAAGAACGTACACGGGACAAAGTACTAGGATCGAGGATCGTAACTAAGCAAATGGCACGAGAAACGGCAAGGAACGGGCAAGATGTGAACATGCACTTCCGAGCACAATGAATAGCACGACCGGGCATGGAATACAACAACTTGCATGATCGTGTAGCAATACTCGCCTGACCGGGCTCTGCAACCAACACACATGCCCTACCAAACTCACCCCATCAGCACGACCGGGCGCATGATGAGCATGAGGTGCCAGACCGTGCACCAACCCCTTGCCCGATCGGGCTCAGCAAACAATACACATACCCGACTGTGCACTAACCCCAGCCCGACCGAGCTCATGAAACAACAATCCTCCATGAACATGCAGCATGGCCCGAGCATAGGAGAAGCCCGATCAGGCTGTAACTTGAGGATGTGCCCGACCGAGCTCACTGTTGTGCCCAGTCGGGCATGACAAAACATGCACAACATGATAGAAAAGGAAAGCTCTGGCCATGGAAAAGAAAAAAAAACACACGGGAAATAATGGAAAAGCATGGTCAAAGGGGAAAGAAGAAGAAAAGGAAAGAGAAGAGAAGAGGAAAGAGGAAGAAAATGGGTCAAAGAAAGGAAGATTTATTGGGTTACAGACACATGACAGGCACAAAGATTTACAGAAAGAGTTACAGAGAGAGAGAAGGCTAGTTCATGAGTTCTTGGCAAGAGACATTCAAGGAGCATTGAAGATCGAATCAGGACTTCGGTTTGGTTTGGTTTTCTATGTTCTATTTTGATTATGTTGTTTTCTTTCGAACGCATGAGCGAGTGGTCATTTTGTTCGAGGAGAAGGGATTAGCCCATGGCTATCACGGAACCACTTTGATTTATCTTTGAATGCAATTTTCCGTTTTCGCTTATCTATTCTTTGTCTGAGTGCTTGATTGACTTGTGTTTACGAAGGCCAAGTAGATGCATGTTTTAGGGACTTATGAGAAGGACCAAAAGGAGAGTTTTATTTGCGGATAATCAAGCTTAGAACAACTGAGGCTAGGTCTTGAAAGTAGGGTAGTAGCAGTTGGGGGTAAAACGGATGAATCATAGAACTTATGGGTTTAGTTTAAGGTGTCAGCCACAAAAGTAGGGGATAAATTGACTAGATAACGTGGCTATGCCTTGAGGGAGGGTAGATATCATATTAAGGTTGTCCGCCTTAGATAAACTAATTGGGAATGCATGATTAGATAGGTTGATTGTTGGTTTCAGATGTCTTGTGGTGAAACCGTAATCCTAGAAATTTTTCTCACTATTAAGAACTCATTAGTTTATTTGCTTTTAGTTATTTCATTCCTAAAACCAATACTTTGTTGTTTGCAATTTTGATTCGTAGTTTGAGTTTAGGTTGTGTTGTGTAGTCCCTGTGGGATCGACACCTAGAGTACTACACATGTGTCGTGCATTTGCGGGTAGTTTAGGTTAATTTGGTTTAACTTGGAACGCATCAGGTTGAAGGATATGTTGTGATACAATACTTGTTGGAAGAAATCACATATTTCAGCATATTTTATTTCGAATCACATATTTCGACGAAACTGAGAATATCATAAAATGATCGCACAAACCATATCTATCAATATAATGCTCAATTTGGTGCTATTCCAGAGATTTATACACCAATTGAACGTATAGAAGGGAAATTTGAAGAATATTGGCTAACGTTAGATGAGTATAATCATGTACAGACATATATATTATTAAATTGTCAAGAGCTATTAATTTACACACACACACACACACACACACACACACACACACATATATACTAGATATTACCCATGCATAGAGCACGGGTTAAAATTATTAAAATTGAAATAATAAATAGTTTGAATATAATATAAGATGTGTAATTTTTAAATGATAAAAGGTATATAGTGGTATTGATTAATTATTTAATTTATAGTAATTATATATTAATATTTAAATATATTCAAGGTTAGATGAAAATAAAAATAAGTATATTCAACTTTAGACGGATATTAAAATTATTAAAATTGGAATTAATAAATAGTTTGAATATAATATAAGATATATAATTTTTAAGTATTAATTATATATCAACATTTAAATATATTCATCGTTAGATGAAAATAAATAATAAGTTAGATTGAAATAAAGATTAAAAAGTAATTAGTTCAAGTAATTAAATGATTCTAATAATTTTTTAAGTTATATTTATTTGTTTTTATAACAATTTTTATGAAAGTATGTAGTTATATAATTTTTTAAAATATTGTTCAATAAATTTGTCAAGAATGAGAGTGAATTAATGAACAAAAATTTTGAAATGTTTATTGTGATATATGATCATGTGTTTTTTTATTAATTGATTAAATTAAAATAATAATTCAATGTAAGTAATTAAAACATAACAATTTCATAGATTATATATTCACTATAATCTAATATAAAATTTAAATAAAAATAAAAAATTAATAATTGCAGACATATAAATAAAATAAACTTTAACTAAGAATTTAAAAAATAAATTATATATAATTAATGGATAATAGAAATAACAACATTTGAGAATTTATAATAAATTTTTGTATCTGAAAAAATGAAAAAAACATTTATTTGTTATTAATGATAGTAATAGTAATAACAACAAATAATATAAGTTATGAGCTACAAAAATTAAAATAACACATATATGTGATAATACCTGATATATATATATATATATATAAATTTTAATGTTTCTTTGGGAAACATATATGACATATATCATATATGACAAATAATAATCTTTTAAAATATCTATGATTATTAAGTAAACATGAAAAATTTATGTAGGAGTAGAATAAATTTTAATTATATTAATAAATATATAATTTCTGAGTAGAATATCACGAATTTGTTTACTCTCGTTGAAGTAAAGTTATGAAAGTATTTAGATATATAAAAGAAGAATAAATAAAAGTTATATTTTTTACGACAAAATTAATTTTTAAAACTAAAAGTGGAAATTATTGGTATTCGTGGAGATTAATGGTATTTGTGGAAGTTATATTAATTTAATAATTGAATTATAAATTTATTGTTAGGTTTAAATGGTTTTAAGTGTATATTCTTAAATATTTTACAATAATAAAATAATTTAAGAATAAAAAATTATTTATAAACATGATTTAAAGTGGAAATTATTTTCTATGGTAGAAATTAAACTAATTAAAAAATAAATTATTTGTTTAATATTACGAATATGTATTTAAAAGTAAAAAGATCTAATACTCAATATCTGAAATAAAATAAAATGATTTTAAATCTTAATTTTTTACAATAATAAAAATTAAATTAAAATAAAGCATTAAAAAAACTAAACATAATTATAAATTAAATAATATTAATTTGTAAGTTTTTATATAAAAGATTAATAATATTTTAGATAAAATATGATTAGTTTGTAAAATATTGGAATAATTGTGTATAAAAATGGTTTATAGCTATAAAAATGTAAAAGATCAAAATTTTATGCAAATAAGTTTTCAAATAACACTAACTGATTTTGAAATTATATTCTTAAATTTTTTAATAATAAAATAAAATTAAAGTAAAATAAAACCTAGATAAGATTTTATTATTTAAATTATATTTTATGGGGAAATAAAAAATTATATTAAAATTTTAGAAATAATTATTCAAAATAAGTTAAATGATTAATTATTTATATTTAGATACAATAAATATCATACTAAAACTTTCGTTTGAATTTATTTTAAAATACAATATTTTAAAAAACATATTAGAAGAATTGTATATACAAATGATTTATAGCTATGAAAATGTAAATGGTCTAAATTTTATGTAAATAATTTTTCAAATAACATTAAATGATTTTTAAATTATATTTTTAAATATTTATAATAATAAAATAAAATTAAAGTAAAACTAAAATATGGAATATGAATTTATTATTTAAATTAATTATTATTGGATAATAAAATATTATATTAAATTTTAGAAATAATTATTTCAAAATAAATTAAATGATTAATTATTTTATATTTGGATACAACAAATAACATATTAAAAATTTCTTTTGATTTTATTTATATTTTTAATTATACGTTGTTTAGAGAAAATGTAGTTATATTTGTTAAATAATATTTAAATTTAATGATTTTAAAATAAACTATTTTTAAAAAATAAAAAATTAATTTTTTAGATTTTCTCTCTCTGATTTTTGTTTTAGTAATATTAAGATGTTAACATACTTTTCATTACAACATGTTTGATGAAGAAGTAATGGGTACATATCCTTATCTAAGCGCAGATGAAATCACCAAAATGAAAGTTCAACATTATTTCTCATGGTGAGAGTTTATTTAAGTACATGTATTTTCGTATAAATACGTAAAATAATTTATGTTCTAATAATAATAATCATTTATTTTTATATTACATAGATCAAGTGTTCCGATAAGAGACATCCTACCTAGTCAAAAGATTTGGCTAATGGTCCTAGAAGAAATTTATTGTGTTGGCCAATTATGTTTACTCGGGGTTACATATTCCACACTTATGAGTGCGAAAAACATAGAAACACATACAATTACAGTGTTCGCATTAATAGTAAAATAGATTATGATAATTTCTACGATATTTTGTACCAAATCCTACAGGTGGAATATCTTGGTCTCGTTAGATTAAAGGTAATGCTTTTTAAATGTTAGTGGTTCGACCTAACCGTAGGACATGGTACACGAAAAAAATCGATGGGGAGGAATTGACATCAACCCAACACAACAATATGAAAAGTATGATCCATTCATCACAATAGATCAAGCATGTTAAGTGCACTATCCAACAACATTGAAACGTTGAAGAGAGGATTGGTGGGTTGTAGTTAAGATTAATGCATGGGGAGTTATAAGTGATCATCTCATTTTTATACGTATTTCTCGCATGATTTAAGAGATGTTTATGATATAGATACGATGATTACGTATGATTTTGTATCCGTTTCACTCGTTTTCGTGTTTTCGTGTCCTTACAGGTTGTAATGCAAATTCGGTTCATTTTGGAGCTAAACGACTTACACGAGAAAAAGTACTAACATCGAGGATCATCACAGGAAAAACGGAACGAGAATCAGCGAGGAACAAGCTCAGCCCGTGCGGGGCACTCCCTAGCCCGCACGGGGCCTTTGGTTCGGCAATTGGTCCAGCAGATTGAGCACGGGTCGGGAAAGCCATCAACACGGTCGGGCTTCACCATGACACCTAGCCCGTGCGGGTCACTCCTTAGCCCGCGCGGGGAGGCCTTATTTTCATCGCGCACATTGCGCTGCGCCCGCGCGGGACACACACTCAGTCCACGCGGGTCGCGTCCGTCACCTGCAAAAACCAGAAAAGGATATTTATCTAAACACGAAAAGGAACTTGTTGGTGACTTATACAAAAAGGAAAACGACGTTAGAGAAGAGGAATAAGAGATATTTTTCTGGAGAAAGGAATGGAAACGTTTTCCAACTTAATCAAGAATGGAAAACACATGAAAAGACAAAAACGGTGGCTGCTGCGACAAAAGGAAAAGAAGTGAATGGCCAAAAGGAAGAACCAGGAGAAAAGGAAAGAAAAGAAGAAGGAAAAGGAAGAAGCAGAGCTAGGGGTTGAGGGGGATTCAGAAGAGAGAGTTAGTTTCAGAATTTATCGAAGAGAGAGTAGAGGGACAATTGAAGAAGAAGGAGACTCTTGCGAAGGAGACATTCAAGGAGCATTGGAGATCAATTCAAGACTTCGGTTTCGTTTGGTTTTCATGTTCTTTAGACTTTCTACTTCAATTATGTTGTTTGCTTTTCAACGCATGAGCGAGTAGTTTGTTTTGTTCTAGGAGAAGGGATTAGCCCATGGCTATCCCAAAACCACCTTAATTTATCTTTGAATGCAATTTCCCGTTTTCGTTTATCTATTCTCTTTCTGAGAGCCTGAATGACCTGTATTTACGAAGGCCAAGTAGATGCATGTGTTAGGGATTAGGAGAAGGACCGAAAGGAGAATTCTAGTCCTAGAAGATCAGGTTTAGAACAACCGAGGTTAGGCCACAAAAGTAAGGTAGCAGCGGTTGAGGATAATGCACGGTCCGGGCACTCGCAATGCACGTTCAGGCTCTTCTTCACGCATGATCGGGCTCAACATCACCAAACATCCCCGAGAGTTTCGCACGGCCCGGGTGCTCACGATGCACGATCGGGCGATACCATTGAAGAGCATGCACGACTGGGCTACACATGATGCACGGTCATGCACCTAACCCTAGAAGGAAAAAATAATACTCTAAACACCGTTTGAAGGAAAGGAAACCGATCTAGAAAAAAGGAAAAGATGCATGCCCGACCGGGCTGCATACCATGCACAGTTGGGCATGGCTTTGAAAGTTTCCTATTTTTGATTTGAGTGGTTTTTGCACGGGGGTTATGCCATTTTGGAATTATAAATTTGTTTAGGGGCAGAAATTGGAGATTATTCATCGTTCTACAGAGCACTCTTGACCGGAGACTCACAAGGAGACTGGAAGATCCAATTGGAACTACATTATATTTGATTTCTATGCTCCTTAGACTCTCTATTTCATATATGTAGTTTGATTTCAACTCATGATTGAGTAGTCGTTTTGTTCTAGGTGAAGGGAATAGCCACATGGCTATCCCGGAACCTCTTTTGGTTTATCTATGAATGCAATTCCCCATTTTGTTTATCTATTATTTGTCTGAGTGTTGAATCATGTATTTACAAAGGCAAATAGATGCATGTGTTAAGGACTAGGAGAAGGACCGAAAGGAGAAATATAATCTCAGATAATTACGCTTAAAACAACCGAAACTAGGTCACAAAAGTAGAGTAATAACGGTTGAGGGTTAATCAGATGAATCATAGAACTTATGGGTTTAGTTTAAGGTATCAGCCACAAAAGTAGGGATAACTTGATTAGATCACGTTTCTATGCCTTGAGAGAGGGTAAGAATCATATTAGAACCGTGTTCCTTAGATATCTTAATTAGGAATGCATGATTAGATGATTGATTGTTGGTTTTGGAAGCTTTGTGGTGAATCTGTATCCTAGAACGTTTGTTTCTTTGTCTAGAACTCATTAGTTTATTCCTTTTCGTTATTTTATCTTAAAACCAATATTTCGTTCGTAGCAAGTTTGATTCTAGTTTGAGCTTAGTTTGTGTTACATAGTCTCTGTTGGATCGACACCTAGAGTACTACACATGTATCGTGTACGCAATGAAAACTCGTTTAACTTGGAACGCATCAAGTTTTTTTGCGTCGTTGCCAGAGACTATTTATCAACACGTCTTAGATTCGGACTTAGAGTCATACTTATTTTGTTTTCTTTTCTTTTGTTCTTTGTACCTTATTCCATTTTTTTGTCCTTTGTTGGTGTATGACCAGATGTCAAGGTACTTCGAGCCTACTTCGAATCAACTCTAAGATCGAGAGAACTTATAGATAGCTGAAAACGGTAAGGAAGAAGGGAAAGCAGAGCCATCCGATCGACAAGAGTTGGATAACCAAAACGATTTGTTGAACGGTCAAGGACAGCCTCAATTACCCATAGGTAATATGGGATAGTTACAGGAACAACCACTTGCACCTCAACCGAGAGAACCACAGGCTCCTCCACCACGTCGCCTTCGAGATTACGTGGTACCAAACATGAACAACGTTCAAACTGCCATAAGGATGCCTGCTGTTGCTAGAGAGCAGTTTGAGATCAAGCATGCGATGATCAACATATTTTATCAAAAGAAATTTATGGGAGGAAACCACGAAGATCCCCATCAGCACCTTAGAGACTTCCTAGAGCTTTCTAGCATGTTTGAGATATATAGAGTCTCGGAGGATGCAATTTTGTTGCGTCTATTCTCTTTCTCAATTGGGGGACGAGCAAAAACTTGGTTGTAATCTCTTACCGCTTGTTCTATCACTACTTGGGGCCAGCTCTGCACGTTATTCCTATAATGATTCTTCCCTCCCAATATGACGATTCATATGAGGGAGAAATCACAACATTTAGATGCAGAGAGGGTGATGAGGGCATTACAACGAACTACGACCCTAAAGAAGGAGAGGAGCGCGACAAGGAAGAGCCGAGCATGGATCACGACGAGGATGAGCCTAGTATAGGCGAGACAAGCATGGGAGCGGATGGAGAGCTAGGAGAAGATGGATCACACATTGCCATGCCGGTGGTCCATGACAAGCCACTCA
>CM071860.1:15773690-15790186 GCA_036759665.1 Gynandropsis gynandra
TCACAGCTCAGCAACCACCTCCTGGTCTTCAGCTGCGCCGTTGTGCTGAAAATCTTCAGCATTGAATCCGGTCGATTCAAATCGTTCCTTATTCTTCTCCTTGATCTTCTAGTTGACTCGTTCCAGCCTTCTTCAATTTAAATTCAAATTCCCTCAATGTTCTCAATCACCTGAAACGACATACATAAAACTCGATCCAATTTTTACTGCCTTAACAGTGCCGTTTAGCCGAAATGTAGCAAAAACGTTTTAAAATTTTGTATGAAATTTTTTATATATTGAAAACATTTTTTATTTTATCTTTTTATTTTTTTTGTTAAAAAAAAATTGTTCTCATAGCAATGGATGCCCGTTGATAATATAACATAGTTTTCAACTAACATCTGTTGCAAAATTACATAATTCCAACCAATTATTTACTTATCAACGGACATCCATTGCAAAGTTACAGATTTTCCACCAATTCATATCCAACGGGCATCCATTGCAAAATTTCAGCATTCTCGTCAATTCATTTTCAATGGATGCCCATTGCAAATTCGCAACAGGTTTCCGTTTAATGTTTTTGTAACGGATATCCATTGCAAATTGCAATGGATATATAAGCTATAATCCTTTGATATTTCTCAATGGATAATATCCGTTGACAGACCGTTACAATTTGCAGTCACCCTCATGACCTCGCCTTTGACTCATCTCCACCGATAATTCGATCCTTTGATGAAGTTAGATAGCTTTTTCACTTTTTGCACAACCGTAAAGATTCTTCTCTATATTATTTTTTCTCTCCCTTGTAAATTGATGGCATCCTTCTTATAGAAAAACTCGTAGACTTTAAATAATTCAAAATTTGAATTATTAATTAAAATCAAAATAATGCTCAAGTCTAGCGAATCTATAGGAGTAGCTTTGGTGTTTCATTCTAGATGATTGGTTAATCGTTCTTCTTGAGTGATTTCTCTAGGACTTTATTGAATCCTATGCATATATGCTCGACCGAGTGATTTGGTATTCGAGTCGAGCGATTTTTCTATTTCATTCCTTGATGCTCCTTTTGTGTTGAAAATTTTCCATGTTTTTCCATAATGTGATTATTAGCGATTAATGCTCACAAGACCATAGAGAGACTAAAACAATCCAAAACGTAATAAAAACATGCACATGGAGTAAAAATACTTTTATAAAACAGCATATACTTTAACATCATATTTCCAGAGATAACTTAACTCATCAACCAATAGTTGTAATAATATATTAAAAAAATTGAATGATCTGAACCATGTATGAGAATGCTAAAAAACAAGAATTCTTTTTTTAAACACTTTCGGTGATGAATTATATGGTGATATAATTATGGGTCAAAATGAATACTATTTACCAGATGCATCGCACGAAGCAAAACCATATATGCATAACACTAGGTAAATTTTTTTCATAAGCAAATATAGGATACACCTCAAAAAATTCTTACACGCTTTCTCATCTTATGAATGTTGCATCTCTACGTCCATGTAATAGTGTTCCGCATATTATGTCATGTGTGGTGTCGTATGTTGTGATTCATACCATCTATTTCATTTGTAACCAATTGGCATGTAAAATATTCTTCTGTATAAAATTATTTTTCTTTGATTTGTGTATTTATGTTTACACCTTTCATCCCTTCTAAAACAACAATTAAGATATTTATATTGTCATTACAAAATTCATATACAGTTTTTTATACACGTCAATATCTCCAATGTCATATTTCGAGAAATCCATTGAGCT
The DNA here is from genome assembly GCA_036759665.1 of Gynandropsis gynandra. Classification (NCBI taxonomy): domain Eukaryota; kingdom Viridiplantae; phylum Streptophyta; class Magnoliopsida; order Brassicales; family Cleomaceae; genus Gynandropsis; species Gynandropsis gynandra. The sequence continues at coordinate 15,775,461 of CM071860.1, forward strand.
TTGGCATATCATAAAAAGACTTAGGTGTGGTATTATCTTTAGGCCAACATCATGCATCGTCTGGCACATTTGATCCACACAATATTATATAACATTGCAACTTGACTTCACTCCCATCAATCTATTTGCAAGAGATAACTTTGAATGATCCTCACAATGTCCATACAAAGGTTGATTGGATGCAACAAGTAGTTTTTAAAACTTATTAATTTCAGTGTTTGTCACTTCTTCATTCATGTCTCCATCATGCAAATCTGATAACAGTGAAACATATCCCTAATCATCTCCATATATCCATCATAATGAGTAAAATCAGCAAAACTATTTTTATTTATAATAACTTTATAATTATTATAACCATCATTTGGTTACTTAATTACATGCGTATGAGTTACCATTATTTTCATATATTCGCCATGATAAATCCAAATTTAATAGTTTTCCACAAAACCTTTCTTGTATATGTGTTTTAACAAAAAGTGTGCACTAATTTTTTTTTCTTTTCTATACCTAAAATATGGGCAGTTGAATCGCTGGAAGACATTACATATGAGCGAGTGAGAGAGTTAATAGGATTTTATAGTTTTAGATATGAGTGAATTGATATAAGATCCAATGATATATATATATATATATATAATTCTCAACGTAATATTGTTTCCCTAGCATTACTATCCCCAATTTTCCAATGCAATCACGTTGATTATTATGTCAATTTTGAACTGTAATATATACCAACTTTGTGTTAGCTTAGTAACGCAAGTGAATTACAAATTGATGTGTGTCAAGTTAAACAAGATAACCTAAACTACTCACAAGTGCACGGCACATGTGTAGTAATTAAGGTGTCGATCCCGAGAGGACTAATGTAACACGGTCTAAGAATCAAAACTAGAATCAATGCTTGCTGCGCGGGAATAAGGATGATGAGATGCAATGATGAATATGCACTGGATAAATGAGTTCTAAACAAGACAAACGTTCTAGGAATCCGGTTTCACCGCATAGCTTCTGAAACCTAACTCTGATCTATCTAATCATGCGTTCCCTATCAAGATATCTAAGACGGACGATCCTAATGTAGAACCTACCATCTCTTAAGTCATAGGAACGTGGTTCAATTGAGTCATCCCCTACTTTCGTGGCTGACACCCCAACTAAACCCCATTACGATTCATGATTCGTCCGATTCAACCCTTAATCATTACTATCCTACTTCCGTGACCTAGTCTCGGTTGTTCTAAGCCTGATCTTCTAGGATTAGAGTTCTCCTTTCGATCCTTCTCCTAATCCCTAACACCTGCATATACGTGGCCAACGTAAACACAAGACAATAAGCGCTCAGACAAAGAATAGATAAACGAAACGGGGAAATGCATTCATAAACAAATCAAAGACGGTTCTAGGATAGCCATGGGCTAATCCCTTCTCCTAGAACAAATCTATTACTCGATCATGAGTCTAAACAACATAAACAAAATAGTAGAGTAAGGAGCATAGAAATATCAAACGAGTTATGATCCCGAATCAATTCCCGACTCCTTGCGTGCCTCCCTTTAAGGGGACTCTATGGATGGAATGGTTGTTGTGAATGGTATATTCTGGATGCTGGATGGATGGTTCCTGGATTGCTTCTACCCTTGAGGCTTTATAATTTGAAATGGAAGTTCTTGGTTGACTCATTCCAGCAAATTCGTTGGTAGGATTTTTTTACAGAGTCATGCCCGATCGTGCTCCATGTCATGCTCGGTCGGGCATGCTTCTTCCGTGAATGTAGACAAGTCGTTTTCCATGATGCCTGACCGTGCTGGATGCATAGCTCGACCGTGATGCCTTCAATGGAGGGTATCCGACTCTGCTCTTTGAACGCCTGACCCGGGCCAAGCTACAAGGATGAATTTGCATCAAACGCCTGATCGTGCTAAAATGATAACCCGACCGTGCTCCCTCACCAAGAGAGTGCCCGACCGTGCACTTGGCATGCCCAGGTCGTGCACATCTCTCGGCCTTAGAATGACACAAAGAGCCCAACCGTGCATGACACCATGCCTGGTTGTGCACTTGATAATGGTGGTTGTTCGGTCGTGCACTTGATCATACTCGACCGGGCTGTGTCTCTTGGTGGATGCTCGGTCGTGCTAAGTTGTGTGCTCGACCATGACTTGTCTATTTCTCGTTCCGTTTGATCCGTTGTGACCCTCGATGTCATATTATGTCTCCTGTACAATCCTTAGCTCTGAAATGAAGCGAATACACATTAAAACCTATAAGAACACGAAGACTCGGAAACAAGTAAAACGGATACAAAATCACACGTAAACATCGCAACTATCATCATAAACGTCTCTAAAACCATACTAGAATCGTGTACAAAAATGAGATGATCAAAATCCCCCAGGCTTGAATGTTTGCTTGTCCCTAAGCAAACGTAAACGTGGAACACGTGGGAGATATAAAAGTCGAGAATTCGCCTTTCCCCTAGAAATACCGCTAAAGCAAACCTAATCGCTCAACAAACAAGTTAGAGCAAATTTTGGCCTAATAACTTTCAGTATTCATCTTAGGTTCACCATGGCTACCTATATTAAAGTAAATCAAAGACGAGCTAAGTGAGAAACCGCAACTCCCTCTACCGAACGAGACTTTAAAAAAATGCTAATCACATAATAAAAGAGGATATACTTGTTTTGTTCTCGAGCTTCTTTATTTTTTCATTCCATTTTTTTCTTTCTCTCTTTATTCTTCTTTTATTGATATTGCAAACACACTAGGCTTCTAGGACGTCGGATTTGAAGGGATTCAATTTCTACTTAGACCCAAGCTACTGATGACGGTATACTCTTGCATCTCGTTCAAGAATGCAGCGGAGTATATGGTGTTTTTATGTGCCTTGCTCTTAGGACGTAAAAAGATGATCGTCAACCCACCACTTAGACCCGAACCATCGAAAAAGTATCAAGGTTGATGCACTCATATCGATTTTAGATCACACTTTTAGGCATTATTTCTATCGATAACGGAGTGTTAGTGTGTGCTCTTGTTTTCTGCAAAACAAACTTAACTCATGCGATCAAATCATCCTCGTGAAAAAAAAATAAAGTATCGTCAATATGAAGTATAATCATTTGGATAGAGAGAATAAACAAGAAACTAGCTTAGCAAACTCGTCTAAACTTCCCATAAATAACACTAGGATTCCTAAAGACTTACGACCCACTCATTCCTCAACCACCTAATAAGCTCTTACATGCAAGATATCACGGAAAAAGCCAACTTCTTAAGTATCCTAGGTTCAAAGTTCATCGCAAAACATGGCACCAGAAAAGTGCATGGGACGACTAGGACTCATGAAAACAAAAACAAACTAAAACTAACCTAAGAAAAAGAAAAGAAAGCACCTGAAAAACGTGAGCAACTCCCCCCAGACTTGAATTGAACGGCGTCCTCGACGTGAAGCTTCAATGGAGGATAAGGAAGGTGAGGTCACGGTTGTAGGTCTTTGATATGGGAAATATCAAGCTCTACAAATGCCTAATATCCACTTACCGCAAGAGTACGGATCGGTGTAATAAAAGGGTCGAACTCTGGGGACTAATGCAACCTAAGCTAAGAATACGACTAAACTAAGATGGGTTGAATTGATGATGGTGTGATATGAACTTCTAAGACACTAAATGGAATGATGACATCAATCGAGGAAACGAGGAAGGCTTGATAATTAAGAACATTATGGGTTTCGGGTTATCCGGATTTGCAAGGATGCAACAAACAAAGGATCATAAACCCATCGAACTATCTTGACAACGGAGAATTCATGCTCTGAAATGAGAAATGATTCTACCAAACTTAAACCTCCTAACCATAATTACGTGCAATCCTACATTCCAGCAGCGATTAACTCGTGATTACGGTAGCGTTATGCGCACAATCCTAATTCCAAAGTCGATTAACCGACCGGTCAGATTCTCATTAATCAAAATTAATCTACAATCAATTGTTCCGGATTCATAATTTAACCTTTTAGCTAAACACAAATTCCTAAATTACTGAGCGGGCAGTACTAATATAAAATGTTTACGATGTTGATTGTGAAACCGAATATCAAAAAAGTTTCGATAAATCTAAGCATTAACGCATAATTCAAACATCCATTACAAATCTGATATCCCTAACCCATAGCTGGAAATATGCTCACTCATTGTTTCTAGTGTGAAACAAGAGAAATTAACCCTAGACATGATAAAGAATAAGAAATATGATTCCTCGATCTTCCCTACCTTGTTACCGAAGTCCGGGTTGATGTTTCTCTCCTTCTCTAGCTTCCCGTGAGTTTTTCCTGATGAATTTCAGTCCTTTCCTGGCCCTAGCTGTCACCCTCTGTTGCTGAAATTAATCTCCTTTCTCTCTTTTGCCGATTCAAACGCTTAAAAGAAGTTGTTGAGAAAAAGGCGTTCCGCGCGGGCTAGGTGCTCTACCCGATCGGGTATCAATCAACCCGAGCGAGTTAAGGTATCCGCCCGAGCGGGGTCGATGTGATTGACCTACCCGATCTGGTTCTCTTCCAGCCCGAGTCGTGTGTATTTTTCTAGAACATCTGCGGAACTTCAGCCCAAGCGGGCTAAGATTAGAGCGCGCTCGGGTTCGTGTTTCTCACACAGCACGAGCGGATAAACATTCAGCCCGAGTCGGGCTGAAACTTTTGTCGAGGCCTATGATCAATGTTTCCTTTGGTTCCATGGCCTAAATTTTCTCTAAGTGATTTGTAGCTTCCAATATGTGCGGTTGAATCCAAGAATTTGCATAAAGCTCGGTTAGGCCTTGTTGTCTTAAAACCTGAAAATCAATAAAAAAAAGAGTATATAAAGAACGTTTGTGTCGGATTTGTAACTCGTGCTATATAATCTATGTGAAAATGATGCAAATGTCTAGCCTAAAACTGATACACACTACGTGTTATCAGTCTTCATTTTATTTTTTATGATTTTATATTTTTTATGATTTTCAAATAAACCAAGTGCGAAATGCGAAACAAATGAAAACAAATGTTGGGTTGCCTCCTAGAAAGCATTTGTTTAACGTCGTTAAGCTTGACGTCCCCATGCTTCATGTGTGCGTGATGGGTGGATCGAATAGGGAGATGGAGTTTTCACTTTCGATCGGTGGAGTGGCTTGATATAACTTAAGGTGTTGCCCATTTGTTGTGAATGTTGTGAATGAATCGCTCTATAGTTCTATCTCTCCATGTGTGAAGACTTCTCGTACCTGAAATGGACCAGCCCAACGGGAATTAAAGAGTTAAATGAGAGTAATAAAGTAGAACAAAATCACATGGCCGAAAGTCACGAGGTAAGTTCTTTGTATCGTGCCATCTTTTAGCGCGGTCGTCTTCTCATGTGGGGCGTCTTGCAGTGCCTCAATGGGACTCATGAATTTAGTATAGACCTTGGCTCCTTCATCGGTAAGTCTTGCAGCATTGCAAACTTTCGTTAGGCTTCTCTTAAAAGAATCGGAAACACTCACTCGATCAAACGTGTCATTCGCTAACTCATCCAGCACATCAACTCTAAAGCATGACTCCTTGGGGCTGGACAAATGGAATTCAATCTTCTCGTCACCAATACGTAGAGAGAGCTTCCCTTGTTGTACATCTATCTTGGCACCTGTAGTAGCTAAAAATGGTCTACCAAGAATAATAGGTACGTTAGCATCTTCCTCGATATCGAGTACAAGAAAATTAGTGGGAATGCAGATACTACCTACCTTGACGGGAATGTTTTCAACAATTCCCACCGGATACCATACCGAACGATCCGCTAGTCATAGACACATCTTGGTAGGCTTGATGTTCCCGAAGTTCATCCGCTTATTGACCGAATATGGCATTATGCTCACACTTGCTCCCAAATCGCACAAAGCTTTGTCGATGTCAATGTCTCCTATAGTGCATGGGATGAAAAAGCTTCTAGGGTCCCTCAAATTTGGGGGTAACTTGTTTTGGAGAATTGCACTGCATTCCTCAGTGAGTGCTACTGTCTCACCCTCTTTGACGCGCTTCTCCTTGGAAAGAACCTCCTTAAGGTAATTAGCTCGATTAGGCATCTTTTGGAGGGCTTCCATGAACGGCATGTTGATATCGAGCAGCTTGAGGCGACGGAAGAATTTGGTCACACTCTCTCGATTCTTGCTACTCACCAAGCGTTCAGGGAAATGGTACAGGAGGTTCATACGTCGGCGGAGCAATATATGGCTTCTCTAAATCAGGCTCATACCCTTCCATGATCGCGATTCTACTCTCTTCTTTGTCCACTGAATTTCCAGCAATGTTCTTTTGCAATTCGGAGGGTGGATTCTCGATCGTATCCTCGCTGCACAAAGTGATGGTGTTTACGTACTCTTTCGGATTGAGATCTTGCTTTTCGGGTAGCATTCCGGTATTTCGAGAGGATGATGCATCCTGCTACGCAATGGAGTTCTCTAGCATCTTCACACGCGTGCTCAAGGAGTTCATTTGAGCTTTGAGCTCACTGATTGCAGTCCCCACTTCATGCATGCTCAAGGAGTCCATTCGAGTTTAGAGTTCATTCATCACTGCTCCCATTTCCGCATTGAATTTTTCTCGAGTCGATTTTTGCTGCTTGATGAACTCAAGCATCACCGCCTCAAGGCTTGACAAAGGAGCCTGAGTAGGTTGGGGAGCTTGCTTGAATGGCTGCGGTTTCTGATATGGCTGCTACTTTTGTTGGAAACCCAAACATTTCACCGGTTGGATCGTGCGATACGAGAGATTCGGGTTGTTCCTCCAATTCGGGTTGTAGGTGTTCCCAAATTGTGTGTTGCCTTGCTGTTGGGCGTAGTTCACTTGTTCCATTCCTTCTTGCATTGTGCATTGGTAATCCATATGATCTGTATCTCCAAAATTTGTAGAATACATGGCATTCACCGCATTGCTGATCGCTCTTCCTTGATCCACTTTGTAAAGTCCTCGTGTCTTGTTTGGCATACTTCTTGGTGTAGACCACATGGTCTGGTTTATGGCAAGATTGTCGATTAGCTCATATGTCTCTTCAACGCTTAAGTCCATGAATGATCCTCGAGCAGCGTTGTCTAACATCGTTCTATGCTCATACGTGATCCCATTGTAGAATGTCTGGATCACATACCACTGCTCTAGACCGTGATGAGGACACATTTGCAATAGGTCCTTGAATCTTCCCCATACTTCAAATAAGGTTTCTCCCTCTCGGCATTTAAACATTGTGATTTCTCCTCTCATTTGGATCGTCTTACTCAAAGGGAAGAACCGTGATAGGAATGTCGTGCATAGCTCGTCCCATGTAGTGATCAAACCAGCGGGAAGAGATTGTAGCCACGTTTTCGCTCATCCCCCAATTGAGAAGGGGAAGAGATGCAGCAAGATCGCATCTTTCGAGACTCCATGTATTTTGAATGTGCTTGAAAGCTCTAGGAAGTCTCATAGATGTTGATGAGGGTCTTCGTGATTTCTGCCCATGAATTGTTTTTGGTATAACATGTTGATCATCGGGGGCTTGATCTCGAATTGCTCCCTCGCAACAGCGGGCATCCTTAATGCAGTTTGGACATTGCTCATGTTCGTTACCACGTAATCACAGAGACGACATGGTGGAGGAGCCTGCGGTTGCTGTAATTGCACCACATTACCAACGGGTAATTGCGACTGCCCGTGACCATCCAATACATCATTACGGTTCTCCATTGCTCGTGGATTGGTCATTTCTACTCTTTCTTCTTCCTTGTTCTTCTTTCAATGTCTAATCGTTCTCTTAATCTTGGGGTCAATTCGATGCAAATTCGAATTACTGCAAGATCGGATCATGCACATACAAAGGACAAGTAAAGAGAATTAGTAGACAGAAACGAAAAGAAAACAGAAACAAAAAAGAAAACAAAAACAAGAATGATGCTAAATCTGAATCCTAAACATGTTGGCAATTAATCCCCGGTAACGGTGGCAAAAACTTGATGCGTGTCAAGTTAAACAAGTTAACCTAAACTACCCGCAAGTTCACGTCACGTGTGTATTAATTAAGGTATTGGTCCCACAAGGACTAATGTAATACGATCTAAGAATCAATGCTTGCTGCGAAGGAATAAGGATGATGAGATGCAATGATGAATATGCAGTGGATAAATGAGTTCTAAACAAAGAGAAAAAACATTCTAGGATTTCGGTTTCACAACATAGCTTCCGAAACCTAACTCTGATCTATCTAATCATGCATTCTCTATCAATATATCTAAGACGGACGATCCTAATGTAGAACCTACCCTCTCTCAAGGCATAGGAACGTGGTTCGATTGAGTCATCTCCTACTTTCGTGGCTGACACCCCAACTAAACCCCATTATGATCCATGATTCGCTCGATTCAACCCTCAACCGTTACTATCCTACTTTCGTGACCTAGTCTCAGTTGTTCTAAGCCTGATCTTCTAACACTAGAATTCTCCTTTCGGTCCTTCTCCTAATCTCTAACACATGCATATGTATAGCCACCGTAAACACAAGACAATAAGCGCTCAGACAAAGAATAGATAAACGAAATTGGGAAATGCATTCATAAATAAATCAAAGACGGTTCTGGGATAGCCATGGGCTACTCCCTTCTCCTAGAAAAAATATACTACTCGATCATGAGTCTAAACAATATAAACGAAAAAGTAGAGTAAGGAGCATATAAATATCAAACGAGAGATGATCCCGAATCAATTCTTGATTCCTTGTGTGTCTTCCGTCAACGGGACTCTATGGATGGAATGGTTGTTGTGAATGGTGTGTTCTGGATGCTGGATGGATGGTTCCTGGATTGCTTTTGCCCTTGAGGCTTTATAATTTGAAATGGAAGCTCTTAGCCAACTCATTTCCACCAAATTCGTAGGTAGGTTGTTTTATAGAGTCATGCGCGATCGTGCTCCATGTCATGCCCGGTCGAGCATGCTTCTTCTGTGAATGTAGACAAGCCGTTTTCCCATGATGTCCGACTATGCTGGATGCATAGCCCAACCGTACTGCCTTCAATGGAGAGTGTCTAATCGTGCTCTTGGAACGCTCGACCCGTGCACAAGCTACGGGGATGAATTTGCATCAAACGCTCGATCATGCTCCAATGATAGCCCGATCGTGCTCCCTCACCAAGAGAGTGCCCGACCGTGCACTTGGCATGCCCGGGTCGTGCACATCTCTCGGCCTTAGAATGGCACAAAGAGCCCGACCCTGCATGATACCATGCCCAGTCGTGCACTTGATAAGGGTGGCTGTTGGGTGGTGCATTTGGTCATGCTCGACCGGGCTGTATCCCTTGGTGGATCTTCAGTCGTGCTAAGTTGTGTGCTCGGTCATTACTTATCTATTTCTCATTTTTTTTATCCGTTGTGACCCTCGATATCGTATTATGTCCGGTATACATTCTTTAGCTCTGAAATGAAGCGAATACGCATTAAAACCTACAAGAACACAAAAACGCGGAAACAAGTAAAACAAATATAAAATCACACGTAAACATCGCAACAATCATCATAAACGTCTCTAAAACCATGCAAGAATCATGTACGAAAACGAGATTATCACAAATATATATGTAATTTGTTACTCTTTGTAACAAAATGGTAACACAATTGTATTAAAAGACTGTTATTGCATTTGTGTTACACCAGTGTAACAATTTGTAAATAATTTTTCACAAAACATTCTCATTAAATTAGCTTTCCACTTGCGTCACACTAACGTTGCCAAATGCTGACACATTTTTTTACGCCACATTGGTGATTCAGTTGCATTAGTGTATCGTCAAAATTGCGTTTAATTTTATCTACGCAATTCCAACACAAAATTGGCATTTCCATAGCATTACAACTTCATATAAATTGTGTTATAATGTGCAACATTATAAAACAAAATTTGCATAGTGATTGCGTTACATTTGCTTTGGATTTGCATTGCAAAAGCATGCCAACGTTACTTTTCATTGGTAATTGCGTTGAAAATTTCGTGGTTTTTTGTAATGTAAGTCTCTTATCCTTCAAAACTAACACCAACACCATCATCATCTTCATTACCACTCTTAAACCGCAATAATCATCAAAACCATTATCATTTTCATTACCAGCACCTACAACTTCTCTCTTTTCACCAGGAACAGAATCACCAGCAAATAAACAACTATAAAACAACTATGTTCACATTTACCATGGGAGATATGTTATGGATAAACCTTCAATAATGAAAATATAAATTTATTTTGCTATCATAGCCATGGCTCAGTCTTTCAAGTTGTCCTTTGTGTTGTAAACGCGAACAACATACTCCAAACATTCAGATGATAACTTGTACCAGACTGATTGTCTTGGAACATCAATGTTTGAAGATCTCACAAAATCTTTGAACATGTCGCAACCAATATCTTCGGGATCAACATCACCCACCACAATTCAGTCGCCAATGTGGGACAAATAATTGTCCATGTTTATAAACTCACAAGCATAATTGCAAACTCATAATGACGCTAATGAGGGTATGCAAAACAAAAACAACAAAGTTAGGTTTTGAAATATGTCACAAATGGTGACATATGAACTCTTTTTGTGACAATGTAAAACAACTAAAATTTGTTCGAACCTTGGATCCATTAACATTAACATAAAGAACACCATAATATTCTTCGCGTAGGGACCCATCACATTATTAAATTTGAAAAATAAGAAGAATGTGTTGACATCGCATATAGAGGACAACACAAAACCATAAAAAGATTACTTTAATGCAGACTACAGATGAAGTTTCCTTCGCTTTTGTGTTTCGAAACACATAACTCATCTCCACTAACCTTAAACCAAGAGACCTCTTCGATTTCGAATTTCGATTACTCTTTTAATGCAAACAAAATGGGGGTTCAATGGGTTTGAATTTGAGGGTAATCCAAGAAGAATTTTAGGATTTTTTAATTTTACAGTTTAAACCTTTGTTTGTTTATGTTTTTTACTCGATTGGTGATTTATATTTTTTACTTTTTATAACCCAACAATGTTCCAACCCGATTCCCAAATCTAGTTCCCCAAACCCGATACATGTTTATGATTCTACCCACTAAATTAGTCTAATTCGGCCTGATTTGTCTAATCTGACTGTTGTCGTGATAATCCGAGTTGAATTTTCGAAACCATGTCAGCGCCTATGTAACGAATGTTATCTATTCCATAGCCTACGTGACTGACGGAGTTCAAGGAAATCATTATGAACTTAGGACGTTTTAAGATGATTTTTTGTTAGTTTAGGGAGGTTTTGTCATTCCACTAAATTCAAAGAAGCGTCGTGAAATCGGATGGTGGTTTGGGGATTTTGAGGCGATTTAGCCATTTATTTATTTCAAAAAAATATAAATTTATGTTAAAATAAAATAATATAAAATATAAATTTTTGTCAACAAATGGTGAGATGGTATGAGAGCATAACACTTCGTTCTTCACAATTTTGATCGCTTTTCATATTGATTTTCTGATGTTTACAATCCTTACAAGTGACGATCAATGATGTGACACCCATAGACGACATGGTTGAAGTTAAAACGAGGAAGAAGTGGAAGTTTCGAAAACTTTCCAACGAGATTGACTATGAGGTAACCCCTAGTGATACATTTCCAAAAGAAATAAAGACCCACATTTCAAATTATCTTGGATAAAGGGAAAGAAGACTGCATATTGCAAATACATCAACTAGTTGTCGAAAAGAACTGATCATGTCAGGTTTCGGTGGTAAAGAATATTGAGAGTTTAATAAACATTAACCAAAAAATGATAGAACTTAAATCGGTTTAGTTCGGTTTGATTGTAAAATAGTTAAATTTGGTTATATCAATAAAAATTATAACTGAAATAAAATCAAAACTCTAATTTGTTCAATTGTTTTGATTTTATCGATCATGATAATATTTGAAAAAATTTAAATAATCAATTTGTTATAAAAAATAAAATTATAATATATAATTTAAATTTGATATGTCATCTTTAATTATTAACAAATATAAATAAATATTCATTTGATAGTTCTAATTCATCTATATTTTAATATTGTTTTTTTAACAATCAATCATTTATCATGGTTATTCAGTTAATAACCAAATCGAATCCTTCGATTAGAATTTCATATCCGATCAATTATTTTACATATATCCAACACAAATCAAATTATCATTGTTTTACGGTTTGGTTAATTTTAACTAACCGATGGAAATGTCCGACCTAATGTCCAAGAGGGACGCTGAAAGAAATCTAACTTCCTGCAGGTTCTCGTGAAACAAAACCAAAGGATGTTTTTGAACAAACTCCTATTTCCCCTTATGTTTGCCTACTTTGCCTATTCCCCCCTCATGTTTCGTACTCATCCTATTCCCCCCTCATATTTCGGTCAACATCCTATTCCCCCTCATGTTTAACAATTCTAATATAACCCCCTCCGTTTAAAATTCTGTTAAATCTGTTGAATCAAACAAACCGATAAGAATCTATTTTTGTTTAAATTTCGGTTTAATTTTGTTGAATTTCATATTGAATAGAGTTTTTAATGGTATGAAAATTAAACTTAGATCAAATTGCACACAATTCAAGTAAAAATCATACAAATTTCGTGTTAAAAATCAAACAAACCTATAAGAATCGATTTTTGTTTAAATTTTGGTTTAATTTTGTTGAATTTCATAATGATTCAAGTTTTTAATGGTATAAAAATCAAACTTGGATCAAATTGTACACAATTCGAGTAAAAATCATACTAATTTCAGGTTAAAAATCAGACAAACCGATAATAATCGATTTTTGTTTAAATTTCGGTTTAATTTTGTTGAATTTCATATTGATTCGAGTTTTTAATGGTATGAAAATCAAACTTGGGTCAAATTGTACACCGTACGAGTAAAAATCATACTAATTTCAGATTAAAAATCGAACAAATCGATAAAATTTCATTTTTATTTAAATTTCGGGTTAATTTTGTTTAATTTCATATTGATTCAAGTTTTTAATGGTATGAAATCAAACTTGGGTCAAATTGTACACATTTTGAGTAAAATCATACTAATTTCGGGTTAAAATTTGAACAAACCGATAAGAATCGAATTTTGTTTAAATTTCGGTTTAATTTTGGTGAATTTCATATTGATTCGAGTTTTTAATGGTATAAAAATTAAAATTGGGTCAAATTGTACACAATTCGAGTAAAAATCATACTAATTTCGGGTTAAAAATCGAACTAACCGAAAGAATCGAATTTTGTTTAAATTTCGGTTTAATTTTGTTGAATTTCATATTGATTCGGATTGGATTTGGATAAAAATCAAAATTGGACCCAAATTTTGGTCAAAATTGAGTCTAAACCGGGTCAAGATTGAGTGTGAGTCTAAACCGGTTCAAATTTGGACCTAAATTCTAATCAAAATTGATCCTAAACCGGGTTAAAATTAGGTCTAAACCGGAATCAAAATTGAAATATTTAACGGAATTTAAACGGAAGGGAATATAAACAGAATTTTTAAACTGGAAGAAAAAATAGAATATTGACCGAAATATAAATGAGGAATAAGATGAATGCGAAATATAAGGAAAAAAATTGGAAAGTATACAAACATAGAGAAAAATAGGAGTTTTACCCTTGTCACGAGAGGACTGAAGCATATGGGCGGAATATTAGGCCCATTTAATAAATATTTTTGGGCTTTCTGACCCAATTAAGTGAGAAGAAATTTAGGAGGGAAAACTCAAGACCCAATGTTTGGGAATGGATTGTTTCTTTTCAGATCTCATAGATCCCGAGAATGTTATTGATGCATGGTCAATGGTCAAGAGGACCATTATGTTTATCTTCTTGGTCTTCTCCCCATATTTCTGAGTGAAACCTTGAGCCACAAATCTAGCTTTGTATCTTTCTATATCTCCATTGCTTGAGTACTTGATTTTGTACACCCATTTACTTCCTATCGCCTTTTTATCTTTAGGAAGGGGGACAAGATCCCATGTGTTGCTTTTCTCTAAGGCAGCAAGTCCGTCGGCCATGGCCTTCTCCCATTCTTGTTTCCCTGTGGCTTCTCCAAAGCTTTTAGGCTCCTGTTCTTTGTCAAGCTTACTAAGAAACACTTGATATTCAGTTGATAAGTGAGAAATAGCACAAACATTTTGAATAGGGTGAGTAGTGGCAAGACCGACAACGTAGTCATTCATCCATTCGGTGATTGGACGTCTTACTCTTGTGCTACAACGAGGAACAATTTCATCCTGAATTCTTCCTTCTATTTCATCCTCTTCACTAGATTCCCTTTGTTGTTATGAGCTTGGGCTTTCAGATGATTGTTCCCTCGTGTCATTTCGCTCCTTTTCTTGTGCGTTACAAAACTCAGGGTTCTCATTGGAGTGAGACTCTTATGTGTAACGTCTTTCTTTATTCTGAACTGTAATCGGAGGAGTAGCAGATCCTGCATTGGATTTGTTAGAAAGTTGAATAGATTCTAAGAGAGTGCGTAGAGACAAACCCATGTCGCAAGGGATTGCGATGTCTTTGATTTCTTCCCAAGTTCCTTTTTCATAAAATCCCCTGTCCTCAATAAACTTAACATCACGTGAGACCATAACTTTACGAGAATTCGGGTCAAAACATTTGTAACCTTTCTGAGTGGTTGAGTATCCGATGAACATAGTCTTTACACTT
>CM071860.1:15790734-15806893 GCA_036759665.1 Gynandropsis gynandra
CTTAATATCAGGAAAAATTATTCTTAAAACTTTATTATGAGGGTGACCAAGACGAGCATGCCATAATGAGTTCATATTATCATGAGATGAATGTTTTGAGAACAATCCGGATATAAGATCACTCTTGAGATTGTCGAGAATGTAGAGACCATTTTTCAGCGATCCTTTACTGATGATCTCCTTGGTTTTAATATCATGTATCGAAAAATGATTAGCATCGAAATAAACAATGTAATTGAGATCTTTAGCTATCTTTTGAACAGATAATAGGTTATTAGAAAAACTAGGAACATAAAGAGCTGTAGAACTTTGATGAAACAGATTTATTTTTCCAATTCCTTTGATCGGCACGGTTTCTCCATTGGCAATAGAAACATTGCCTTGAGAGTGCTTAACATCTTCCAGAAGGCCACGCGATCTAATCATGTGGTTAGTAGCTCCAGAGTCAATTATAATAAAATCCTTTATCGAAGAGTTTAGAGAAGAGTTACCCGCATCCTCCGTATCAGTAGAAATTGATTTGTTGAAGAGATGCATCATTTTCTCGAAGTCGGCTTTGGTGATGTATTCGGTTTCGATAGCCGTGTTTGTTGTTTGCTTGTCTTGATAGCTTGCCTTTCCTTTATTCTTCAGATGAGGATGGAGAAGCACACAACGATCCTTCGTATGACCCTTTTTCTTACAATGCTCACAAAAATACACTTTCTTTGTGTTTGATCCTTTGAACGATTCATCGGGCCCTTTGAAGTTTCTAGTAGAGTCTGATCCTTTAGCAACATGAGCAACCTCCGTAAGTCCCTTGAATAGGCGATTGCTCCCTTCTTCTCTTTGGATCATAGAGCACACTTCCGTAAAGGAGGGTAACGTGGCCTGTCGAAGGATATGTTGAATTAGATGATTATAACTTTGATCAATTCTTGCTTGAGATTTATGAGAGCCCTCTTTACTTCAAATACTCGACTAAGGTTGGATTCATTGACATACACTTGCTTTAGCTCATCCCATAGCGCCTTAGGCGTTTCGTTGTGGCTATACGCCCGAAGAATACTTGGCTCCAATGAGTTTTGTAGAACAAATAAAGCGGTGAGATTTTCTTGTTCCCACTTCTCCGAGCCAGAGCTTAAATCGGTCGGTCGTGTGCATCCATTAGTGACATGGCTCCAAAGGCCACGCATACCTATGTTAGCTTTTGCAAGCTTAGCCCACACAGAATAATTGCTTCCGTTGAATGTAACGGAGATGTTTTTCCCAGCATCCATTGTAACAAATCTGTGGATATGAGAATCAAAGATAACAAGAAAAACAAGAAAGATACCCAAAATCTTAGGCTCTGATACCATAAAGATTAAGAGACAAAGAGAATACTAGTAAGAAGAGATTCAAAGAAGAAGATTATTTTTGATATGAAACAATGAAGGATGGTTACATATTTATACATGGTTTGGTCAAAGATAAAATAATCAGAGTAATTGTATAACAAATACCAAGATAAAGACTAAGGGAAAAACTAGGTGGGGAGAAGACCAAGAAAACATAATGGTCCTCTTGACCATTGACCATGCATTAATAACAGAGAAATCCCAGCAATGGCGAAAGTGGTACGAGAGCAAGGGAAATGGCGGGAGCGATTAGGGTAAAGCCGTTGGTTTTTTACTACGTCCTCGTCGGAATGTTAATGCAATGGCGGAAGCGCATAGGTCTGGAAATAGATGATCGAGAAGCGTCAAAATTTGTTAGGTAGAACATGGTTATTCAAATTTTATGTTCTTGTGAAAAGCGTCTACTCTCTGCTATATGCAACTGCATCAATGGAGCTCTCTATTCATTTGTGACTTCCATATGATTCCCGAAATGCTGCGTATTCCAATGATCTTTTGCTTCAATATCTGCATAGAACTGAGTCCACCATATTGCTTTGTATTATCAAAGAGCACATCAATTTCCAGGGTAGATCTGTTATTCATTTATTTGTGATATAATCTATGGCAGATTTGAGTATAAAATTTACTCCAAATTTTTGTTGTGGTCGCAGTCTACTCTGGACAGCCCACTACGGCATCTCTGTAATACTTATTGGGTGTTTTCAGGACACAGCTAATCTCGTCAACCAAAAAGAAATACAATGAAGGTGTAAGGCTTTTTGCTTTTTGGAAGAAGTCTGGGAAATATAATCTTCTCACGTAGTCATTAGCTTCAACTGCATTGTTCTGTTATTGTTGCTTGAAGACTCTCTAGAAGATCGCCTTAATAAGACTGAAGAGAAAGAAGAAAGTAAAGGAGAGTTGGATGATGGTAAGGTGAATGCGTAACATATGGCCTGAAAGACCCTTTATTTACTCATCAATCCATGCCATATTCAGAAAAGAGCTTTAGAAACTGGAGGCAAGGCTCTTCAATTAAAAAGCTAAAGAAGGACAAATCAGCAAATGTGATTGACCAGCACTATCTCAACAGCGCCGTGAGTAAACTGATAGAGATGTACTACTCTATCAGGATCAAACTGATAGAGATTTACTACTTGTAACCATAATACCCCTGTCATAACAAACCTCTAACCTCCAAAAATTCTCCCAACCCCTTCTGCTCAATAATTCTTCCAACCTTTCTGCACATTACAAATACCCCGCCCGTTAAAAAACACCTTGTCCTCAAAGTGTCGTCCGATGCAAATGGGTTGATGAACACAGTAGCTTCGGTGTTAGGCGGCCTCCCATGCGAATCTGTGGATGACGATGCGAACTTAGCGAAAGATGGTGCTGGACTCTTACGGGTGTCTCGAACCCTTGCCATGGGTTGACATAAACATAATGTTGGAATCAAAATCATGGTATGGACCCAACTTAATCATTTGCGAAGGAGGAGGTGCATCCATTATGGCCATTTGAACCATCGAATCAGACTGCTTTGGATTGAGTGTCTCCCATAACGTCTTCAAGGATAGTTTCAAATGACCAATCGTAGTGTTTCCTTGTAATACGATGGTAGAACACTTGAGCTAAAACCGGATAGTTTGAGCTTTCCAATAAATTTTCGTGTCCCAAGTGTTTCCAACCATTGCATTCCTAGAATAATATCTGAACTAACGAGGTCGAGCCGAAGAAAATTGGCCTTAAAGTCAACCTACGGCAATTTTACTCGAAGATTATGACATAAACCCAATCCTTTAAAGGTAAGACCATTACTCATAATAACACCATAGCCAAATGTACCCTCTGTCGGAATTGAGTGTTTGTGAACAAAATCCCATGGTATAAAGTTATGTGATGTGCCACAATCTATCATAATCACTACCTGAGCGCCTCTCACTATGCCAACAATCTTCACAATTCTGCCAGTTCTGAGACCAGCGTGAAAGGCTGTCGGCCAGTTCTTAAAATACATAAGTATTTGTTTTTTAATCTCTGTTTCATTTTGTATTAGGTCTACAGACGTAGAACAATGCATTCTTGAAGACTTTGAGAAACCATGTGCAGTTGAGTAGTATCACAACACCACCTGTAAGCTTTTACACAACTTAAGGATCCTGGTAGGAATTTTGCAAAAACTGGCCGAGTTTTATTAATCGAAAACAAGAAGAATAAGGTGGAAGCCTTTGATTCTCGTGTGCGCTCCTACACACGCCCCTTTACACCTGAATGATGCTAACTACTGCATAAAATGAATGAAATCCCCCCTCTACCCAGCTATATAGATCAAGTCTCATAAGAAACAACCTTCTTAAGAGCTGAATAACAAACTGTAACTAACAATCGGCCATAAACCACCTTGAATGGTGTTGCTTGAAGTGATGTATGGAACGATGTATTGAACCAAAACTTTGCCCAATGTAGATAATACTCCCATCTTCTAGGGTGAGCTCCGACAAAACATCGTAAATAGGTTTCGAGACAACGATTGACAACTTATATATGTCCGTCTGATTGTGGGTGGAATGCAGTGCTGAATCGAATCTTTGTTCCTGACAACTTGAACATCTCACGCCAAAATCCACTTTTTGTCTCTGTCGTATAGAATGAATTTGGGAAATCCATGAAGTCGTACGATCTCCTTGGTGAATAACCTGGCCACTTCTTCAGCTGAAAAGGGATGTTTAAGCCGAATGAAATGGTTGTACTTACTGAGTCGGTCTACACAACCATGATTACATTGTAACCCGAAGACCTCAGAAGACCTTCGATGAAGTCCATGGACATGTCTTCCCAGATCTGTCGCGGAATTTCCAATGGCTGAAGTAACCCTGCGGGAGACAATGTGGAATATTTCTGGGTCTGACACACTGGACAAAGAGCAACATACTGTTGTATTTGTCTTCTCATTCCTTTCCGATAAAACAATCCTTGGATGCGCTTCAAAGTCTTCAAAACCCCTGAGTGCCTTCCTCCATGTCCATCATGTAACTCCGTGAGGATGAGGGAAATATATTTCGAGTCTCTGGAATCACTATTCAGCCCTTATACATCAAGCGACCATTACAGATATGATAATGGAGATGATCCCTTTGATTATTACTGAGATCCTTCCAAATCTGCCCAAGCTCTGAATGTAATATTATCTCGTCCTGTAAATTCTGAAATTATAGTACATGTGGCACAGATAAGTCACACAGTTTGCAGGATAATTCATCGGCTACCTTATTTTCCCTTCCCGGCTTATATACGATGTCGAAATTGAACCCAAGAATCTTTGTCAGCCATCTCTGATACTCGATGTTAATCTCATTTTGCTCGAGCAGGAATTTCAAGCTCTTTTGGTCCGTGCACACCTGAAATTTTCGTCCCAACAGGTAGTGTCGCCATTTTTGTATTGCGAATACAATCTCCATCAATTCGCGCTCGTAAACCAGTTTGAATTTATCTCGGGTTGTTAATCCTCGATTGAAGTATGTGATTGGTCTCTTCTTTTGCATTAAGACTGCTCCTAAACCTGTACTCGACGCATCAGTCTCAACAACAAAGATGTCCTTGAAGTCTGGCAAAATTAAAATTGGAGTTGTAATCATGGCCTTCTTAAATTCTCGAAAAGCCTGTTCTGCCTCTGCATTCCAGTGGAATGCGTCTTTCTTCAGTAGCTCGGTAAAGGGTTTGGCTATAATACCATAGTGTCTTGCAAATCTCCTGTAATAACCCGTTAAACCCAAGAACCCACGCAACTCCTTCACAGTTCTTGGGGTCTCCCGGGTTGGCATTGCTTATGTTTTATTCGGATTCATGAATACCCCTTTTTTAGATATCAAATGGCCCAGATATTCTATTGAGGTTATACTGAAACTGCATTTCTTTTTGTTGGCGTACAAACTTGTGTTGCCTCGGATACTGGAGAACCTACTGTAAGTATCTGCAGTGGTCGTGTAGAGTCCTGCTATAGATGAGGATATCATCAAATAAAACAAGCACATTTTTTGGAGGAATGGTTGAAATATCTGGTTCATTAGAGCTTGGAAAGTGGCAGGTGTGTTCGTCAATCCGAAGGGCATAACAAGGAATTCATAATGTCCATCGTGTGTGTGAATCGCAGTTTTCGCTACATCCTCCTTCTTCATGAGTATTTGATAATATCCAGCTCGTAAATTAAGCTTCGAAAACCACTCAGCCTCATGACGTTCGTCGAGCAGCTGATTTATTATCGGTATGGGAAATTTATCCGGAATCGTGACTCGATTAAGAGCTCGATAATCTACACAAAAGCGCCAACTTCCATCCTTCTTTCGGACTAACAATACTGGACTGGAAAACGGGCTTTGACTTGGCTGTATAATCCCCACAACCATCATTTCTTTCACCAACCTTTCAATCTCTTCTTTGTGAGTGTGAGGGTATGGATAGGGCCTAACACTGATCGATCCCGCCCCTTACTGTAATAGAATCTGATGTTCATGTCCCCTTGACGGCGGTAACCCTTCTGGATCAGCAAACACATCTGCATATTGTCCCAATATGTGTGTAATCTCCACCGATTCATTATGCCTCGAAGTTGCTGTATGGGTTATGTTAAGCAATTCGACCCAATATTCTTGAATGTTCTCCGTTTTGTTTTGATCAAACTTTTGAACGATATTAATGAGTTATTGAGAGTGGGATCTCCTTTTAATAAAACTTTCACTCCCAGGAGATGGTAAGACATCTCAAGCTTAGCAAAATCCATCTGTATTTGGCCTAGGGTCTGCAGCCATTAATGTTTCAGAGGACTCCGGCAGCATCAAGTTGTGAAATCAAGCCCTCCATCCTGGTCTTAATCCCGATTTAGTGCAAGCGGTGAAAGGTAAACACACGATTCCCTCCGATTGTAACAAAATAGTAGAAATTAGGGTTCGAATTAGAGAGAAAGGGGGAAAATTGAGAGTTAGGGTTTTGAAATTTTTGAGTGAATAATACCTTAAACTTCATTGATCTGTTCTTACATATTATATATGGGTTCTACCCATTACAAAATTAGGCTCCTATTCTAGTGATAATGTTGTTTGATTCCTTGCCATTTTTAGGCACAAAACCATGTCTGACGACATGTACAGACAGTAGCATGTATGTTCTTCTTCTGGTGGTTTAGGTAGTAGCTTCCACTCCAGCTCGTCTTCATGCTTCCTCTTCAGTAAGCTGTCCTTCCTGACAGCTCATGTGGTCCCCTTGAACCTGGGTGTAACGGTTGTACTTCTATCATCATACACTCCTCATCTTCTTGCTCTGAACCATCCTCCTGTTGATCCCCATTTTCAGGTTGCTGAAGGTGCTCAACTCCTTCAATCTCCCTCATGAACATCTTCGTCACAACCCCCAGCTTCCTCCTTAGTTCCTTAAACCTCTTAGTGCCAAGTGACTTGGTTAGGATGTCTGCAAGTTGTTCCTCTCCTGGAATGAACTTTAATTGTATAATCCCATCCGTGACAGCCTCCCTCACAACATGAAACTGAATTTGAATATGCTTCGTTCTCTTATGATCAACCAGATTCCTTCCAATTGCAATAGCTGACATACTATCACTGTAAATCTCCACACTCCTGCTCATATCATATCCAAATTCTTCCAATAATCTTTTCAACCACACCGTGTGGTTTGTGGCTGCAAACAGGGCTATATACTCAGCCTCTGCGGTGGATTGGGCAATAATACTCTACTTCTGCGTAACCCACGAGAACATCGCACTTCCAATGTTAAAACAATACCCGGTCATGCTTCTTGAATCATTCAGACTTCCAGCAAGGTCTGAATCCGCATATCCAACTAAACCAAACGTTTCAACACTTTTAAACATAAGACCATAGTCCTTAGTTTCAGATATTTACCTCAATACCCGTTTGGCCTCTTGTAGACTCCTTTCCGTGGGATTTGCATTACTTCTCGAAAGATAGGAGACTGAGAATGCTATATCTGGCCTTGTTGCTGCCGGATATAACAACCCCCTACCATACTCCGGTATTTTGTTGGATTTGTTAGCTCAACACCTTCTTCACACCTTTAGAGTTTCTCATCCCAAATCTGTCCAATAGGTTTTCTGCATACTTGGCTTGACTTAGAAATACTCCCTCTTGTACATAACTCACTTCAAAACCAAGAAAATATTTCAGCCTTCCCAAGTTGCTCATCTCAAAAGTTTGACTCAACTTCTGCTTGAACTCCTCTATCACCATTTCATCACTTCCAGTGATGATTAAATCATCAACGTATAAACATATTATCAACAGCTTCTTCCCCTTCTTTTGTAAATACATCGCTGTGTCACAATTACTTCTTATGCATCCCTCACTTATAAAAAAATGAGTCTATCTTACTGTACCAAGCTCTCGGAGCTTGTTTCAACCCATACAAGGCCTTCCTTAACCTTAGCACCTTGTCTTCAGCTCCATCAACCTCATATCCTGGAGGCTGACTCACATAAACCTCTTCTTCAATTTCCCCATTTAAAAACGCAGACTTGACATCTAATTGATGCAAGCTCCATTTTTTTTTTGAGCTGCCACTGCAATAACAGTCCTAATCGTGTCATGCCTAGACATAGGAGCAAACGTTTCAGTGGACCCACGAGCCATTAATCTGGCCTTTAGCTTCTATACCTTCCCGTTCTCATCAGTTTTTATCTTATAAATCCATTTAACACTGATTACCTTCTGGTTTTCAGGTAGATCAGTGAGCTCCCACATCCCATTTTTGTTAATCATCTCCATTTCCGTGTCCATGGCATCTCTCCATCCTTCTCTGTTACAGCTTCTTCAAATGAGTTAGGTTCCTCCATAGTAAGATAGCACCCTTCATACACTTGATAGGTCTCCTCACTCCTCGGCTCAGCATCCTCATAAACATCACTCAAACATCTCATTTTGTGTACCAGCCTTGAGGAACTCCCACTGGTTCCTCCTCCTTCTCTGCTTCTTGATTGTGTTTGATTGAGTCTAAAAGGAATAGGTGAGAATTGAGGTGCTCCCCCACTCCCTCTAGAACTCTGTCCAGTTTGAGGTGTTGTTGGTACTGAATAGATTGGTTGTGTATTCACTTGCTATGGATGCCCTCTAGAAATGCAGCTGCGAATCACAAACTGCTCCTTTATTTCAGTTTGTGTATCCCAACTCCAGCCTTTGTTTTCTTCAAACACCACATGCCTTGCCACATCCACTTTGCCCGAGTTGATTTTGTACACTCTATAACCCTTACTCATGTTGTTGTAACCCACAAAAATAGCCTTTTCAGACCTCATATCTAATTTTCTCCTTTGTTGTGATGGTATCATCACATGGCAAAGACACCCAAACACACGGAGATGGCTTACAGAAGGTTTGTGGCCACTCCACACTTCCAGTGGTGTCTTGTCCTTCAATGCCCTTCTAGGCATTTTGTTTTGCAAGTAAGCTGAAGTAAAAACCCCTTCAGCCCAAAACCTATTCGGTAAACCCTTATCCTTCAACATGATTCGTGTCATGTCTAGGAGGGTTATATTTCTTCTCTCTGCTACTCCATTCTGCTGTGGAGAGTAAGCAACACTAAGTTGTCGTTGAACACCATGCTCCTCCAAAAAAATCATTAAATTCCTTAGTGTTAAACTCCCCTCCTCTATCAGACTGCAACTTCTTAAGTTTCTACCCGGTATGATTCTCTACCAGAGAGCTAAATTTCTTATAGATGCCAAACACATCTGATTTCAATCTCACAAAGTAAACCCACAACATGTGGGAATAATCATCCGTCAACGTTAGAATATACAGACTTCCATCAAGTGATGGAGTCTGCATCAAACCACACAAATCAGTGTGAATGAGGTCCAATATCCCCTTGGACTTAGCTTCAGATTCCTTAGGAAACTCCTCCCTAGTTTGTTTCCCTTGAACACATGCCTCGCACACCTCCTTAATCACCTTAAATTTAAGTAATCCTTTAACCATGTCTCGGTTCTGCATCTTCTACAAATTATGCAATTCAGCATGTCTGAAACGCCTGTGCCATAGATCGGAAACATCCATTTGATTCGCCATATTAGCTCCCTCTACTGCTATAGTCCATTTTAGCGGATAAGCTTTCTTTACCATCTGTACTTCAGCCACTTTACCACCATTTTTATCACGTATAACACACTTTGATTTTGAAAACTCCACATGATACTCGTTTCTCACCATCTGAGGCATGCTCAGCAGGTTTTTGTCTAAGCCAGGGACCAAGAAAACCTCCCTGATTGTTCTCTTGCCCTTCTTAGTAACAACTTCAATGTCCCTTTTACCTTCAATCACAAGGGTTGCTCCATTGCCAACCCTTATAGGCACCTTAAATGTTCTGTCCAACGTAGTAAAATAATCTTCTTCCCAGGTCATGTAATTCGTTGCCCCACTGTCTATGAGCCATACATCATCATCAAAGTTCTGATGTGCTACATGAGTTGCAGTGAATAGAGAGTTGTCCTCCTCCTACTCCTCTCTATTCATCTGAGCTTGGTTTGATCCAGGTCTCTTAGACCTGCAATCCCTTGAAAAATGGCCATGTTTTCCGCATGTTTAACATTCTTTCTTGGTCTTGAAAGTCTTGAAACTTTCAGACTATCTCTTTGCCCCTTGTTTCTGAAATAACATTGTGACTCCACATGGTTATCTTTTTTACAAATCTCACAAAACTTCTTAACCTTAAACTTGAAATCTAGTTTCCCATAACCCTTTTTACTAGTGTTACCCTTCTGCACAAATTTTTGTGACTTAGCTTTAGCTTGAAAAGCTCCTTCCAGCCCTCCATTCCTTTCATCCAATCTAAACTCCTGTGATTGTAAAGCTATCACCAGCTCTCCTACAGTCAATGTAGAGAGATTCTTCGTTTGTTCAATGACTCCCGCGTAGGGATCAAAACGTTCCTGCAATAAACACAACATCTTGGACACAGTCGCATCTTCTTTTATGTCATCACCGAAAGCTTTTATCTCATTACTTAGCTCAGTGATTTTGTTAGCAAAATCCTTGATGCTCTCCTTCTCTCCTTGCTTGAGAGTATAGTAATTTGCTCTTAATCTCTGCAACTTTATCATAGTAGCTTTTGGATCACCTTGGAACCTCTCCTTCAACAAGTCCCATGCTCCCTTTGAGGTATCACAAACTGATAAATGGGCAGCAAATATCTCCTCAAACACTGCACTATAGAGCAATTCAAGTGCAGTCTGATCCTTCTCGTCTATTGCCTCCCATGAAAGCAACTCTTTCTTCTACTCCTCTATGGGATCCTCACCTATTTTAGGCATTTTAGGCATGCCTTCAGTCACCACCTTCCAAAGTCCCTTGGACCTTAACGTGGCTTTGATTTTAATGACCCAAAGTCTGTAGTTTCTTCCATCAAAAACTGTAACTGGTGCATGGTTCTGCATTTTTTTAAAAACTTCCCTTCTTGTATTGTTTCTTGTTCAACGTCTAGTGATGTATTGTGATGTTTTTTGTGCGCTTGTACTTCCTCACGGCCTTGAGAACCGGTGAGGCTCTGATACCACTGTTGTTTCAGAGGACTCCAGCAGGATCAAGCTGCGAAATCAAGCCCTCCATCCTGGTCTTAATCCCGATTTAACGAAAGCGGTGAAAGGTAAACACACGATTCCCTCTAATTGTAGCAAAATAGTAGAAATTAGGGTTCGAATTAGAGAGAAAGGGGGAAAACAGAGAGTTAGGGTTCTGAAATTTTTTAGTGAATAATGCCTTAAACTTCATTGATCTGTATGGGTTCTACCCATTACAAAATTAGGCTCCTATTCTAGTGATAATGTTGTTTGATTCCTTGTCATTTTTAGGCACAAAACCATGTCTGAAGACATGTACAAACAGTAGCATGTTTGTTCTTCTTCTAGAGTGGTTTAGGTAGTAGCTTCCACTCCAGCTCCTGTTCATGCTTCCTCTTCAGTAAGTTGTCCCTCCTGACAGCTCCTATGGTCCCCTTGAACCTGGGTGTAACGATTGTACTTCTGCCGTCACACACTCCTCTTCTTGCTCTGAACCATCCTCCTGTTGATCCCCATTTTCAGGTTGCTGAAAGTGCTCAGCTCCTTTAGCCATTGCACTCCTAAAATGAAATCAGCACTCCCTAGCTATAACGGAAAATAATCACAGGCAATAATCGAATCTTGGACCGAAACTGTAACTCCCTTGCATATGCCCATTGTATTCACTGTTAGCCTCGTACCTAATGATACACCATATCGTTTGGTGTATTCCGAAACGAGTCTAAGGCGTTCTACCATTGTCTCGGCAATGAAGTTATGAGTTGCACTTGTATCCACCATCGCGAAGATTTCATGTGCTCCTATTTTCCCTTGCAATTTTAATCTAGTCGGGGTCGACAACCCGACTACAGAATTGAGATAATTCCGCTAATTCGGTGGCTTCGTCTAGAAGGTCTTCTAATTCCTCTTTCCATTCATCCTCAGCCTCGGGAAATTCTTCCTCAGTGGTCACCAATATAACCTATAATTCACTTTGTTTGCACTTGTTATTGTAAGAGTATCATTCATCACATCGGAAACAAAGCCCTTTCATCTTCCTCTCATCAGCTTCTGCCTCTGACAATCGACAGAAATTATTTCGCCGATTATTTCCGCGGTTGTCTGAATTATTGTCGCGGTTTGCCAGTGGTGTAGTAAGCAATTTAGGTCCCATGTTACTCGCCTTAAATTGTCTTGAAGCCATATTTCGTCCCTGATAATTGTTTCCTAGCCCTCTCACCACCGAGACCTGACTGCGACACGCAAAACCTCCTGACTTCGTATCTCCCTCCGATGAAACCAGTTCAGTCGAATCCAATTCACAATCTTCTAAGTGAAGTGTTGTATCGATTACATCCTGTAATCCCTTGTGGATTGAGCACTCGCACCATTTTCTTCAAACTCGGCTTCAATCCACTCATGAATGCACTGACCAACATGATGTCTGGCAAACTATTAATCTGAGAAACAAGATCTTCGAATTCCATCAGATAATCGTAAATCGAAGCTGACTGCTTCAACACAAACAGTCTATCACTAGGTGAACCGATTTTGATCCCACCGAAGCGATTAAAAAGGCTCATCTTAAATTCATTCCATTCGAAGAATTTCCGCCGAGATTTTTGCCAATTATACCATATCAAAGCCATACCTTCAAGATTCATCGATGGGAGCAGAAGCTTCTCCTCCTCACCGTAGTTGCCCACCTCGAAGCATCGCTCCGCTCGAGCGATCCAGTTCAATATATTTGTGCCTTCAAACACCGACATCTCAATTTTCTTTCAGTTAGAATCCGCATTCTGCAGAACTCCGTGATCGGCTTGTTGTTCTGCATTTAGGGTTCAACATTTTCTGGAATTTGTACCTCATGTTGAATACCTGGATTTTCCGCAGCTGAGGTTCCCTCCGTTTCCGGTAATTTTTGCTGCACCTTCACTAATTTCATCAAATCTACTACTGCTTGTTGTAAAGAATCAATCTTTTCCTTGACCGTTCCCATCTCCTGGCTCTGATCTTTGATATAACCTCGATGAGTGATCAAGCGTTCATTGATAGCATCAACCGCATCTCCCAATTGCAAGGTACTCCTCGTCATCCGTGTTGAATCGAAATGCTCTGATACCAAGTTGGTAGGAATTCTGCAAGAACTGGCCGAGTTTTATTAATCGAAAACAAGAAGAACAAGGTGGAAGCCTTTGATTCTCATGTGCACCCCTACACACGACTTTTTACACCTGAATGATGCTAACCACTGCATAAAATGAATGAAATAATCCATCCTCTACCCAGCTATATAGATCTAGTCTCATGAGAAACAACATTCTCAATAGCTGAATAACAAACTGTAACTAACAATCCAGCTAACAAAGTAGAACAGAAAATGAAAAATACGAAGCGACTCAACATTAGTAAACTACCTATTGTTTTCTCCTCTTGAAACCGCAAGATGTCTTCTCTCTCTTGTCTCAATACATCCTTCTTTAGTGCTTCCTTTTCTTCCTCATATCTTACTCTTGCTTCTTCTTCCTCATATAAACCGAATAAGGCTTATCAGATCCATCCCCCGAGGGAGTCAGACATGATAATTTTTTTATCATTCGGATCGAGCAAAAATTAAGACATTTTTAATACTTATAATGGGTAATGCCACCTCTCTACCTTATGAAGTTTTTATCCATCTACAACTTGTTGTTCTCCCTTTCATTTATACTCAGGGTTAAACTGAAGATATTGAGCAGTTTCAACACCCTGTAGGAGCAACAAGTTGCAGAACAGAGCACACCAGAACAGGGAGCTGAGGAATGATGTTGGGAAAATCAAACAAAGAAAAAGCAAGGACAAGGAGCTGGAGCTGGAGCATGAACTTGAAGCATGGACAGAGACATGAACATACGCAGGAGCAACCAGATCAAGACCAGAAGGAATATTACTAAAACAAGGAGTAAAATAGGTTTTGTAGGATGTTAAACAAAACCTGTTGTTTTGCTATTATTAGTAAGTGTGTGTTGCAACGGTTGTGTTAGCATTAATATGCTAATAATGACATCTACATATATATATATATATATATATCCTTTTGTAAGTGGAAGATTAATCTAAGGCATTTTTCAGAAAAATTGCATTACCTCTCTTCTTCCTCTTCTCTTCTCCTCTCTTCTCGGTTGTTCAATTTCAGACGAGTTGTTGCTGGGAATCTGCATCACCTTCTCGCCTTTTTCTTTTCGCCTGCACAAATCAGAAAACAGAGATGAAATTGGGGATCAATAGATGCAGTGAGATCACTGCTTAATGTCCTTAAATTAACAATAGTGGTATGAGAGCTCTACCGGTTCTCAAGGTCGTGAGGGAGCACAAAGGGCACAAACCAAGCAAAAAACTAAAGCACTAGACCAAGCACAAGAGTGAGCACAAAGGAGTTTTACATTAAAATCAGAAACAGAAACAACCAAGGTACATTTTCTAAACCCATACACTGATACTGATTTACTACTAGTTAAAAGAAGAAGCAATGTTGAACGAGCCTCTAGTTCCAATATTTGATGGAAGAAACTATAGCTTATGGGTTATTAAAATGAAAGCTACATTGAGATTAAAAGGACTTTGGAAAGTAGTAACTGAGGGCATTCCTAAGATGCCAGAGATAGGAGAAGATTCTTCAGAAGAACAAAAGAAAGAACTATCCTTATGGGAAGTTGTTGATGAGAAAGATCAAATTGCACTTTAGCTTCTTTACAGTGCAGTTTCTGAATAAATCTTTGCAGCTCACCTATCCATTTGTGATACCTCAAAGGCTGCCTGGGACTTGCTCAAGGAAAGGTTCCAAGGTGATCCGAAAGCTGCAATGATAAAATTGCAGAGAATGAGGGCCAATTATTACACTTTTAAATAAGGGGAGAAGGAGACCATCAAGGATTTCGCTAATAAGATCACTGAACTAAGCAATGAGATGAAGGTGTTTGGTGATAATCTAAAAGAAGATGCCCTGGTATCCAAGATGTTGTGTTCTTTACAATAACATTTTAATCCCTACGTGGGAGTCATAGAACAAACTAAAGACCTATCCACACTAACAGTAGGAGAGATTGTTATAGCTCTATAGTCTCAGGAGTTCAGACTTGATGAGAGACATGGAGGGCTGGAAGGAGCATTCCAAGCCAAGGCTAAAAGTCAGAAATATACTCAGAAGGGTAACACAAGTAAGAAATGTTTGGGAAACCAGAATTCAAGTTTAAGGGCAAGAAATTGTGTGAGATTTGTAAGAAGGATAACCATGTGGAATCACAGTGTTATTTCAGAAACAAATGGCGAGAAAAACCTAATGGTTTCAAGCAATACAAGACTAAAAAAGAATGCTATACGTGTGGCAAGGTAGGCCATTTTTCAAGGGGTTGCAGAGTTAAGAAAGGCACACCAAATCAAGCACAAACCAGCAGAGAGGAAGAGGATGACAACTCCTTATTTACAGCAGCTCACATTTTTCATCAGACTTTTGAAGATGATGTTTGGCTGATCGACAATGCGGCAACAAACCATATAACCAAGGAGGAGAGCTTCTTTACTAGCCTTGGCAGATCATTCAATGTGCCTATCAAGGTTGGAAATGGAGCTACATTGGTCACAACTGGAAAGGGAGATATTGATGTGTTGACTAAGAAGGGAAGGAAAACAATCAAAGATGTTTTTATGGCCTCTGGTCTTGATAAGAATCTGCTTAGTGTTCCACAAATGGTGAAGCATAGATACAAAGTTATGTTTACAGAGGACAAATGTGAGATCAAAGGTAAGAATGGAGAAAGGATTGTTGAAGTACCCAAGGGGAAGAAGGCATATCCTTTGAAATGGAAGCTGGCAATAGAAGGAGCGAGAATGGCTGGTGAAACTGATCTCATTGAATTATGGCACAAGAGACTGGGTCATGTAGGCCTACACAATATTCAGAAAATGCAAGAACAAGATATGGTGAAGGGGTTACCGAAGTTTAAGGTAACTAAAGGGATTTGTGAGGATTGTATGCAAGGGAAACAATGCAGGGAGGAGTTTCCTAAAATTTCAAAAGCTAAGGCAGAAGGAATTATGATGAGGGCATTACAACGACCTACGACCCTAAAGAAGGAGAGGAGCGCGACAAGGAAGAGCCGAGCATGGATCACGACGAGGATGAGCCTAGTATAGGCGAGACAAGCATGGGAGCGGATGGAGAGCTAGGAGAAGATGGATCACACATTGCCATGCCGGTGGT
>CM071860.1:15820072-15843549 GCA_036759665.1 Gynandropsis gynandra
AAGATGTGGCTCGGTGACTAGGAGAGTTGTTAGGAAAGTTTTTAGGAAAGTTGTTAGAGTTGGTTGGGATGCGTCCTAGATTTAAGGAATGCACTTGGGGAAGTCGGTTTGAGTGAGATCTGGGTGCGTGGTGGGCAGATCCGTGGTGGTGAGACGACGAGACCAAAAGAAATTCACCGGAAAATGAGTCAGCCGGCGGTGCAAGACAAACGGTTGCACGGGACACAACCATGGATGGGGCGACGGGACGCGACCGTGGATGGGGCGACGGGGCGCAGATGAACGGGCAAGGTAGATCCGTGCTGGTGGGGCGACGGAGGAGCAGCTGATCCGAGGGGTGAGACGTCGGAGCAGCGGCGGAGGGTGGGCTAATTGCGGCGGCCGGACCGATGATGGTGCGGCGATTAGGGTTGGCCGAGAAAGAGGAAGTGAGTGGTTTCATCGTGAGACGATTTTAGCTCTGATACCATGTGAATGGTAATCTAAATTGATTGATTAATGAAAAGCCATAAACGGCTATATATACAAGAGATTAATGGTATGACCTAATGAGAGAATAGTAAATTACAAATATACCTTTTATACAATAATATCCTAATATCCTTATAGAATCTGCATCACCTTCTCGCATTTTTCTTTCTGCCAACACAAATCAGAAAACAGAAATGAAATTGGGGATCAATAGATGTAGTGAGATTACTACTTAAGGTCATCAAATTAACAACATAAACTGTGTTGGATCTTTGGTTGCTGGTGGGTTCTCAGATTCATCTTTGAAGGTGATATATCCTTTGATTATCAATATATATTGCTTTTTCTTGTTTTCTTCTTTTTCAAGATTATAATAAGTGTGAATTATGCTATTCAGGCCTGGGACATGGCTAAGATTGGGCAAGGTGGCAACTGTACTTGCTCTAATTGTTTTGGTAAAATTGTGGTCATATTTGAGACATATATTGATATTCACAATAGAGTAGGGGGTTCATGTTATATAGTTCACCTTTGTTCCCTCATTTCAGCTGCTTTGGGTGAAAATGATGCAAGTGATCAAAACCGTAGGATTGAGTGGCACAAAGAGCAGTTATACCTTATTCATTGGTCGCTGAGGGCCAGTTACTCGGCCACCTTTAATCGTTCCTGGGATTTAATTTTGTCATCTTCAGCAGATACGACAAGTATATATTTCCCTTCATCACTCTCCCCGTTTATTTACTTGCACGCTAAGTAATCAACCATTTGTATTTCCATCTCGGTGTGTTACAGGAGTCATAACTATCCAGTATGGAATGCACAGGTGCAATTATTTATTGGTATATATATTTCTTTTACATTCACCTGAATTTGTGGTGCACTAACATGTCTATTTGCTCATGGTATGATGCAGTTTAGTCCTTCAGGGCACTACTTTGCGAGCTGCTCTCATGATTGCACAGCCTCTGCGAATTACGGCATGACATTTATCGGATGTCAATGTGAGCTTCTTCTCCTTCCACTTCTTCGGGGCAAACTTAATACTGTTTGATTGAAACATTGATCTGTCTTATTGGTTCATTAATAAGTACCTTTACTGTTCTGCTAAACCCCTCGAAGCCACGACCTACAGTGGTCAAATACTTTGAATTGTTCTTAGTGTAACTATCTTCATTGTTTAGTTGCTATGCCCCTCATATATTGTCATGGTTCAGTCAAAACAGTTTGAATTGTTACTGATACTCAGAAGAAGTATCTTCACTGCTTAATTTTGCTATGCCCCTTGAGGTTATTTCTCAGAATAAACAACATTTTTTGTAGACCCGGGGATAGTGATCATTGCTGCTTACTTTGCTATGCCTGATGAAGTCATCTTAAAAGTGTTTCATTAAAGTAGTTGAAATGACATTGATGCCAGAGATAAGTATCTCCACAATTCATTTGGTTAGCTATTCATGAGTCTTACCTTCTATATCTTGCGGATGCTTTGATTTCAGTGTGTACAGTGGCATGCCAATTGTAATTACATTGCAACCGGTTCTATAGCACCGAAGGGTTAGACTCCGGGATGTCCAAACTGGGGAGTGTCAGGATTTTCATTGGCCACAGGAGCCATACTTTTGTCGATATCAATGTCACCCGATGGCATATATATGGTATCTGGTGAGGAAGATGGCACCATCATGATAAGGGGCCTTTCAACGTTCGCTGTATCATTCCTCTCATGGGCCATATCTAGTGTGGGGGCTCTTTCTTTCAAGACGCGAAACAATCATTACTGGTCATGCGTGACTTCGTTTAGTAATTGAGTGGTCAACTGGTTAGTAAAATTTCACCAACTTATACAGGAATGGTCCATGGCATGTTGCTCTATGGATTATGTCCTCGGCAACGTTATTTCAAAGGGTCGATTGTGTTCTTAGACCATGTTGGAGACTGAATTTTATCAACTTGTAGGTTGTCTGCGTTGCAAAACAGATAATTGAGGTCCTTTAGAGTTGAAATGTAGAGAAGTTCCACAGCATCTTATTATTTGATGGGTTGATGGAATATATCTCTGTTGGCTCCCTCCCCTTCAAAGCTAGAACTTGGAGGTGGGTTTTGGGTTTAGACAATTGGTGTAAGCCTAGTAAAGGTTGGGTTTTGTTGCATCTTTATGTGTTTGATCCCTCGTGGTAATCCAACAGCTACTACAGTGGCCTATACCCTGCACCCGAACTTGTTCTGTTTTCTGAAATGTCATACTCTCTTTATGTTTATCTATCAATTTTGTTAAATGCATCATTTTCTGGTTCTGCGTGAATCGGCTCATGCTCAAGGAAAAGTGATCTAGAAGAGGATTTGCAGTCAATCTCCGAGACAACTTGATACAAACCAAAGTTCATGTCTCACGTACAATTGTATCCAAGTACCCTGGATTATTCGAGCGAATCCAACTCTTCACCTAATTCCATATATTTTCTTATATATTCTTGAGTACATCCTAACCATCGCTTATACAAGGCACATGGAGCCAAAAAATTGCAATTTAAATGATTAATAAACAGAATCAGAAACATTGCAATGAATAACAAAAACAACTACTATGCATTCTTCTCACACCCCACGCATCTTCCTTCTAACCATCCTCTTCTTGGTCATATCTTATCAAAATCTCACTTAGATATTGCGGTGGTAGTTGTTGTTTGTAATCTGACTTATGCTATGGCCATGCATGCATATTTTTCTAATGGATAGAAAGTACCACTGTTTATCATATCAATATGTAGGTTATCAGCATTGTGGAGCTCAAATCCTTAAAAAAAGTAAAACACAATGTTCTTCACAATTTGTAAGTGTGGAAAAAACTGATGACTGAAACAAGAAAATGACGATGGATAAATGCAAGGTCTTTCATGTAACGACATTCAGTGACCAGAACTTCCAATCTCATGGGTTAAAACTTAAAAAAAATCAGAAAAATGGAGAATCCAAAGAGCAAGAAGAATTGCAATTGAGGTGGTCAGCCATATCCTGTTTTCCACCTTGAGAATAAGGTCGCTTTCATTGGAGTTGGTATTAATAAGATATGGACTCATCTAAAGGAACATGGCGTGGGTGTGGAAAAGAATGCATAATGGTCGTTTTTTTATACAGTAGTTTCTATCATAAATATATGGAGTATCGGTTCTCTCAAATCACCAAAATTAATTGTGAGAGAGATATGAACATCTTTTCGTATCACAACTGTAAAGCGAAGATTCAAATAAGAGAATCATTCACCATTACTAATTATACTATCCGAGTAAAGCCTGTTAAGATTATGGCAATCCCAATATGAGCTTTGTTAACAATATGTTGTGTACATGCAGAAAGTACAAACCTCTTTCTTGTAACAAAAATGAAACAGAAGAAAAGTGAATATGTAAGGAGCGAGAAGAGAATGTACAACTCAGTTTTGTGAAGTCAACGTCATGAATAACACATTTACCCTAATGATGATCAAAGCTCAACTCGTACCGAACTCCAAAAACCATTCATGTTCTTCCAAGGCGATATTAAAACCATTGCAAATTTGTCATTCTCGCAATATGTTGAAGACGCTCCTCCAACAGCAAAATGTAGCCAAGCTTATTTAATGGATCAATTTTAAGCATCATTTACCTCAAAAGTGCATTGCTTTCACATTACCAAAGCTATAGTAGTGGTAAACGTAAGTTCTTATAATTCCCTAATCGTTCGATTTAACAATCTCGAAGGGGGCAAAAGGATAATAAAACCACAACCATTTCAATCTACTATTGTTGTTGACCCAAAAGAAAGAAAAAGCGACGAATAAAAATATTAAATATGCTCACCGAGTAAGTGTTCCCAAGCAACACCAAAAGAGAATCTTAGAACTAATATAACGAATAACCAATGAGTTTGCTTCCATGTTTTGGGAGAACAAAACATATAATTCTAAAGTACCGAGGAGCACACATACACATAATATATATATATATATATATGTTAAAAAAGTTTACGTCAGTCCATAAACCAAAACAAGAAAATAAATAAGTAATAAAAAAGGGGTAACCACTATTTCACAAAATGCCACGACAAATTATTTTCCTAATCCAAATAACCAAATAATATTAGACAACGAGACCACATGTGGAATGGAAGACTATGATACCCAACAGGGTCGACCTCATATTTGTTCTACCCAAACATATAATGAAGTTCATGTATAAAGGAAGATTGCTAACCTTTTTAATTAATTGCTTGCTTCGGTGAACGGAGTCCTTGTATGTTCAATTAGAATTTACTCCTGAAATGAAGAGTCAAATGTCGGAAACTAGTCTTACATATATGCAAATTCGAACAAGCATCATGTATCTTTCGCCCTTTTGTTGTTGAAGGAGCAACAAAATATCCATAGATAGATTAGTCTTCGAATTTCAAAAGCATGTGACAAGATGAAATGATCGATCCAACATAATAGACATTCGTATTTCATAAATCTAGATTCATAAATCTAGATTCGGTTGACAAAAATTCATGCCAGTCACAATTTTTTAAACACAAATTTACATTTCTCTAGCAACAAATAATATTGGTTATGTTAAGCAAAATCCATGCAAATAGAGTAACCTATTTATTGATTTATTATGATAATCCAATGCATTAAAAAAACTAAATACTTCAAGCTTCAAGCCAACGCTGTAGTACTGTCTTTTGACCAAAAAAAAACTATCATGTTAGAAAGTTACGATAACTTATCTCATATCGATAGGATATGAACTTTGAATATATAAGGTATTGGACAACCCTAAACTTTTGAATCAGTTTTTAGAATTAATTAGACTCAAACTCATATTTGATCGTAAACAACTAAACTAACATTTAAATGATATCTTTGAAGACTATGACAAAAGACTTATACAACCTACATCTAGAATTTAGACATTGATAATAGGAAAGAATAATTAAGTTGTACCTCCACTCCCACCTAAATCGAAATTAAGATAAAACTATGTAAGATAATACCAACTTGGATTAGGTATGTTATGAAATGCATATGTCATCCTCGCTACCACTAACATTGAATATATATATATAGCTGGATTAATTAACCATATAAACTCTAACAATAATTATTACTGAATTGGATGTAACTTACCCTTTCAATTGATGCCTATATTTGGATCTTATCATCAATCACCTTGAATCATATATAGTGCATAATACAAGAATAACAGGAAAAGAAAGTGTGAGGGCTATGACGATGATGATGTTGTGATGAAGATGATGATGATGATCATGATGAAATCATGGGGTTCAAAAGAACAAGCATATTATTACAAGATGCTAGACTTATATGATCAATTGGATGCCAAGAAATGTATACGTACCCAAGAATGAAGCAAGGGACCATGCTAGATGAATAATATATATATACATATAATTTATTAATTTACCAACTTAAAATATTGGACCACACTCTAACAGTTATAATATATATATATATATATATGCAAGTTGGTGTGTTTGCAACAAAATGGGCGCCTATTGCCTTTAATTCCGCTAACCTACAAAAACCTTAATCATACATCTAGCTAGTTATGCATCATCCTAATAATTATATTAATACACCATAAACATATGAGAAATATAGCATTAATAATAACAAGATGCAAATACTAATCCCATAAAATTACACCGCATACACTTCAACAACTCCACCCATCAACTAAGTTAGCAATTTTTATCAATCGATTCTAAAGTAGACAAAACTTTCACAATGTATGTACATATACACACACACACATATATATATATTCATATATGACAAATCCTAATATATGCCCACAAATATTGCGTACTTACAAAGTGTCTATAGATATAAAACACCAAATCTAACATCATCAATAAGAAAAAGTCTAAATGAAGTTCACAAAGTCAATGATAAACTAAAACATATAAAGATTTAAACACGCAAAATGAGAGCATTGTCATCAAGGCGGAAAATCCATGGGGGAGAAGATGTGACAGAAAGAGAAGCGAGCACGCAAAAGCAACGGTATACATATTATACAACTTCCCTTTGTGTGCTCACTCTCTTCTGTCAACTTCTTTGTCCCCCTGAATACACGTACATAGATATATGTACCTGTATGTATATATATATATACTCAAAAATCAACATCTTATATATTATACCCACAAAACTGGACCAAACAAATATAAAAAACCAAGAAAAACAAAATCTGTAAAGCTTCACCGTCCGTGTAATATTTGAAAATACATAAAGCCTCACATATATGTGTCTAAATCTCAATGTGTATGTACGAAAACGCCTAGATGCACATCGTATATAAAAACTTTAAAAACCATGAAATTTGGTCCGAAAACCGAAAATAAAAAAGATATAACAGGGAATATAAGACACAAGTACATGAAAAATGTACTGAAAATCAGATCTGAGAAAACAAGACAAGATCTATTAAAGGAAAGTTATTGTGAAACCCTATTTTAGAGTACGGAGATCATGAGACATCAACGCAAAAGGAATTAGGGTTTTTGATTTTCATTTCGGATTTTGATTTAAAGCAAGAAAAAAATGGAAACCCAGAAACAAATGGAGAAAAACTCGGAATTGGAAAAGTAAAGGAGAGAAGTAAAGCCCTCGAAATCACTTCATCCTCTCTCTCTCTCTCTCTTTTTCGTTGTTTCTCTCTCTATCATGCAAGGCGAACAGGTGTCGGCCGAGTGTTTTCTCTTTCTAAAACAATTAATGGAGATTATTTATAGGAAAAAAGTAAAACCCTTCAAAATCAAATCCAAAAATTAGATTATAAGATAAGATTACATCGAGAAAGTGAAATCATTGTCGGAAAAAATCAGAGTAAGAAAAACTGAAAGAAAAAAAAAAGTCTAGAGAGAGTGTGTGGGTACGGAAAACGAAACTTGTGGCTAAGATTTATCAAAGAGGATTACTTGTCGAAATCTAAATGATGAAGTTTGGGTCATTGAATAGACTTAAAGTTAAATCTCATCCGTCGGATGTGTCATGATCACTTCCAAATTGATCGCGTCTTTAAGGAGACAACCTTTGTTTATTCATCAATTTTTGCATTACCTTTTCTATTTTCACAATCATTTGTTTTCTCAAATTTTTAATTTTTCACGATCATTACATCTAGTTCTCCAAGTCGGTCCGAACCCGCAAGTCGGTTTGAACCAATATTTTAAAAATCAATTTAGGCCGCCATCTAGACGGTATCTTAAGTAGTCGAGCATCCTGATTAATCTATAATTAAAAGTTTTAGATAGAAGATTCGTCTAGCGGTCTAAACGGATGTCTAGACCGTCTAGGAGAACAATTAATCATTAGGCGATCGTTTAGGCGGTATTCTAAAAGATAAAAAAAATTAAGACAAAAAAAATTTAACAATTACTTTCTAAAAATTATAACGAAATTATAATACTTTTTTAATGTTAAGTAATTAACAAAATTCATTTATTTATTTTTTATTATAGTTATATATAAATCATTTGTGTTCTTGTGTAAGTAAATAGACACAAAAAAAAAACGAAATCGACTTGATAGTAAAAGGTTGAATAATCTTGTTTATTTTAAATTTAATGCGAGGTTGATAATTTAAAATAAAAATAAATGAACAAGGCTTTGAATGTGTTTCTATCTAATGATACATATCATTTTCAAGATTGGATTGTTGATAATGGAAAAAAACAGACGATGAATCAATGAAAGAATATGAAGGATCAAACCAAAATGTGTTGACGTGTGAATGTTCAAGAGATCGAGCAAGTGGATGATTTGCTTATGGATAAAGAATTTGATGAATCATATTTTGATTCCGAAGAAGAAAAAATTAACATACAGTTTGAATCCGATGAACAACATTTCAATAAAGAAAATAAAAAAATTGAATTAGATAATTAAAAAATTTACTTATTTATTTTTGTTGTTTCTTTCAATTTTATTTATTTATATGTGTTTTAACAATTAAATAATTAAAAATGTTTAAAATTAAAAATTTGGATTAAAATTACGTTATATATATATTCATCTAGTCCACCTAGACGCTAGGTGCTGGATGTCCGTCCGTCTAGCGCCTAACACTTTCTTGAACCTTGGTCCAAAATCAGTTCAATAAAAAAATCAGATCTAAAACAATTATGTCAATTAGGAAACTAGTCTACAGGTTGGATAATTTTTGTCCCGCATAAAGTAGGAACCAACTTTTGAAGCACATGACAAATTTGTGCTCGAGGTTATTGCTCGTACATTCTCTTTCCTTTGTTTTATCAGTTTCTACGTTTTATACGTCTGATTTGTTATTTTATTTTTGTTGATTTGTCTTTGTCTTCATCCATTTAGTTTTTCATTTTTGTCTCTGTCTTTTGTTTTCAACAATTTGCTTTTCGTCTTCTTCAATTAGATTCTCATGTTTTTCTTCGTCTACATTCCATTTGTTTCTCGTCCGTCTTCATCTTTTTCTTTGTCGATTTGCTTCCTTGTCTTCATCGATTTGCTTCTCATCCTTATTTTTTTTGTTTTCGTCACTACAAAAAATACGCCGCTTCCAACGGGCATATCCGTTAGAAATGGATAATTTTCCGTTGGTAATGATCTTTTCAAATGAATTCTAACAGATTACTGACCATTGTGAAACGATCGTTGAAAAATCACATACGTTGAGATTTGCAACGACATTTCAACGGATGTTATCCGTTGATAATTTTTAAGGGATCGCAACAGATATATTCGTTGAAAGTATCAACTGAAACCCGTTGCAAAGTTTCAACAGATTTTCGTTAAAAACTATCAACGGGTATCCGTTAAAAATATGCCTTGAATATCTGTTAAAGTTGTTGGCGAGACTTAGCAACAGATACTCGTTGGACAAGAAATGACGGGACTTTTAAAATATTCCAACGGATGCCCGTTGAAAATGTTTTTCTTTTATTAATAAACATCCGTTGATAGTTTGACGAATTTAATTACAAAATCAAAATATTTTTTTAATATAAAATTTATACAAAATTAAATAATGGGTTTACTAAATTTCATCTAAATCGGCATAGTCGTCTGCATTCTTGTACTCGTCAAAGCCTCGTAAAGGGCTTGCATCAGAGTCGATGATCGATTTTTGTCTCGACGTTGTTGCCCCTATCAGTGATGGTCGCTGATACGCTCGACCAGTCATTAACTCGATGATACTCTCCATATAACGCATTTGCATTCGCGTTTCTTGAAGCGTAGATTGTAAAGAGTATCTTGTGTTGCTCGAAGAGTACCCTCGAGCTGCTCGATGAGTCTTTCTTGCGTAAATGTTTCTTGCATCGTGGATACTACCGTCGTGATGTTCTAGACGATATTTTTTTTTTGTAGAGCACCTAGACCATATAGACGTCCCTTTATACGGTCTAACTGACTGGAATATAAAAAATTTAAGTTAGCATATATCGATTTACAATATTTATATAATTAAATAATTATTATAATAATAATGTTATTATATACCTCTAAATAAATTTTATTCTTTTGTAAAGGACTAAGATCATCGAAAGTTGAACCGATGGCTAGTGAATATTATGTAATCTTCTCCGGCATAACTTTCATCGTCTACTCTGTCCGGGGGTCAACAAGTTCAAGTTCATCGACCTCTTATTCGATGATAGACTTTTTCTTGGCGTGAGTCTCAACGACCAGCCTAAGAAAAGACGATTCTCTTCTCATTATCTACATCTGTAACATTATAATAATATGATTAGTTAAAATTTGAATAAAAATATATTGCAACTATTAAATGTAAATATTTCTTACCAATTATTTTTTTATATTCTTGGATCCAACCGCGTATAATGGGAGCTACAAGCCATTTGGAGCAACTTCAGGCCACGGAATCAAACGGAACACCCAAGTATCGAGCGAAAGGAACGAAAACAAGAAGATGACTCAGCCCGCTCGGGCTTGGAAGAGGCCCCGCACGGGCTGCAACTCCAGCAAAGCTTGCACGACTCGGGGAGGCTTGGAACATGCCTGGATTGGATGAAGAACACGACCCCGCGTGGGGTGGATAAGTTGCCCGCGCGGGCTGCACATTCCAGAAAAGTTTGCACAGGTCGGGCTGATGAAGAGCCCGCTCGGGCTGGTGGAGAACACTAACCCCGTGCGGGTTGAGCATGAGCCCGCAGGGGCCCCCTTTCTAGTAATAACTTTGGTTTTCAATTTCAAACTTGAATTAGAAAGAGAGGGGCGATCAAGGGCAAGGAGGATGACGCATAGGCCAGGAGAGGGACTGAAAAATATAAAGAGAAACTCGGGAGAAACTGGAGAAGAAGAGAAATAACAATCCGGACTTCGATATCAAGATAGGGAAGATCGAGGAATCCTATTTCTTACTCTTTATCATGTCTAGGGTTTATTTCTCTTGTTTTATAGTAGATTCCATGAGTGACTAAGCCTCTAGCTATGGGTTAGGATTGCCGGATTTGTAATTATGCTTATGATTATGTGTTAATGCTTAGACCTTTCGAAGTTTTCTTGTATTTCAGTTTTATAATCAGCATCGTAAATGTCTTATACTTGTGCTGATCGCTCATTAATCTAGGAATTTGTGTTTAGCTAGGAGGTTAGATTATGAATTCGGAACAATTGATTGTAGATTAAGCTTGATTAATGAGAATCTGACCGGTCGGTTAATCAACTTAGGAATTAGGATTGCGCGCTTAATGCTACCGTGATCACGAGTTAATTACTGCTTGAAGGTAGGATTGCACGTTATTGTGCTTAGGAGGTTTAGGATTCAGAAGAACCATTTCTTATTTTCGAGCATGAATTCCCCGTTATCAAGATAATTCGATAGGTTCATGATCCTTAGTTGCATCCTTGCAAATCCCGGTAACCCGAAACTCATAGTGTTCTTAATTATCAAGTTTTTCACGTAACCTCATCGTTGTCATTATCAATTTTAGTGTTTTAGAAATCTGTCCTACATCACCATCAATTCAACTCATCTTAGTTTAGTCGTATTCTCAGCTTAGATTGCATTAGTCCCCAGAGTTCGACCCTTGTATTACATCGATCCGTACTCTTGCGGTAAGTGAATATTAGGCATTTTTATTCCTTGATAGTTCGCACATCAAATTTTTGGCGCCGTTGCCGGGGACTAATTACGACCTAGATTAGGAGTTCGCTAGATTAAGATTTCCGTAGTCTTTGTTATTTTTCTGCATTTTTATTTTCTCTTTATCGAGCCTTCATTCAAATGCTAAGCAATGCAGTGCTTAGAGGAATTCTACCATCTCCTATCTGAATCACATCTCTCGCACTACCCGGAGAAATCATGGGACCAAAGAGTTTGGGGTTATGAGGAATTCAATTACATGGGTAAGAATCAGCTTGTGGGAGACACATACGACACCGGATGGGGAGACCACCCAAACTTTTCGTATAGGAACCCCAACGGTGCGTTGGATGCGCAACATCTACCGGGAAATTTTCAGCCGTGGATGCAGTCCCATCATCAAAGTTATCAGCCACATACGCTACCACTGACTTAACCCGATGCAACCTCCGATATTATCGCCATGTTAGCCAGCTTATTACCACCATGTTAGCCAGCTTCATCCAAGAGCAGCAAAAGCAAAAAAATATTAATTATGGAAGTGAAGGCAGGGATAGAAAAACTCAAGACGCAAATGGAGGGCATTGAAGATCATCTTAAACATTTGGGGATGCAGGTCGTGCAATTAGCGCAAGAAGCAGCGGAAGAGGCCCTTGTCGAGATTAAGGAGAAAGCCGAGGAGGAAGAGGATAAGTACGTAGAACCAGCCCTGAGGCCACCTCCTTTTCCCGTTTCCACAAAATCAGCGCAAGAAAATGGTGGATCAGCCTATTCCTTCGACATTTGAAAAAGATGAAGCTTCCATTACAGCAGCTAGAAAAGGATTATGTAAGGACCCAAACGAGCTGCTGGACGAAGGAAAGAAGCAGGAACCCCTGGACCGAGACTTCCACACCATCCAAGCAAAATCCAGTGCGACCCAAGATACATGCGACGAGGATCTATGCATAAATACTCCCGAAATGTCAGCTATACCAAACACCCAACACAAAATTGGAGCATTGACAAAACACCTAAGGTGAAGCTGAAAGAGATGAGTGACAAAGCTGATAAAAGCCCCCACCGAGCTGTACACTAAGCACGATAGAGGTCCCTCCTTTGAGAGCAACACAACCGGGCTTATGGGGAACACAACCACACGGACTGAATTTCCAAGAAGTCCGACGAATCTGAGTTTTATGCCTAATGGAGCATTCCTTATCAACAAGACTTCAGATTCTCCTCCATCCGAGCAGCATTTTAAACCCGATTCGAGGATTGAGAAAGCATCAGTATGCGCCATAGGATTCGAGACCCCAACGGAAAGGAGACTGCACACCCGACCTCGCAAAAGACAACAACGAGGATGCCCACCTCGATATGATGAGTAGAGCTTGGTCAGGCTCGAGACCTTAAACAAGCGCTTATCGGGAGGCAACCCGACTTTCGCATTTTTTTTTCAGTTGACGGACCTATTCTTATTCTTTTTGCATTTATGTACTCGGTGAGCTTTTACGTTGTATTTTCTTTTG
The DNA here is from genome assembly GCA_036759665.1 of Gynandropsis gynandra. Classification (NCBI taxonomy): domain Eukaryota; kingdom Viridiplantae; phylum Streptophyta; class Magnoliopsida; order Brassicales; family Cleomaceae; genus Gynandropsis; species Gynandropsis gynandra. Next base: position 15,833,175 of record CM071860.1, read on the forward strand.
GGATTGTGTATTTTTTTTTCACAGGCTTTCCGACGTCGATATCATCCCTTAAGGAGGAGACGCATACAACGTCCAGCCGCATCGCTAACCCGGGACAACAAGAGACACAAGGTGCACACGTTCTGTCCTTATTTTCCCATAGTTTGTTGTGCGAGATTTTCTCTTAGGTCTTGAACACCGAGACAGTGTTTCATTCAAGTCTGGGGGAGTACTCGTCGAGTAACATGCATGTGATTAGGATTAGATGTTGATTTCTTTTAGGAATAAACGGATGGATACCTAGTACAAATTGTCGAGCTTTAGTCATTATTTTGCGACATTGTTGAATCGTGAACAATAGTCTAGGTTTGCTAAGAAGTCTTTTGGATACCGATTAGTCAAGTAGTTGTGCTTGAAAACATGATCTATAGTTGCATTCACCTCCTAGGTTTCAGTACCAAGTATCCATATCTTCGTGTATATCGTTTATCCCTTGCATTGTTTGATATATTTTACCGTTCATGGATTATTAGATCCCACACGCTTATACTCCGCTGTCACTTTGGATAAGTTTCTAACTATGTCAGGTTTACATTGACATGAGTACATCGAGATCGATGGTTTGGGTTTAAGTGGTAGGTTGAGGCGCTATTCTACGTCTTAAGAGTTAGAGTTGATGCGTAATCTTTGGTAAAAAAAAATGTTCTTCAATGATGCACCTCTTCACTCCGCTAAGGTTACAAGAGCTTATGAGTGTGCGATAGGCAGCCTGGATCTAAGCAGAAAGTCATCCCTCTTCGACTTCGACGTCCTAGAAACCATGCGCGGATCTATATAAAAAAAAGAAAAAAGAGAATAAGAACGAGAATACGAGTCTAATGATATCTCAAGCTTATGGGAATTGGTATGGAGATCGCTTGGATGTTGTTTAGGGGTATGAAATAGACTTAGGTTATTGGTAGGATTGCATGGCTCGTGACTTTCGGTTGATAGAAGTCTGAACTAGGTACGCTTAGGGTTACGTTCATGTGACGCATTGTTTTGCATAATGACTAATCCTTCGAAGTTTTCGTGCTAGTGTCCATTGTTGTTTAGCTCCTCTTGTACTCGACTCTCGGTTTTGCTCGAGGATAAGCAAAGGGTAAGTCTAGGAGAATTTGATAACACGTAGTGTGTGTTAGTTTTAGGCTAGGAATTTATATCATTTTCGCATAGTTTGCATAGCACGAGTTACGAATCCAACACGAATATTCTTTATATACCCCTTTTTGTTGATTTTCAGGTTTTAAGGCGACAAGGCATATTCGAGCTTTAGAATTTCGATTTTTGGATTCAACCGTGTATAATGAGAGCTACAAGCCATTTAGAGCAACTTCAGGCCACAGAATCAAATGGAACACCCAAGCATCGAGTGAAAGGAACGAAAACAAGAAGATAACTCAGCCCGTTCGGGCTTGGAAGAGGCCTCGCATGGGCTGCAACTCCAACAAAGCTTGCACGACTCGGGAAGGCTTGGAACACGCTCAGATTGGATGAAGAACATGACCCCGCACGGGGTGGCTAAGTTGCCCCCGTGGGCTGCACATTCCAGAAAGGTTTGCACAGGTCGGGCTGATGAAGAGCCCGCTCGGGCTGGTGGAGTATACTAACCCCGCGTGGGTTGAGCATGAGCCCGTGCGGGCCCTCTTTCTAGCAACAACTTTGGTTTTGAATTTCAAACTTGAATTAGAAAGAGAGGGGGCGATCAAGGGCAAGGAGGACGATGCATAGGCCAGGAGAGGGATTGAAAAACACAAGGAGAAACTCGGGAGAAGGTGGAAAAGAAGAGAAACAACAATCCGGACTTCGGTATCAAGATAGGGAAGTTCGAGGAATCATATTTCTTACTCTTTATCATTCTAGAGTTTATTTCTCTTATTTTACAGTAGATTCCATGAGTGACTAAGCCTCTAGCTATGGGTTAGGATTGCCGGATTTGTAATGTATGCTTATGATTATGCGTTAATGCTTAGACCTTTTGTAGTTTTCTTGTATTTCGGTTTTACAATCGACATCGTAAATGTCTTATATTTGTGCTGACCGCTCAATAATCTAGGAATTTGTGCTTAGATGGAAGGTTAGATTATGAATCTGGAACAGTTGATTGTAGATTAAGCTTGACTAATGAGAATCTGACCGGTCGGTCAATCGACTTAGGAATTAGGATTACGCGCTTAACGCTACCATAATCACGAGTTAATCACTGCTGGAAGGTACGTAAGATTGAACGTTTTTGTGATTAGGAGGTTTAGGATTCGGAAGAACCATTCCTTATTTACGAGCATGAATTTCTCCTAATCAAGATAATTTGATAGGTTCATGATCCTTTGTTAGTTGCATCCTTGCAAATCCCGGTAACCCGAAACCCATAGTCTTCTTAAATATCAAGTTTTTCATGTCACCTCATCGCTGTCATTATCAATTTTAGTGTTTTAGAAATTTGTCCCACATCACCATCAATTCAACCTATCTTACTTTAGTCGTATTCTTAGCTTAGGTTGCATTAGTCCCCAGAGTTCGACCCTTGTATTACACCGATCCGTACTCTTGCGGTAAGTGAACATTAGACATTTTTATTGCTTGATAGTTCGCACATGCAAAACACAATCATTACCATAACGTCTCGTCGGAATGTTCGGGATCAATAATGGGAATAGTGAGATGCTCGTCGAAAGTATCGATCAAAGCGTCAATATCCACCATATCATCTTGCTCATCAAATATCGATGGTGCCGATATAGTTGAAGGAGGCTGATATGGTGATAACGGTGGTGGTGGCGGGACTCCTGGGGAACCTGCTAACAACCCACCATGACCAATAAATTGTCGAGTTCTCATTGTGTTTAGGAATTAGTTTTTAGAGAAACTGATGTTTTAGTTTTGAGATTATGTTGAAAATAAATTGTTTAACGAAAACACAATGCCAATGGATGCCGTTTGGAAATTGTGTCACTTTAATGGAATTTATTAAACGACGTGATTGTTGAGTTTCTTCAGGCATCTAATGGAACATTCATCGGATGTCCGTAGGAAACTTGTGTTCCTAAGGCAAGGAATGACATAAATGGTTGTACGTCTTCTTTCCAGCGGGCATCCGTTGAAAAGTCCAACGGATGCCTATTGGAAAACATCGTTCCAATGAAACAAGGGTACTAGGCTGAGCATAACCAATATGGTCATTTTCAACGGACATCCGTTGATAATTGCCAACGACTATCCGTTGAAAACTTTGATTCTTTTTAACGGTTATCCGTTGGTAAGTTAATGTGCTTCAATGGGCATCCGTCGGAAATTCTCAATGGATGCCCATTGCAAATTGAAAAACATAAATTTTTTCTCAGTGTCGAACAAAATTAAACGATTTAACAGATTTTATTTGTGTTTGCCATTCACATATTTTCTTTAATTGATTCTTCAATTGGCGAATCTTTCTTCATTTGTGCATGGAATTCATCGCCATATTCATCTTTTGTATCTTCTGGTTCAACGTCTTCATAATCGCGAATTTATTCTCCATCTATGTTAGTTATTCCAAGAATCTCTTCCCGATTGTGTATATCAATTAATCGTTTGGGTTCAGGGTGATCAGTTTCCAATGGATCTTCTCTTTCTTTTGTGCTTATAACTCTCTACGGTTTAATCTTAACTACGATCCACCACTCCTCTCTTTGATGTTCGAAAGGTGTTGGACAAAGCACGTAACATACTTGATATGTTATGATGAATGGATCATACTTTTCATATTGTCGTGTCGGTTGATGACAATTCCTCCCCATCGATTTTTTCGTGTACCACATCTTATGGTTTGGTCAAACCACTTACATTGAAAAAAATATTACATTCAGTCTAACGAGATCAAGATATTCCACCTGTAGGATTTGGTGAAAATTCCATTGAAATTAGCATCCCTTATTTCACTATTAACGCAAACGTCGTAATTGAACGTGCTTTTATGTTTTTTCGTGCTCATAAGTGTTGAATGTGATCCCGAGTAAATATATTGGCCAACACAATACATTTCGTGAAGGACTATTAGCCAAATCTTTGAACAAGGTAGGATCTCACAGAAACCTTTGACGTATATAATATAAAAATGAATTATTATTTATAATATAAATTATTTTACATATATATACGAAAATATGTTTACTTATGTAATCTCTCAACCACGAGGCATAATGTTGAACTTCATTTTCGTGAGTTCATCTGCATTTAGCTGAGGATAGTTACTCATTACGTCTGCATTAAATATCCTACAATGAAAGTATGTTAACACATATATATATATATATATAAATTAAAAGATCGATTTTCATCATTTTGTACCTTTCGAAAGGTAATAGCTCTTGAAAATTTAATAATATATATATATATATATGTGTGTGTGATTATACTCCTCTAGTGTTAGCCAATATTCTTCGGATTTCCTTCCTGTAAGTCCAATTAGTGTAAAGATCTCAAGAAGAACGCCAAATTGAGGATTATATTGATATAGATAATATGTGTAATCTTCTGTTGATCTTCTCTGTTTTGTCGGAATATGTGACTCGAAATATAATGTGTTAAAATATGTGATTTCTTCTAACAAGTATAGTTTAACAATGGATCCTTCGACCACTATTTTGTTTTTTGCCTTTTTTTTAAATGAAAGAAAAACCTTTCGAAATGATACATCCATCTGAATTGAATTGGACCACCGAGTATCGTCTTAACTTGTAAATGTATTGGTAAATATTTCATGATATCGAAGAAGGAAGGCAGAAAAACTCTTTTCAAAGAACATAATACTTCAAAAATATTGTTTTTCAATCACTCCAAATCATCGCTTTTTAAAATTTTTGAACATATATATTTGAAAAATATGCTAATTTTGTATAGCTAATCGTGAACATAATGTGATAATAGTTCAACAAATGAAATTGGAACGAGTCACGTTCTTTCAAAAATGCTTTTTATTTTTTCTGAATGTATTCCATGGGGAAGAAATCTTCAATGAAAATGAAACAAACATGATTTTCCCCATGTACTAGTCGAAATAAAATATGTATCCTCCATACAATATGGACATGTCAATCTCTCGTGCGTGCTTCATCCAGATAAGATTCCATATACAGGGAAGTCGCTACTTATCCACAACAAGATCGCTTTGAATGTTAAAATTTTCTTCATGCTTACGTCATAAGCAAGAATTTCATTGTTCCACAAATCTCTTAATTCATGAATTAAGGGCAATAAAAGGACATCAAAACTCTTCTTCGGATGTTCTAGTCATGGAATCAACAACGTCAGAAACATTTATTCCCTTTTAAGATACATATTGAGAGACAACTTATACGAAGACAAAATCAGTGGTCATAGAGAATATTGACTTCTAGATTGTCCATATGGACTAAAACCATCGGTACATAGACAAATATAAATATTTTTTGTTTCATATGCAAACTCGGGAAATATTTCATTGAAATATTTCCAAGCCTTACCATCTAATGGATGTTGCATTATCCATTCGCATGTCGAGTATCTATGTGCCATCTCAGCCGCAACAGTTTTTAATTTATATAACCTTTTCAACATGTTTGCTATAGGCATATAAATATCTTTTTTACGGTACATATTTTTGTGAAGATGGGTCTTTTGGACGAAATCTGCTTACACTACAAAATTTACATTCCAACAGGTCTTTATCTTCTCCCAAAACAACATGCAACTATTTCTACAAACACCAATTTCTCATGTGGTATTCACAAATCTTTTAAAACATTTTTTGTTTCATAATATGTTTCAGGATCTTTATTATTTTTCGGTAAATATTTACACATGGTTTCAAAAGTTGAATCCATGCAATTTTCAACTACATTGTAGTCTTTTTTATACTCATCAATCTTGGTGACAATGATAAACGAGGCTGACTTTCACAACAACCTTCATATATAGGTTGTTTTGTTGGATACAATAGGTTAAAAATCAGCGTGCCTCATTGTTCGGCATCTCTTCATGCGTTTGTTCAACAACTCCATGGACGAGAAAAGTATCTGACACCATTTTCACATATGGATTGGTCGTCGACATCCATTTCATGTGCTTCTTGCATATGATCTCTAAGGTCACAATTTTCGCCCGTAAAATAATCAAATTTCGTAATTCTCCACGAAACCCACCTTATAAAGGTGTTTGCAAACAATTTTTTGACTTCGATAGTTCATTTTTGTGCATCTTTTGCAGGGACAACATTTTTCTGCGTTCTTGATTCAAATGTTGCATCGATACAAAACTCATAAACTGCTCAAATATGTATAATAATTCTTAAGTAACTTCCTTGGTTATGAGATCTTTTCTTCTATACATCCACTCTCTCGATTTGTGTATATCTCTATTTGAAGAAGATGATATTGTTTGAAAATATATTTTGTGTTGATGGATTGTGGTAATTAGTTCTTAAAGTTGTCAAGCTTTTCAATGCTCTCCAATATCAATTTATTGTATGAATTGCACAGGATGTCCAAAAATTCTCTAACATCACATTCCTTAAAAACTTTAAAACAACCATGTTATTAGTGACATTATCGGTTACCATTTGAAAAACATTACTGACACCAACTTTATCAGAACTCATGAAAATTGTGAAATACTTATTCTTTCACATATTCAAATAGGAATTGTCTCATATGTGCCTCATTCGAACAATATTCAAAGGAAAGGAATGACGTATCTTTTCTATAATTGATGCACAAATTCATAATACTCCTTTTTAATGTATGTCCAAGCATCTATCATAACCGAGCATTCATTCAAACTCCACTCTTTTTCTTATTCCTTTACTAGACTTTTCATTCTTTTGAACTTAGATTTCAATAACGACTTAGTTGGTATTGACTTGGTAGTGTAATAGCAGGTCCATATAATCCAATTGACTCAAAAAACATCTTGATCTCATCATTATCAATCATATTAAAAGCAACATCATGAGTGTAAATCCATTCAGCAAATATTCATGAACCTTTTTCAACCTCTCTTTAGCAAAGCATCGTGAATATTTTGATGCCTCAATGTCGATCTTATAAACTTGTGGAAGATTATAAATTAAAAAAAGTATATCTATCTATATGACCAAACAAACGAGGTTCTTTTTTCTCTAACCCTTCAATATCTAGCTCCTTTTCCTCATTTTGGTCGTCATAGAATGACGAATATTCAGATCTTTCATTATATGTTATTTCTTCTTTTTGTGTTGCTTCTTTGACTGCTAACCTACATTTTTTTTGTTGCTCACTTGTTGCTTTAGGACATCTACAAACATTTCCCTGCATTTTACTACATGTTGTTTCAACCTATAAACTTGACAGAAACAATCTTTCCACATAACTTGCACTAAATTTTATCTAAATTATTCGGATTGACATATCGAATTCTCATCCAACATCATTTGATTTTCTCTACAAATTTGATGTTTTAGTTACAACTGTAGAGGTAGAATTTGAAGCTTAAGAAGATGTCATTACCAAACAACCAAAATTTCAAATTAATCTTGGATAATCGATAAATAAATCTATAACTTACAACATACTAAATTCATAACAAAACATATGCGACAGACTAAATTCACAATATGAAATTCACTACTACACTACAAACGATATCATATAAAAATTTATTAGAACGGGTGAGTCGATTATAGACGACAGATGATGCGGAGGACGAGAGATGAAGCTGAGGGTAAAGGCGAGAGACGAGGACAGACGACATGAGAAAACAACAGAAGACAAACGCGAGACAACGGTATAATAAAGAAGAAGGTGAGGATGAGAGATGATAGAAGAGATACGACAAAGGAAGGTGAGGACGAGACATTACACAAAATGAAGACAGAAGACGAAGGCAAACGTCGCATATCTCAAACACAAGAAGGATTAAAATTTAACACAGCAGATATCTTGGCGATGATAAGGCGCAGCACAGACGTAGGCGATGACAACGCTTAGGTTTTTTTCTTCAAACACCAACACGACGTCGTTTTGGTGTTTATCCAAACGATATCATTTTAGTTCAAATTTTAAAATTAAGCGGCAGTCAAACAATTATTCGGTCATCTAAACCGTCTAGAATCCCAATTAATGGTTAATCGAAGCGTCTGGTCGGCATCCAACGTCTAGGCGACCACCTAAACCGAATTTTATTATCCTATTCCTACGTAATACTATAAAATCAATTGTTCCTTTTTAATATAATTATGTTCTTCAATAATTTTTTTTAATTTTCTTTATAACCTAAAAAAATTTAGTAACTTATGATTTTGTTGGTAAATTTTAGAAATTACGTAATATATTTAATACAAAATACATACATTACGAAAAATTTGAACCCATGATTAACCATTTTGAATTTTTTTATACAATTTAATTATTTGATATGTTTTGTGTGTACGATATCTTGCCTACTTTCGGTATTATTGTAAACTTACATTTGGAATTTCTAAATATATTTTGAATAATTACATTTAATTTTGATGAGAAAATTGAGTAAGTTGGATTATTTTCATATTATAAGACTGCAAAATAAAATATAAAAATTTTAAATGAGTTAATTTAACCGAGATGATATAAAATATGTTTTTTACTCGTTTTGAGTTTCATATGGGAAAAAATATATTTAATTTAGTTGATAGGGATCTCAGAAAATTTTAGTATCAAATATTTTTTAAATAAAATATATATTTTAAAAAAGGTTGTGTGAAAGAAGGTTAGAGACCAAAGTCAGGAGATTTAGAAGGAAAAGGACAAGTGTTATGGTCAGATTCTGCCACTTATTAATTAATCATTAATTTTGCCGTTTCTACATCGTTGGGTGGTTAGATTTGTTAAGATTCTTTTGACTCTTCTTTATTTTATTTTATTTCATTAACGCTGGCGTTTAGCGTTTGGAAACACTCGCACGAATCTACTGATCAGCTTTATTGAGGCGGGCCTTAACATTATTGGGCCTCATCTAGCCCAATGACCATTTTTTATTTAAGAAAAAAATCAAACTCCCCAAAAAGAGGATATATATATGCTTAACATATATTCTTTCTTACTATCTCAATACGATTTTAGGGTCAATCAAATGCTACACTGTATATTTAAGATTAAATGTTATAAAGCAATACTTGTTTTGGATAGCTTTAAAGTATATCAAATCTGTTATTTGTAAACCATATCTCCACTCAAGTATTAAAAAAAAATTAGCTCAAGGCAAACAATTAATTAATTCGTCAATTGAACGTAGTTCGATGTATTAGAAAAAATCATTGGGTCGTCCAATTAGAGTTTCAAATATATATATAAAAAGTTGTAAAATCTCTCAACTCTCGTGTTGACACCTCATCATCCTATTATTATTTTATTTTTTTATTCTACATTAAATACCATTCATAAATCTATATATAAAAAGGAGTAAAATCATTGGCTCATCATGTTGCCACCTAGCATTATTTTTTATTTTATTTTATTTTTCTACAAAAATTAATATATTTATTTGGGTAAAACTTCTATTCCCACCCAAAGTTTGGGTACTTTGCCTATTTTCCCTTCATGTATCGCACTCATCATATTCCCCCCTCATGTATCATTCCTAATCCTATTTTCCCCTCAAATTCTCTAATTAATCCTATTTCCCCACACCGTTTAAAATTCTGTTAATTTTGACCCAGACCCTAAACACCCTAATCTTGACCCAATTTCATACCCAATTTTGACCCGACCCGACCCGACCAAAATTAAAATTAAATTAAATTCGGTTTACCCAATTATTAACACGGTCCGGTTTAATATAATTTTGACCGGTTTACTGAATTTTGACCCAACTCAATTTATGATAAGTTTTACCCGGTTTACTGAAATTTTGATCGGTTTTGTTGAAATTGATCCGGTTTTTTCACGGTTTTGTTGAAATTGACCCGGTTTTTTCCTGGTTTTGTTGGAATTTTTATCCGATTTGCTGAAATTGATCCGGTTTTGACCCGATTTTGTAGAAATTGGCCCGGTTTGTTAAAATTGATCCGGTTTTTTCCCGTTTTTGTTGAAATTGACCCGGTTTTTTCCCGGTTTTGTTGGAATTTTTATCCGATTTGCTGAAATTGATCCGGTTTGACCCGGTTTTTCCCGGTTTTGCTGGAATTTTAATCCGATTTGCTGAAATTAATCTGGTTTTGACCCGATTTTGTTGAAATTGACCCGGTTTTTCCCGGTTTTGCTGGAATTTTTATACGATTTGCTGAAATTGATCCGGTTTGACCCGGTTTTTCCCGGTTTTGCTGGAATTTTAATCCGATTTGCTGAAATTAATCTGGTTTTGACCCGATTTTGTTGAAATTGACCCGGTT